>SRLM01001008.1:80110-102087 GCA_015708895.1 Populus ilicifolia
TTTTTTTTTCTTTTTTTTAATTATATACTATCCCTTTCCCTTAGTTGTTACCTTTAACAAAAGAACATAAATAATGTAATAATCCAATATGCGGTACAATCATATGTTGAAGTGTGTGTGTGAAAATTAAGGTTTAAGAATACATGTTAAATAAGTATATGAGCAGACTTAAGTGATAACAATGCAAGAATTTGTAAATCAGAATATTTCAAGAAGTATTATGATAGACCTTGTTACAAATGATTACTAAGATGCGTCTCAAGAATCATAAAAGATTCTCCTTACTCTGCCATCATAGTAACAACCATTTTGCACATGCTTTATGAAATAGAAAACACAATTTTCTTTCTTTTAGCTACTACCCTCTACTCCCAACTAAAACAAGACATTGTCCTCAATGTTTAAAGGTAAAAAGATAGAGTATAGAAGATATCACCTGAAATAATGAACACTGACAAACCTAAAACACACTGAAACAAATATAAGTAATAACAAAACACAATAATAAAACCAAAAGACACAAAGATTCACAAATGAAGGCTCAAATCCAATCTAAGTTTTTTATGGCTTTCCTTAGTTGACCAATTTATACGACTCATGGAAGGATCAAATACAAGAAGAAAAGATTGTAGTTGGTCAATCAATTGTTCAGCAGTAGCAGCAGAGATTATGATTTGTCGTGCAGAAGATGTTAGAAATTCCTATTCCACAGCGTGATCAAGAAAAGACAACAACTTATCATAATAACCATTAACATTTAACAAACCTATGGGTTTATGGTGAATGTGCAGTTGGGCCCAAGAGGAAATATGAAAGATCTCTTCCAATGTGCCTAGACCATCTACTAAAGCAATGAAGGCATCAACATGGTTAAACATTGTATTCATTCGAGCTGACATTGTAGAGACCTGAAGTTCCTCTCCAATTGTTTTTCCAATGATGTCCCCTTGTGCTAAAGCTTCGGGAAGGCGACCCCCAAAACTTGACTACCTCCTAAAAATGCAGCTATTGACACACCTCCCATTAACCCAAGACTACCTCCCCCATACACTAAATGAATCTTTCTCTCAGCTAGCACCTGACCAAGATGATTTGCTGATTCTAAAAACTCCTTCTCTTTTCCAGGACTAGATCCACCGAAAACACAAATATTTCTTATATGATGACTTGAGGAACTTGCCATTTCTACACACTTCTATATTTGTTGAATGTATGGGTTGAGTAGAAATGAAAGGAAGGAAGAGAGGGTTTTATAGATGAGAAATTAGAAAGGCAATCATAATACCTATATATAGGCCAGCTAGAGTCGCACACACTCTCTCTCTCTCTCTATTTATTTACTTTAAAGAAAACATGTATATGTACAAGTAGTTGTGATTGTGGCTCACATCTTCCCTTGGTTTTTCATCCAAGAACGGCTTAAGCACCTTCTGTGGGTCGGGGATAGGCTTCCTATCCCGTTTTCTTAAAAACTGGCAAACAGGGTCTTTTTTAGTCAGATTCCCAAGACTAAGTCGATCATGTTCTTTATGAAATAGTGGCCATAAATCATGAATTACACAATGCACATCTCCACTAGGATGCGTCTCAAGAGTCAATAGAAGGTTATCTAAAGACTCCTTACTCAGGCAATCCTTAATGAACTGTATTTTATCTTTACGGTTTATAGATACCATTCCTAATGAACGACATTGTGTATTACAAGTCCATCTAGCACATTGATGACAAACTTTCAGTCATTTTGCATGACGTTTCTTTGCAAAAGTGCTTTTACCTGTTCTAGGCATGTGTGAAATGAAGGAGTTAGAGGACTCACCTGATAATCAGACTTTTGCTTCAATCAACTAGCGAATATCTTGAAGAATTCCATGATTCATTAACAATCTCAATCTTGCACATCTAGCACGGTAAATTTTTGTAATTACATTCTGAGGCAGAGCGGGAAAATACTTTTTTAATTTTGCAAGATTAGTGTCCATTTTCAAATGAGAATTGGAAAAGAGATTCAAAGAATTGCAGAAATGTATATACAAATATCAGTTATTGTGGGAAACTGAAAGAACCGACTTAAGTCACGGAATACCGTTATCCACCATTTGACCAGGGTGAGAGAAACTAGCAAAAATCACTAAAAAAAACACAAAAACAATGTGAGAGAAATAAAATAATCAACCTTTATCTACAAGATCATTCCAACCAGTTGATTCATTTTCACTAGGAAAATTATCAAAGTGAGCTTTCAAACGATGTCCATTTTCCTTAAAATCATTGTCATTCATTGAATTCTCAATATCACAGGCCCCACAAGGATTGCTCCATCTTGATCTTAGCTCGCTAGGGAATGCATCAAGTTGACAATTATAAAACAAAACTTTTTGACCAATATCAATTTTTTGATAATTTTCACAAGTTTTGCAAAATGCATGCGTGTCCTTGAACATGGTGGGCCAATAAAATCCATTTTGAAAGATTTTTGTAGCTGTCTTTTCTGAAGAAAAATAACTTCCACATGCATCAGAATGACAAAGTTTAATGACACTACTTACCTCATTGTCGGGAATGAATCTTTGAAATATTTGATCAGGACAATATTTGAATAAGTTAGGGTCATCACCATAAAAGTTCTTCACTTCGTTCAAAAACTTTTCTTTGTCTTGGGTACTCCAATCAGCTGGCAAATCTCCTAAAGCAAGAAAATTGATATTTTTATCATACCAAGGCATTGGATTAAGAGAGAGTAAGGATTTGTTAGGAAAGTAATCATCGATTGGTGTGATGTCAGATGTCAAATCTGTTGTCACTGTTGACAAAAGATTCACATCAACATTCCTACAATTAATCAATGCGTTAGAAGTTGCAAGAAATGGACGTCCTAAAACAACAGGAAATGAATTACATGCCTTAACAGGTTGTGTGTCCAAGACAACAAAATCCACAGGATAAATGAATTTATCGACTTGTACTAACACATCTTCAATTATTCCTCTAGGCACTTTTACAGATCTATCAGCAAGTAAAAGAGTTATAGAAGTTGGTTTTAACTCACCTAGATTGAGACTCTGAAAAACTGAATATGGAAGTAAATTCACACTAGCACCAAGATCAAGTAAGGCTCTTTCAATTTTATGCTCTCCAATAAAGCAAGAAATTGTAGGACAACCAGGGTCTTTATATTTCAAAGCATTATTGTTCTGAAGAATAGCACTTACTTGTTCGGCTAGAAAGGCTTTCTTTTTCACATTCAGTTTCCTCTTCACAGTGCATAGATCTTTCAAAAATATAGCATAAGAAGGAACCTGTTTAATAGCATCCATCAAAGGTATATTGATTCTTACCTGTTTGAAAATTTCAAAGATTTCACAGTTATGATTGACTTTCCTTTGTTTGGTCATGGCTTGAGGAAATGGAAGTGCTGGCGGAGAATCAGTCTTTTCTTTGTAATTTTCAAGTTCAACCTCTTCCTTACCCTCAGAGATTGACTCATCATCTTTCTTATAAGGTTCAAGAGAGGGTTTTTCAATAACCTTACCACTGCGAAGAGTAGTGACTGATTTGACTTGATCCATGTGTTGGTTTCTGGAACTACTTGCATTTGCATTATATTGCCCCTTGGGATTTTGTTGTGGTTGAGATGGAAACTTACCTTTCTCTTGGAAACTGTAAGCATATGTTAATTTTGCAAGAGTATCTTTAAAATCTGTCATGTTTTTAGCAAGTTGAGTATTGATTATCTCTTGCTTTTCAATGAATGCATGCAATGTTTCCTGAAGATTTCTTCTAGAAGGTGGAGCATAAGGAGGTGCATATCTATGAGAATTTTGAAAATTATGGTGTGCTTGAAATGGTGGTTGTGAAGTTTTTGAATCACTCTTCTAGCTAAAATTTGGATGATTTCTCCAACCAGGGTTGTATGTTTGTGAGTATGGGTTATGGTTGGCCCTTTGGAAACTGTTTAAAGCATGGGCTTGTTCATGCAGACATTCCTTAAAAGAAGGCAAGGTTGGACAATTATCAGTTGAGTGTTCATTTGTTTCACATATTTGACATGCAATGTTTTCAACAGATTTTAATTGACCACTCTTTTTCAATTCTAGTGCCTCGACTTTTCTAGCTAAAGATGCAAACTTGGCTTGAAGGTCATGATCTTCCCTAAGGTTGTTCATACCTCCACTAGATGTATGAGGTTGAGTTTTACTCGGTGCCTCATAAGTACCCGTGGTGTCCCAATTTTGAGCATTTTCAGCTAACAAGTCTAAGTACTCCATTACTTCGTCAGAGTCTTTGTCTTCAAAAGTTCCATTGCACATCAATTCAACCATTTGCCTATCTTTAGGTGTTAACCCTTCATAAAAATGTGAAACCAATCTCCATGTTTCAAAACCATGATGAGGGCAAGTATTAAGTAAGTCTTGATACCTATCCCAAAATTGGTAAAATGTTTCTCCTGGTTTTTGAGTGAAAGTGGTGATTTGTCTTTTAAAAGAGTTTGTTCTGTGAGATGGGAAAAACTTCTTTAAAAACTGTTGTTGCATTTCATACCAAGCACGAATGGATCCTGGTCTCAAATTTTGTAGCCTTTTTTTAGCTTTATCATTTAATGAAAAAGGAAAAAGCTTTAATATGATGGTGTTCATGCTACAATTTAAATTATTATATGTGTTGCAGACCTCCTCAAATTCCTTTAAATGCAAGTATGGATTTTCCAATTCAAAACCATGAAAAGAAGGTAAAAGTTGAATAATGTCTGGCTTAAAATTAAAATGAGATGCATCGGGAGGAAAAACTATGCATGATGGTGCACTTGTTCTTGTTGGATTCATGTGGTCTCTACGTGTTCCAGCACGGTTATTCTCATTATTCTCATTAGAAAGTGATTGATTATCTTTTTCAGCCATATTTTCTAAAAATGATGAGGATACCCTACAAAGTCTACCACTTGATGTACGTGACCACACTCTCATGCACGTGTAGGAATAGAATAAATGAAAAAAGAAAACAAAAGAAGAAGAAACAATAAAAAAAAAACAAAGTTATATACAAGAAAAGTGAAAAGAGAAAATAAATTAAATATTATAATTTATAGAAAACTTACCTCCCCGGTAATGGCGCCAAAAACTTGACACGACGAAAAGATTGATGTCTTCTCCCAAGTGCAAGAGTGTCGAAGTAATAAATAACCCGGCAAGACCAGGGTCGAACCATAGGGAGGTTATTGTACAAATTATAAATAACAACAATACAACAACAACAACAATAATAATAATAATAATAACAACAATAACAACAATAATAGTAATAACAACAACAACAACAATAATAATAATAATAATAATACTAGTAGTAGTAGTAGTAATAATAATAATTAAAGAAAGAGAAGAAGAAGAAGATGATGATGATGATGAGAAGTTGGAGATAGAATATTAATGTAAGGATTAAGTAGTGATAATATCAAAAGTCAAGGTTAGAGGTTCCACTAATGGTATGTCAAACAAGTATAGTATAAACTCTTATTGTTCAATTGGAAACCACACATAAAGGAGGTTCCAATCAGATTATAGATTGTTAACATCATTACATTAGTCATCTTATTCAATTAATGCTAATACTTGTAAATTTCGTCAAGCATTCATGATTATAACTTATGTTAACAACAAATCAAGTTCCTTTCATAGCTCAGGTGTCGGTTATACCATACAGTATGGGCTATGAAAGTGTCAAGCATTTGTTGTACCAATTGTTATACAACATAAATCAAGATTAATCATTTAACAAGCAAAGTATTAAAGAGTGAACAAGATAACAAATATAAAACATGTTAGTATCAAACATTAAGGTCTATATTAAGTTTATACCATATTTATTCTTACACCATTAGTGTAACCTTTTCACCTTGACATAATTAACTTAGCTAGACATAATGAAAGAAAGAAGAATAGATAAACAAAATAAGAACATAAATAAGATAAGAGTTAACAAAGCAAAGGAAAGGAAATGAAAGGCATAAACTTGATATTAATGAAAACAAAGCATAAACACTACGAAGAATACAAAGAGAGAAAACAAGAGCATAATCTTGATCTGAAAACCAAGATGCTTAAATGCATGGCAAATGCCTCCTTTTATAGGCCAAAATTGAGAACTATTGATTTGATGACTAATTGATTAGTAGGTGGCTAACTCTTGACTTGGTGACAATTCTTATCTTTTCTTGTCTTCCCAAAACGTCATTGATAACATCAAAATTGGAGCCACTTGAAACATGAAAGTTGTAGGAAATTATCTCATCTTTCTTGTGTAAAACATTCAGCTCATTTCAACTTCTAGAACTCCAGATATGGCCAAAATACTGAACAGTGCTCGGGCTGGAGGACAAATTTAGGCTTCTTTATTGTTGTAACAATTTGGACTTGAAAGTGGCCTTTTTAGATCTTGGGCTCCATATGAAAGTTGTAGGCCTATGTCTTAGCTTTCCATCCATATAAAGTAGACCTAAATCTGAGATCTATAGCTCCAGATATGACCCAATTATCAAATAGTGTTCCGGTTTGGATTGCACCGACATCTCTTTTCTAAGTTTGGCCATCTCTTTATCCTTTGCAATTTAAGTTCTTAAAGTCATCAATCAATCTTTTTATTTATATAATAGGCCTGCATTTAAAATGAACATTTTTTATAAATTAAAAGTATCTTATATTATTAGATAGATTATTATAAAACATACTTTAGTTAAGGAGTTATTGATACTTCAAGTGCAAAATGATGATATAAAACCATGATAAAAATGCACTTTTGAGTACTAATCACTTATTGTTATGTCTTATGCAATTGATAGCACTAGCTTCAAGGATCTCTGGAATTGACTGAAGGAACAATTTTCAACTATATCCAGAACTAGCATTTTTCAGATGAAATCTAATCTACAAACAATCAAGAAAGGTGCAGATTCAGTTTCACAATATCTTTATCTTATTAAGGAAGCTAGGGACTATCTTTGTGCTACTAATGTATACTTTGTTGATAAAGATATATTCATTATGTCTTTAAATGGCTTGCCTACTAAGTATAACACATTCAGATATGTTATAAGGGGACGTGAGAGTGTGATCTCCCTACATGAGTTTCGTTCACAGTTACTTGCAGAGGAAGTGATTGTAAAAGCATCAGCTCATTCTCCTCTACTGACAGCAATGACTATAACTACAGGTTTTCCTGTGAATCATAGCTCATCTTTAACTGTTAATAGAGGATTTAAGCCTTATAGTGGGAATAGAAACACTAGTAGAGGTTGGTTTAATCAGGGAACTAGACACTTTCACTCTAGACTGATGTTTTCTTCTATGACACATGAACGCCTACACTCTAATCCTGGAGTTTTTAGCCCTTCCCCTAATCAGCAGTTTTGCAGTCATTTTGTATCTATGATGCAATTTTGCCAATTATGCAATACTGAGGGCCATACTGCTTGTTTTGTGATGCTTCCCTTTATTAAAAACCTAAATGTCATATATATGGTCACCTTTATCACACTATCTGGTTTTGATTCTATAATGACAAAGGACCAAACTATATTGGCATGCTTTTTATTGCTGCTTATCCTTCTCAGCAATCTTCTCCTACACAATCACTAGCTATACAACATTCCTTATATCGAGCTCCTTCACCTCATCCCTCATTCTCATCTGCTTAGTTTTCAGACTCTTAGCCTACCATGCAAGCCATGTACACTATGCTCCACTCTGCACCTACAACATCCAATTCTTCAGGATCATCTCAAGTATGGCTCACTGATTCTAGTGCAACCAATCATATGACATCTGATTTAAATAATCTGACATTGGCTCCACTCTGCACCGACAACATCCAATTCTTTAGGATCATCTCAAGTATAGCTCACTGATTTTGGTGCAACCAATCATATGACATCTGATTTAAATAATTTGACATTGGCCTCACCATATCCAATAGTTGACAGAATTCATACTACTAATGGTGAAGGTTTGGTAGTATCTTATGCTGATTAGTCTATCATCAATTCTTCTATGTCTTTACTTAAGTTGGATTTTGGCTACTTGTTCCTCAATTAACTCAGAATCTATTATCAGTCCATCAGCTCTGCTTTGATAATAACTGCTGGCTTATTTTTTATGCATTTTGCTTTTGGATTCAAGACAAAGCCATAAGGAGGATTCTTTACAAAGGCTTGTGCAGTAATGGCCTGTATCCTATCCATGCCTCTGCATCCTCATCTTCCACTCAGCCTTTGCCAGCTCAAGCATTTCTTGGCTAATTTGTTCAATCTATTCTATGGCACCATAGGTTAGGACATCCCACAAATTTTGTCATCTTCCTTATGATGAATAAAGCTCATATTCATGTTTCCAAAACTTCTTCCTCTATGATGTGTCATCCCTGTCTTGCAAGGAAAGTTAGCAACTGCCCTTTCTTCAGCATCACAAATTCACTTCTCCCTTTGCTATTATCTATATTGACTTGTGGGGACCTATACCACATGTCTTCCTGGATGGTTATAGATATTATACTATCTTTGTTGATGAATGCACATGTTTTTGTTGGTTGTTTCCCCTAGTCAATAAATCTAATTTGTTCTCTATGTTTGTTGCATTATATTCCTTTCTTGTTATATGATACCACTAAAAGATTGATGTCTTCTCCCAAGTACAGGAGTGTCGAAGTAATAAATAACCCAGTAAGACCGGGGTCAAACTACAAGGAGGTTAATTGTACAAATTATAAATAACAATAATAACAACAACAACAATAAATAGTAATAACAATAATAATAATAACAATGACAATTATAATAATAATAATAATAATAAAGAAAAAGAAGAAGAAGAAAATGATGAGAACTTTGAGATGAAATATTAATATAAGGATTATACAATGATAATAACAAATCTCAATGTTAGAGGTTCCATTAATGGTATGTCAAACAAATATTAGTATAAATACTTATTATTCAATTGAAAACCACACATAAAAGAGGTTCCAATCAAATTATAGATTGTTAACATGATTACATTAGTCATTTTATTCGATTAATGCTAATAATTGTAAATTTCATCAAGTATTCATGATTATAACTTATGTTAACAACAAATTAACTTCTTTTCATAGCTTAGGTGTCGGTTATACTATATAGTATGAACTATGAAAGTGTCAAGCATTTGTTATACCAAATGTTATCCAACATAAATCAAGATTAGTTATTTAATAAGCAAAGTAATAAATAGTAAACAAGATAACAAATACAAAACATGTGAGTATCAAACATTAAAGTCCATGTTAAGTTTACATTATACTTATTCTTACACCATTAGTGTAACCTTTTCACCTTGACATAATAAACTTAGCTAAACATAATAAAAAAAAGAAAAATAAATAAACAAAATAAGAACATAAATAAGATAAGAGTTAACTAATTAAAGAAAAGGAAAGCATAAGCAATATAAAAAATACAAAGAGAGAAAGCAAGAGCATGATCTTGATCTGGAAACCAAGTGCCTAATTGCGGGGCAAATGCCTTCTTTTATAGGCCAAAATTGGAAACTATTGATTTGATGACTAATTGATGAATAGGTGGCCAACTCTTGACTTGGTGACAATCCTTATCTTTTATTGTCTGCCCAAAAAGTCATTGATAACGTCAAAATTGGAGCCATTTAACATGAAAGTTGAAGGAAATTATCTCAACTTTCTTGTGTAAAAAATTCAGCTCATTTGGAATTCTAGAACTCTAGATATGGGGCAAACACTGAACAGTGTTTGGACTAGAAGACATATTCAGACTTCTTTGTTATTGCTATCATTTGGACTTGAAAATGACCTTTTCAGATCTTAAGCTCCATATAAAAGTTGTAAGCCTATGCCTTACCTTTCTATCTATAGAAGTAGACCTAAATCTGAGATCTACATCTCCAGATATGACCCAATTACCGAACAGTGTTCTAGTTTGGACTCCATCAGCATCTCTTTTCTAAGTTTGGCCATCTCTTTGTCCTTTCAATTTCAGTTCTTAAATTCATCAATAAATCCTTTCATTTATGTGATAGGCCTGCATTTAAAATGAACATTTATTATAAATTAAAGGTATTTTATATTATTAGATATATTATTATAAAACATGCTTTAGTTAAGGAGTTATTAATACTTCAAGTGCAGAATGATAATATAAAACCTTGATAAAAATACACTTTTAAGTATTAATCATTACATAATATTCTACTACTGTTAAAATTCTACAGTCTAATGGGGGGAATATACCTGGAATCATTTAAAATAATTTCTTCTTGATAAAGGCATTGTCTATGATGTAACCATATTATTTGATAGTTTCACCCACATTTAACTAGTGTTTTACCCATGTTATTTAGTCGATGTTTTGTGTATAACGTGAGTTTTAGAGGTAGAAATGAAGTGATTCCAGTTGCACTAGAAAGCTAACATCCATACTTTCTAGAAATTTAATGCAAGAAAAATAAAAAGAGAAAGATCTTGGAAATCACATCTTTCAAAGTCAAATCTTGTATTCTGCCACTGTTGACCTTTATCCATTCAAAATTCAATATCTGGAGCTATAAAAGTCCAATTGATGGAAACTCAATTGTTTTGGATTCTTGACTTAAAGGTCTATAAACTCAAATTTCATCTGAAAATGATGTCATATGAGGGAGATATGATTTTTAAAAGATGACAATTAAATTCTGCCAACAAACAGGTTTCATGAAGAAACAAGTATAAATCATGTTTTGAAGCTTCTAAACCGATATCCAAGTTTTTATTTCAGCAACTTAACTCCTCTAAGTCAAAGTTTGAAGATTTCATATAAAGCTAATTCTCCTTTTTAGAAAAATAGTTTGAAGTACTTAAATATAAGCTGTCAACTTAAGGGACGACTATTTTGTAAAATAGAAACTAGAGTTTCTTAGCATATAAAAAGAAAAAAGAGAAGGGAGAGAGAGCAAAAAGGAGGCATCAGCTAGAAGTGAAAAAACACAAACTCCTCTCTGTACAAACCAGAAATAATGCTTTCTTCTATCTCTAAGAGTAGTTGTTCCATAAATATGCAAGGCTAAGCTCGTTTTCTTAGTTACAAGGACACAACAAACCTTCGAACTTTAAGAACCATGAGATTTATTCTTTCTTTTATTTTTCAGGTTTATATTATGAATAAGTATGATTGTTTTCTTATGCATATTTTCTATGATTGTTGTTGATAATTGCTAAAGCGGACTCTAAGTTATTATTGTGAACAATCTATTGCTAAGTTTGATATCAAAACCAGAGTTGTGATATATGAACTTGTGAAGGAACTAAGCTTGATAATTATGGCGGAACTACATTATTAAACTTAGGAAGAACACTTAAATATCTAGTTCTTAGGGCTGCCATTAAACTAGATCATTAATGCGGATATTGTGATTGTTTGTTGGTTAGAGTTAATTATACAGTGGATCCATTAATTAAGAAACTTTAAGAAAAGATAAAAATTTAGAATGTAAATTATAGTTTTATTTCAAGCATCGGTTCTAATTTTCGTTGGTGGCTATGTGCTTATGACCAAGGTTTGTTTTCTTGATTAGTTTCGGTTTCAATTGATTTTGTTTGCTAGTTTAGTTTCTTCCATAGTTTAGATCATCACAAATCAAAACCCCCCAATTGCATAACTTATAACATAAAAATCTAAACTAAATCTTCCTCATAGGATCGACCCCTTGCTTGCTCTATACTATCTTGTGTGTTGCGTTTTAAGTTAAGGTAATTAATTTGTGTGACCGCGACATCGCAATAGTCCATCACCTCTAAACAAAATGGGGGTACCTGAGAGGAAACATGTACATATTATGGAAACCACAATCACTCTATTGCACACAGCTAAACTACTATCTCAATTTTGGTCTTATGCATGTTTAATAGCTACATATCTCATCAACCGTATGCCAACTCCTGTCCTTCTTCACAAGTCTTATTTTGAGATGTTATTTGGGTCTTCTCTAGAGCTTAATCACATTAGGATATTTGGTTGTGCATGTTTTCCTCTTCTTCATTCTTATAATCATAACAAACTGCAACTCAAAACTTCCAAATGTGTGTTTCTTGGATACGACATCAAATACAAAGGTTATTTGTGCTATCATATGCCTACTCTATGATTGTTTATTTTAAGACATGTTATATTTGAAGAAACAGAATTTTAATATCCTGAATTCTCATAATCCTAGCTTACGGGTCAGTCCTCACCATCCTTTTCTTCTTCTACATGTCTTGTGCTTCTTGTTAATATAAAGAACACAATTATTCCTTCCAGACTTGGTTCCCCTTCCCACCATACACCTAGTTTATCTACAATTTCTTCAAGTTCTCAGTCCATTACTGTTTCCATTCAAGCTTCTTCTCCTCCTTTTGTTGTGCCTAATATCAATATCAGTCCTACTATTTTTAATCCTGACAACTTGCAAATGGTCTTGTCCATTCTTTCTCTTAATTTGCATCCCATGCAAACTAGAAGCAAAAGTGGCATTACTAAATGAAAGGTTTTCTTAGCCACTATTTAGGATTCTAGCATGGTTGATATGTCTTTGACAAAGCTAGCAACTTACAAATATGCCATCAAAAGCTCTTGTGTGGTTATAAGCCATGCAAAATGAAATTAATGCATTACATACTCAAGGCACCTTGAGTCTTGTTCCATTACCAGCAAAGAGGAACTTGGTAGGGTGTAAGTGGATTTTCAAGATCAAACATCATTTGGATGGGTCTTTTGCTAGACACAAAGCATGGTTGGTTACTAAAGGGTTTAGTTAGGAACGTGGCTTGGATTATGGTGACACTTTTAGGCTTGTGGTGAAACCTCCCACCATTCAACTAGTTCTTGCCCTTATTGCTCATTTCAATTGGCCTTTCACACAATTATATGGAAAAAATGAATTCATGTATGACATTCTTCAAGAAGAGGTTTACATGTCCCAGCCCCCTGGCTTTAAAGATTCATTACATCCTCATTATATGTGCAAATTGCATAAATCCCTTTATGGCTTAAAATAGGCACCTAGGGCCTGAAATGAATGATTTACTCAGTTTCTGCCTTTCTTGGGGTTTGCCACCACCTATTCTAATTCATCCTTGTTTGTCAAGCATGTTGGTTCTCAAATTGTGGTCTTGCTACTCTAGATGGATGATATTATCCTCACAAGAAGTGCATCTTCTGCCATTCTACAAGTTATCTAAGTTCTTACCACTAAATTTGATATCAAAGATTTAGGCTCCCTTTATTTCTTTGTTGGGATACAGATCACTCATACCTCTACTGGCTTGCTCCTATCACAATCTAAATATGTTAAGGATTTGCTACTTAAATCTGAGATGGTTGATGTTAAACCATGTGATACACCATATCTTCCTTATCGTTCCCTACTTGAAGAAGATGGGGCATCGTATCCTAATCCTATAATATATTGTAGTATTATAGGGGCTCTGCAATACTTAACCTTCACATGACCTGACAGTGTGTTTTTTATGCATTAAGTTTGCCAATTTATGCAGAATCTAATGGTGTCTCATTTCACTGTTGTGAAATGAATTTTAAAAGGCACACTGCATATTGGTATTTCTTACATTAAAGGAGATTTGTAGTTAAAGGCGTTTAGTGATGCTGACTGGGCAGGGGACCCTAATGACAGACGCTTCATTACTGGCTTGGTAATTGTTTTGGGCAACAATCCTATATCATGGTCCTCTGACATGACTAAAAGATTGATATCTTTTTTCAAGTGCAAGAGTGTCAAAGTAATAAATAACCTGGCAAGATTAAGGTCGAACCATAAGGAGGTTAATTGTATAAATTATAAATAATAATAATAATACAACAACAATAATAACAACAATAATAGTAACAATAATAATAATATTAGTAGTAGTACTAATACTAGTAATAATAGTAATAATAACAATAATAAAGAAGAAGAAGAAAAAGTTGATGAGAACTTTGAGATGGAAGATTAACGTAAGGATTAAACAATGATAACAATAAATGTTAAGGTTAGAGGATCCACTACTGATATGTCAAACAAATATAATATATATGCTTATTATTCAATTGAAAACCACACACAAAGGAGGTTCCAATCAATTTATAAATTATTAACATGATTACATTAGTTATCTTATTTGATTAATGCTAATATTTGTAAATCTCATCAGGCATTCATAATTATAACTTATGTTAACAACAAATTAAGTTTCTTTCATAGCTCAGGTGTCGGTTATACCATATAGTATAAGTCATGAAAGTGGCAAGCATTTCTTGTACCAAGTGTCATATAACATAAATCTAGATTCATCATTTAATAAGCAAAGTATTAAAAAGTAAATAAGATAAAAAATATAAAACATGTCTAAATCAAACATTAAAGTCCATGTTGAGTTTACACTATATTTATTCTTCCACCATTAGTGTATCTTTTTCACCATGACATAATAAACTTAGCTAAACATAATAAAAGAAAAAAATAAATAAACAAAATAAGATAATGATTAGTACTTAAAAGTGTATTTTTTATCAAGGTTTTATGTCATCATTTTGCACTTGAAGTATTAATAACTCCTTAACTAAAGCATGTTTTATAATATTATATCTAATAATATAAGATACCTTTAATTTATGGTAAATATTCATTTTAAATGTAAGCCTATCACATAAATGAAAGAATTTATTAATGAATTTAAGAACTGAAATTGAAAGGACAAAGAGATGGCCAAATATAGAAAAGAGATGTCGGTGCAATCCAAACTAGAACACTGTTCGGTAATTGGGTCATATCTGAAGTTGTAGATCTTAGATTTAGATCTACTTTATATGGATGGAAAGGTAAGACATAGGTCTACAACTTTCATATGGAGCCCAAGACTTAAAAAGACCATTTTCAAGTCCAAATTGTAGCAACAACAAAAAAGTCTGCATCTATCTTCCAGCCCGAGCACTGTATCTATATCTGGAGTTCTAGAAGTCCAAATGAGCTGAATTTTTTTCACAAGAAAGCTGAGCAATTTTATATATCTTTCATGATTTTAAATGGCTCTAATTTTGATGTTATCAATGACCTTTGGACAAACAAGAGAAGATATGGATTGTCACCAAATCAAAAGTTGGTTAGCCACTCATCAATTAGTCATCAAATCAATAGTTCTCAATTTTGGCTTATAAAAGGAAGCATTTGCCATGAATTTAGGCATCTTGGTTTCCAGATCAAGATCATGCTCTTGCTGTCTCTCTTTGTAATTTTTGTAATATTTATGCTTTGCTTTCATTAATATCAAGTTTATACCTTTCATTTCCTTTCCTTTACTTAGTTAACTCTTATCTTATTTATGTTTTTATTTTGATTATTTATTTTTCTTTCTTTTATTATGTTTAGCTAAGTTTATTATGTCAAGGTGAAAAGGTTACACTAATGGTGTAAGAATAAGTATAGTGTAAACTTAATATGGACTTTAATGTTTGATACTAACATATTTTGTATTTGTTATCTTGTTCACTCTTTACAACATTGCTTGTTAAATGACTAATTTTGATTTATGTTGCATAACACTTGGTACAACAAATACTTGGCACTTTCATAGCCCATACTGTATGGTATAACCGACACCTAAGCTATGAAAGGAGCTTGATTTGTTGTTAACATAAGTTAACAACAAAGTATTAGCATTAATTGAATAAGATCACTAATGTAATTGTACTAATGTAATCATGTTAACAATCTATAATGAAATTGGAACCTCCTTTGTATATGGTTTCCAATTGAGTAATAAGAGTTTATACTATACTTATTTGACATATCATTAGTGGAACCTCTATCTTTGACATTTGTTATTATCATTGTTTAATCCTTATATTAATATTCCATCTCAAAGTTCTCATCATCTTCTTCATCTTCTTTTTCTTTATTATTATTGTTGTTGTTGTTGTTGTTGTTGTTATTGTTATTGTTATTATTGTTGTGTTATTATTATTTATAATTTGTAATTTGTACAATTAACCTCCTTATGATTCGACCCTGGTCTTGCCGGGTTATTTATTACTTCAACACTCCTACACTTGGAAGAAGATATCAATTTCTTAGTCGTGTCAAGTTTTTGACGCCGTTGCCGGGGAGGTAAGTTCTTCTACAAATTATAGTATTTATTTAATTTTCTCTTTTCACTTTTCTTATATATATAACTTTGTTTCTTTTCTCTTGTTTCTTTTTTTTTTATTTTCTTTTTCCTTTTATTCTATTACTACACGTGCATGACAGTGTGGTCATGTACATTAAGTGGTAGACTTTATAAGGTATCCTCATTATTTTCAGAAAATATGGCCGAAGAAGATAATCAATCACTTCATAATGAGAATAATGAGAATAATCGTGGTAAAACACTTAGAGATCACATGAATCCCACAAGAACAAGTGTGTCATCATGCATAGTTTTAACTCCGGATGCATCTTATTTTAATTTTAAGACAAACATTATTCAACTTTTACCTTTTTTTATGGCTTAGAATTAGAAAATCCATACTTGCATTTAAGGGGATTTGAGGAGGTCTGCAACACATATAATGATTCAAATTGTAGCATGAACACCATTAGATTAAAGCTTTTTCCTTTTTCATTAAAAGATAAAGCTAAAACATGGCTATAAAATTTGAAACTAGGATCCATTCGTGCTTAAGATGAAATGCAACAATAGTTTTTAAAGAAGTTTTTCCCATCTCACAGAACAAACTTTTTCAAAAGACAAATCACCACTTTCACTCAAAAACTAGGAGAAATATTTTATTAGTGTTGGGATAGGTATCGAGACTTGCTTAATACTTGCCCTCATCATGGTTTTGAAACATGGAGATTGGTTTCATATTTTTATGAAGGGTTAACACCTAAAGATAGGCAAATGGTTGAATTGATGTGCAATGAAACTTTTAAAGATAAAGACCCTGATGAAGCAATGAAGTACTTAGACTTGTTAGCTGAAAATACTCAAAATTAGGACACCGTAGGTACTTATAAGGCACCAAGTAAAACTCAACCTTATATATCTAACGGATGTATGTATAACCTTAGGGAAGATCATGACCTGCAAGCCAAGTTTGCATCTTTAGCTATAAAAGTCGAGGCACTAAAATTGAAAAAGACTGGTCAATTAAAATCTGTTGAAAACATTGTGTGTCAAGTATGTAAAACAAATTAACACTCAACCAGTAATTGTCCAACATTGTCTTCTTTTAAGAAATGTCTTCATAAACAAGCCCATGCTTTAAACAGTTTTTAAAGGGCCAACCATCACCCATACTCATAAACATACAATCGTGGTTGGAGAAATCATCCAAATTTCAGTTGGAAGTATAATAATAATAATGTACAAACTTCACAACCATCATTTCAAGCACACCATAATTTTCAAAATTCTCATGGATATGCACCTCCTTGAAACATCATAGATTTTAAAGATACTCTTGCAAACATTGCAAACATTCATTGAAAAGCAAGAGACAATCAATACTTAACTTGCTCAAAACATCATAGATTTTAAAGATACTCTTGCAAAATTGACATTTGCTCTCAATTTCTAAGAGAAAGGTAAGTTTCCATCTCAACCACAACAAACTCCTAAGGGGCAATACAATGTAAATGCAGGTAGTTCTAGAAGCCAACACATGAATGAAGTCAAATCAGTCACTACTCTTCGCAGTGGTAAGGTTATTGAAAAACCCACTCTTGAACCTTGTGAGAAAGATGATGAGTCAATCTTTGAGGGTAAGGAAGGGGTTGAATATGAAAATTGCAAAGAAACGACTGATTCCCCGCCAGCGCTATCATTTCCTCCTGTCATGACCAAACAAAGAAAAGTCAATCATAACTCTAAAATCTTTGAAACTTTCAAATAGTAAGGATTAATATACCCTTGTTGGATGTTATTAAATAGGTTCCTTTCTATGCTAAAATTTTAAAAGATCTATGCACTGTGAAGAGAAAACTGAATGTGAAAAAAAAGCCTTTTTAGCCGAATAAGTAAGTGTCATTCTTCATAACAATAATGCATTGAAATATAAAGACCCTGGTTGTTCTACATTTCTTGCTTTATTGGAGAACATAAAATTGAAAGAGCCTTACTTAATCTTGGAGCTAGTGTGAATTTACTTCCTTATTCAGTTTTTCAAAATCTTAATTTAGGTGAGTTAAAACCAACTTTTATAACTCTCTTACTTACTGATAGATGTGTAAAAGTGCCTAAAGGAATAGTTGAAGATGTGTTAGTACAAGTCGATAAATTCATTTATCCTATGGATTTTTTTATCTTGGACACACAACTTGTTGAAGCATATAATTCATTTCCTGTTATTTTAGGACGTCTATTTCTTACAACTTCTAAGGCATTGATTAATTGTAGGAATGGACTGATGAAGCTATCAATTAAAAACATGACATTGGAGATGAATATTTTCAACATTTGCAAGAAGTAGATCAATAATAGTCGAGTATGGGTTGTGGTTGGCCCTTTGAAAACTGTTTAAAGCATGGGCTTGTTCATGGAGACATTCCTTAAAAGAAGGCAAGGTTGGACAATTATTGGTTGCGTGTTCATTTGTTTCACAAATTTGACACACAATGTTTTCAACAGATTTTAAGTGACCACTCGTTTTCAATTCTATTGCCTCGACTTTTCTAGCTAAAGATGCAAACTTGGCTTGAAGGTCATGATCTTCCCTAAGGTTGTACATACCTCTACTAGATGTATAAGGATGAGTTTTACTTGGTGCCTTATAAGTACCCGCGGTGTTCTAATTTTGAGCATTTTCAACTAACAAGTGTAAGCACTCCATTGCTTCATTAGGATCTTTATCTTTAAAAGTTCCATTGCACATCAATTCAACCATTTGCCTATCTCTATGTGGTAACCCTTCATAAAAATGTGAAACCAATCTCCATGTTTCAAAACCATGATAAGGGCAAGTACTAAGCAAGTCTCAATGCCTATCCTAACATTGGTAAAATGTTTCTCCTGGTTTTTGGGTGAAAGTGGTGATTTGTCTTTGAAAGAGTTTGTTCTATGAGATGAGAAAAACTTTAAAAACTGTTGTTGCATTTCATCCCAAACAGGAATGGATCCTGGTCTTAAATTTTCTAGCCATGTTTTAGCTCTATCTTTTAATGAAAAAGGAAAAAGCTTTAATTTGATGGTGTTCATGCTACAATTTAAATTATTATATGTGTTGCAGACCTCCTCAAATTCCCTTAAATACAAGTATGGATTTTCCAATTCTAAGCCCTGAAAAGAAGGTAAAAGCTGAATAATGTCTAGCTTAAAATTAAAATCAGATGCATTGGGAGGAAAAACTATACATGATGGCGCACTTGTTCTTATGGGATTCATGTGGTCTCTAAGTGTTCTAACATGGTTATTCTCAATATTCTCATTATGAAGTGATTGATTATCTTCTTCGGCCATATTTTCTGAAAATGATGAGGACACCTTACAAAGTCTACAACTTGATGTGCGTGACCACACTCTCATGCACGTGTGGAATAGAATAAAAGAAAAAAAAAAGAAGAAGAAACAAGAGAAAAGAAACAAAGTTATATACAAGAAAAGTGAAAAGAGAAAATAAAATAAATATTATAATTTATACAAAACTTACCTCCCCGGCAACGACGCCAAAATGTAACTAAGTAAAGGAAATGAATTGAAGGGCATAAACTTGATATTAATGAAAGCAAAATTTAAGCATTACAAAAATACAAAGAGAGAAAGCAAGAGTATGATCTGGATCTGGAAACCAAGATGTCTAAATGCATGACAAATGCCTCCTTTATAGGCCAAAATTGAGAACTATTAATTTGATGACTAATTAATGAGTGGATTACCAACTTTTGACGTGGTGACAATCCTTATCTTCTCTTGTCCGCCCAAAACATCATTGATAAATGCGAAACTGGAACCATTTAAAAACATGAAAGTTGTAGGAAATTATCTCAGCTTTCCAGAAAAAAATAGAGGTCATTTGGACTTCTAAAATTCCAGATATAGGCTAAACACTGAACAATGCTTAGGCTGGAGGACAGATTCAGACTTCTTTGTTGTTGCTATAAATTGGACTTGAAAATGACCTTTTTAAATCTCCATATGAAAGTTATAGACTTATGTCTTACCTTTCCATCCATATAAAGTAGACCTAAATCTGAGATCTAAAGCTTCAGATATGACCTAATTACTGAACAATGTTCCGATTTGGACTACACCAACATCTCTTTTCTAAGTTTGGCCATCTCTTTGTCCTTTCAATTTTAGTTCTTAAACTTATCAATCAATCCTTTTATTTATATGATAGGCCTGTATTTAAAGTGAATATTTACCACAAATTAAAGGTATCTTATATTATTAGATAGGTTATTATAAAACATGCTTTAGTTAAAGAGTTATTAATACTTCAAGTGTAAAATGATGATATAAAACCTTGATAAAAATGCACTTTTAAGTATTAATCACACCCCCCAACCAGCTTATTACTAGTCCTTAGTAATCAAAGTGTTAAAATAGAAAAACAACTTACAAATTCCACAAAGTAAGGTATTCATCATTCAACTTCCATTAATCTATCTAGATAAACAAACTCTCATTAAATTTATATATCTTGTCAATACCTTTTAAATAAGATATTAATAAATCTTTCTTTTATGCTCAATATATCAACACATAGTTTTGAGGCTTTATTTGGAAGAAAACAAAATTCTTATTCTAATGTTTAAGGTTAACTTTCTTGGGTTGGGATTTTTTTCTTTTTTCTTTTTTAAAATATATAGACATTTAACTTAAAACACAATGCATCTTTAACCTATGTAATGAGCTTTCAGCTAATGACTCCCAAACTAGTTGGTCTTAGGGCATTAGGTGTTGAGACACCCCTGCGAGCTTAGTAACTCGGGTTGCTGATATTGATATTTAAATAGTGCAATGTTTAATTTCTTTAAGTTTTTCTCCTCAACCCATGTAACAAGCGTTGGGCTAATAGCTCCGAAGTCAGTTGACTTTAGGGCATTAGGTGTTAAAACATCCCTTCGGACTTAATTGCTTAGGTTAGGGAGGCTACGAAACCAAACTTATCTATATTTTTATTACCATTATTTTTTTTGCTCTTCTTTTTTATTTTGTTTTTTTTTAAATTATATACTATCCCTTTCTCTTAGTTATTATCTTTAACAAAAGAACGTAAATAATGTAATAATCCAATGTACAACCCACAATCATATGTTAAAGTGTGTGTGTGAAAATTAAGGTTTAAAAATACATGTTAAATGAGTATATGAGCAGAATTAAGTGATAATAATACAAGAGTTTGTAAACCTAAATATTTCAAGAAGTATTATAATAGACCTTGTTAAGAATTGTTACAAAGATGCATCTCAATAGTAATGACACGATGAAAAGTTTGATGTCTTCTCTCAAGTGCAGGAGTGTCGAAGTAATAAATAACCCAGCAACCGGGGTCGAACCACAGGGAGGTTATTGTACAAATTATAAATAACAACAATACAACAACAACAATAATAGTAATAACAACAACAACAACAACAACAACAACAACAACAACAATAATAGTAATAAAGAAAGAGAAGAAGAAGATGATGATGATGAGAACTTGTAGATAGAATATTAATGTAAGGATTAAATAGTGATAATATCAAATGTCAAGGTTAAAGGTTCCACTAATGGTATGTCAAACAAGTATAGTATAAACTCTTATTGTTCAATTGGAAACCACACACAAAGGAGGTTCCAATCAGATTATAGATTGTTAACATGATTACATTAGTCATCTTATTCAATTAATGCTAATACTTGTAAATTTCGTCAAGCATTCATGATTATAACTTATGTTAACAACAAATCAAGTTCCTTTCATAGCTCAGGTGTCGGTTATACCA
>SRLM01001008.1:102462-119679 GCA_015708895.1 Populus ilicifolia
AAATGCCTCCTTTTATAGGCCAAAATTGGGAATTATTGATTTGATGACTAATTGATGAGGAGATGGCCAACCCTTGACTTGGTGACAATCTTTATCTTCTCTTGTCTGCCCAAAACATCATTGATGACGTCAAAATTAAAGCCACTTGAAAACATGAAAGTTCTAGAAAATTGTCTCAGCTTTTTTGTGTAAACAATTCAACTCATTTCGACTTTTAGAACTCCAAATATGGCCAAAATACTAAACAGTGCTTGGCTGGAGGATAAATTCAGGCTTCTTTGTTGTTACAACAATTTGGACTTGAAAATGGCCTTTTTAGATAGCTCCAGATATGACCCAATTACCGAATAATGTTCTGGTTTGGATTGCACCGACATCTCTTTTCTAAGTTTGATCATCTCTTTACCTTTGCAATTGAAGTTCTTAAAGTCATCAATCAATCCTTTCATTTATGTGATAGGCCTGCATTTAAAATAGACATTTACCATAAATTAAAGGTATCCTATATTATTAGATAGATTATTATAAAACGTACTTTAGTTAAGGAGTTATTGATACTTGAAGTGCAAAATGATGATATAAAACCATGATAAAAATGCACTTTTGAGTACTATTCAAGTAACTTTAACAAAAGAGCTCCTTTACTCTGTCATCCTAATAACAACAATTTTGCATATACTTTATGAAATAGAAAACATAATTAGTTAAATTTTTTTCAACTACTACTCTCTCCCCCTAACCAAAAAGAGACATTGTCCTTAATATCCAAAAGTAGAAAGATAGAGTATAGAAAATATTACCTGAAATACACTTAAACAAATATAAGAAACAACAAAACATAATAATAAAATCAAAAGACACAAAGATTCACAAATGAAGACTCAAATCTAATCTAAGCTTTTTATAGCTTTCCTTAGATGACCAATTTAGATGACTCATGGAGGGATCAATTACAGGAATGAAAGATTGTAGTTGGTTAATCAATTGTTCAACAGTAGTAGTAGAGATTATGATTTGTCATGTAGAAGATGTTAGAAATTCTTATTCCACAGCATGATCAAGAAACAACAACAACTTATCATAATAACCATTAACATTTAATAGACCTATGAGTTTATGGTGAATGTGCAGTTGGGCCAAGAGAAAATATGAAAAATCTATTCCAATGTGCCTAAACTAAATGGTAAGGCAATGAAGGCATCAACATGGTTAAACATTGTATTCATTCGAGTAGAGATTGTGAAGACCTGTAATTCCTTTCCAATTATTTTCCAATGATGTCCACTTGTACTAAAGCTTTGGGGACAACCCCCAAAACTTGACTGCCTCCTAAAAATATAGCTATTGACACACCTCCCATTAACCTAAGACTGCCTTCCTCATACACTAAATGAATCTTTCTCTTAACTAGCACCTGACTAAGATGATTTGTTGATTCTAAAAACTTCTGTTCTTTTTTAGGACTAGATCCATCGAAAACACAAATATTTCTTATGTGATGACATGAGAAATTTTCCATTTCTACACATTTCTATACTTGTTGAATGTATGAGTTGAGTAAAAATGAAAGGAAAGGAGAGAGGATGTTATAGATGAGAAATTAAAAAAGCAACCATACCACCTATATGTAGGCCAACTAAAGTCTCACACACACACACTCTCTCTCTTTATTTATTTATTTATTTATTTTTGAAAAAGCATGTGTATGTACAGTTAGTTGTGATTGTGGCTCATATCTTCCTTTATTTTTACATCCAAGAACAACTTAAACACCCTCTATGGGTTGGGGATAGGCTCCCCATGTAGTTTTCTTAAAAACTAGCAAAGAAGGTCTTTTTTAGTCAGATTCCCAAGACTATACCAAATATATTTTTTATGAAAATTTGTTCATAAGTCATGAATTGCACGATGCTTATCTTGACTATAATGAGACTTAAGAGTTAATACAATATTATCTAAAGACTCTCTGTGTTTTGAAATAAATCCCACCTTTTGACAATTTTCATAGGTTTTGCAAAATGCATATGATTCCTTGAATATGGTGGGTCAGTAAAATCCACTTTGTAAGTTTTTTTACAATTGTTTTCTTTAACAAGAATTGACTCCCACATGCCTCAGAGTGATAAAATTTAATAACACCACTTACCTTAATGTTAGGAATGCAACTTTGAAATATTTGATCATGACAATATTTGAATAAATAAGGGTCATCCCAATAAAAGTTTTCCACATCACTCAAAAACTTTCTTTTGTCTTGGTTATCCGAATGAGCTAACAAAAATCCTAAAGTAAAAAAATTAATATTTTTAGCAAACCAAGGCATTGAACTAAGAGAAAGTAAATATTCAACAAAAAAGTAATCATCGATTGGTATGATGTCGGATATTGAATCTATTATCAATTTTGACAAATGATTCACGACAACATTTCTAGTGCCTTTTTCATCCTTGATTTCTTCCTGTTTGAAAGTCTCAAAAGATTTCACAATCGTGATTAACTTCGCTTTGTTTGGTCATGACATGAGGAAATGGAAGTACTAAGGAAAATCAGTTTGTTCCTTACAATACTTAGATTCAACCCCTTCCTTATCATTAGAGATTGACTCATCATCTTTCTCATAAGGTTCAAGAGTGAGTTTTTAAATAACCTTACCACTACAAAGAGTAATGACTGATTTGACTTGATCCATATGTTGACTTCCAGAACTACTTGCATTTGCATTGTATTGTTCCTTGGGATTTTGCTATGGTTGAGATGGAAACTTACCTTTCTCTTGAAAATTGTGAGCAAATGTGAATTTTATAAGAGTATCTTTAAAATCTGTTATGCTTTGAGCAAGTTGAGTGTTGATTGTCTATTGTTTTTAAAAAAATACATACAATGTTTCCTTAAAATTTCTTGTAGGAGGTGGAAAATAAGGAAGTGCTTATCCATGAGAATTTTCAAAATTATGGTGTGTTTGAAACTATGGTTATGAAGTTTGTGCATTGTCACTCTTCCAATTAAAATTTGGATGATTTCTCCAAACAAGGTTATATGTTTGCGAGTATGGGTTATAATTGGGCCTTTGGAAATTATTTAAAGCATGGGCTTGTTCATGGAGACATTCCTTCAAAGAAGGCAAGGTTGGACAATCATTGGTTAAGTGTTCATTTGTTTCACAGATTTGACACACAATGTCTTGAATAGATTTTAATTGACCACTCTTTTTTAATTATAGTGCCTCGACATTTCTAGCTAAAGATGCAAACTTGGCTTGGAGGTCATGATTTTCCCTAAGTTTATACATACCTCCACTAGCTGTATGAGGTTGAGTTTTACTCGGTACCTCATATGTGCCTATAGTGTCCCAAATTTGAGCATTTTCAACTAGTAAGTCTTGGTATTCCATTACACATCAATTTAACCATTTGCCTATCTTTAGGTGTTAACCCTTTATAACAATGTGAAACCAATCTCCATAGCTCAAAACCATGATGAGGGCAAGTATTAAGTAAGTCTCGATACTTATCCCAACATTGGTAAAATATTTCTCTTGGTTTTTGAGTAAAAGTGGTGATTTGTCATTTAAAAGAGTTTGTGCAGTGAGAATGCAAAAACTTCTTGAAAAACTATTGTTGCATTTCATCCCAAGCACGAATGGATCTAGGTCTTGAATTTTATAGCTATGTTTTAGCTTTATCTTTTAATGAAAAAGGAAAACGCTTCAATCTGATGGTGTTCATGCTATAATTTGAGTTATTATATGTGTTGTAGACCTCCTCAAATTCCCTTAAATGCAAGTATGGATTTTTCAAATCTAAGCCATTAAAAGAAGGTAAAATTTGAATAATGTCTAGCTTCTTCAGCCATATTTTCTGAAAATAATGAGGATACCCTACAAATTCTACCATTTAATATATGTGACCAGGCTCTCATGCACGTGTAGGAATAGATTAAAAGGAAGAAGAAAACAAAAGGAGAAAGAAAACAAAAAAAACAAAGTTTTATACAAGAAAAGTGAAAAGAGAAAATAAAATAAATACTATAATTTGTATAAGAACTTACCTTCATCACAAAGGCGCTAAAAACTTGGTACGACCAAAAGATTGATGTCTTCTTCTAAGTGTAGGAGTGTCGAAGTAATAAATAACCCAACAAGACTGGGGTCGAACTATAGAGAGGTTAATTGTATAAATTATAGATAACAATAATACAATAACAACAATAAGAACAATAATAGTAATAATAATAGTAGTAATAATAATAGTGGTAATAATAATAATAATGATGATGATGATGATGATGAAGAAAAAGAAGAAGTTGATGAGAACTTTGAGATAGAAGATTAACATAAGGATTAAACAATGATAATAATAAATGTCAAGGTTATAGGATCTATTAATGGTGTGTCAAACAAATATAGTATATAGTCTTATTATTCAATTGGAAACCACACACAAAGAAGGTTCCAATCAGTTTATAAATTAGTAACATGATTACATTAGTTATCTTATTCGATTAATGCTAATACTTGTAAATCTCATTAGACATTCATAATTATAACTTATGTTAACAAAAATCAAGTTCCTTTCATAGCTTAGGTGTCGGTTATACCATATAGTATGAGCTATGAAAGTGGCAACCATTTGTTATACCAAGTGTTATACAATTTAAATCTAGATTGGTCATTTAACAAGCAAAGTATTAAAGAGTGAATAATATAACAAATACAAAACATGTTAGTATCAAATATTAAAGTCCATATTAAGTTTACACTATACTTATTCTTACTCCATTAGTGTAACCTTTTCACCTTAACATAATGAAATTAGTTAAACATAATGAAAGAAAGAAAAATAAATAAATAAAATAAGAACATAAATAGGATAAAAGTTAACTAAGTAAAGGAAATGAATTGAAAGTCATAAACTTGATATCAATGAAAGTAAAACTTAAGCATTTGAAAAATACAGAGAGAGAAAGTAAGAGCATGATCTGGATTTGGAAACCAAGATGCCTAAATGCATGGAAAATACCACCTTTTATAGGCCAAAATTAGGAACTATTGGTTTGATGACTAATTGATGAGTGGGTGGACAACTCTTGACTTTGTGACAATCCTTACCTTCTCTTGTTTGCCCAAAACATCATTGATAATGTCAGAACTGGAACCATTTGAACATGAAAGTTGTAGAAATTATCTTAGATTTCCAGGAAAAAAAATAGAGGTCATTTGGACTTTTAGAACTCCAGATATAGGCTAAATACTGAACATTGCTTGGGCTGTGGGATAGATTCAGACTTCTTTGTTATTGCTACAAGTTGGAATTGAAAATGACCTTTTTAAATCTTTACTCTATATGAAAGTTGTAGGCCTATGTCTTACCTTTTCATCCGTATTAAGTAGATCTAAATCCAAGATCTATAGTTTCAGATACGACCTAATTACCAAACAGTATTCTAGTTTGGATTGCACCAACATCTCTTTTTTAAGTTTGGCCATCTTTGTGTCCTTTCAATTTTAGTTCTTAAACTCATCAATCAATCATTTTATTTATTTGATAGGCTTGCATTTAAAATGAACATTTACCATAAATTAAAGCAATCTTATATTATTAGATATGTTATTATAAAACATGCTTTAGATAAGAAGTTATTGATACTTCGAGTGCAAAATGATGACATAAAACCTTGATAGAAATGCACTTTTAAGTATTAATCATCCTCCAAGAAGAAACAAAAAAATGTCCAAATCATCAACAGAGGCTGAATATCGAGCCTTATCCTTTATTATAGCTGAAGTGGATTAGCTCAAACAATTATTAGTTTTTTAGCATATTTCATTACCTCTTGTTCTTGTTTACTTCTGTGATAATCTCTTTGCCATTACTCTATCCTTTAATCCTATTCAGCATCAATGAACCAAACACATTGAGGTAGATTTGCATTTTTTTTGTGAACGAGTGTCCCAGAAGCAATTGTCAATTCAATTTGTTTCCTCACAAGAATAGTTTCCTGATATTCTCACAAAGGGGTTAAGTGCTCCTCTCTTTCACACTCATTATTGCAATCTCAAACTTAGTTCTTCACACGCTTGATTTTAAGGGGGATGTTAGAGTATAGTGCATAAGATGATGATAAGTGTAAACTTGATTACTAAGTCTGTTAGTTAGTTAGCTGTTAGTTAGTTAGTTAGTTAGTTAGTTAGCAAAGTTAGTTACATGCAATTAAGTTGTTACAACTGTATGTATATGTGTGTGTTTGTGTGTTAATAACTAACTAACTAAAGCAATATAAAGAATTGAGTAACAGAAAATAAAGAGATTAACAAGATTTTTTCATTTTCTCTTGTATCTCACTCAATCTCTCTACATATACAAAAATAGATACATATTATCAGGATTGCTATGCCTAGAGTACGAGCTCTCTATTTTATGATTTATATAGATTTTTTTGTCTAACAGACAACAATTGCAAAAATAAGAGGCATAACTTACTATTTATATGGAAATATAAAAAAACCTTATAAATTAGCAGAACATCAATTTACTCCTTGAATAATATATATATAAAGGATAATTTTAAAAATTAATTCAATGAAGTCCTTGATTTTTTTGGGTCTAGAAATATAATCTAAGTGTTAATTATATTCCAGTTTGTAATTTCTGAAATATATTTTAATCAAGTCATAGGTAATTAAATCATCATAGTTTCATTCCTGACTAATGGTTCTTGATGTGTCCGACCCATGAGGTCCTTAATATATTGATCTAAATATAAATTATAATTCTAATTAAATAAATTAAATTATTTAATTTCTAATCAATTCAATAATTTATTAATTTATATTTGAAGATCATGTTCATTGTCTAGTAAAGTATCATGATCCTCCAAATATTAAAAAAATCATTAGTGGTTGACTTAACTTTTCAGTAACTAGTTTCTCAGTGTAATTATTATTCTTTTATCAATATTATTATGATTTAACATTAAAGTATGAAGTATGTCTATCATATTAAATTATGTTTGTCCTTTACATAATAGTCATTGATCGTCTGAATAAGATTTGAAACTCTTTTTAGATTTCATTCTACCAAGATCAAGGATTTTTCAATTAATACTATTTGAGAACAAATAAAATATTTTTTTAAATTCATCTAGGGTGATGAATTCTCTCTTAATTACTCAAGTATTTTCATATTGTTATGTTATATCCAATGTTTGTCCCTTCGCTACATTGATTAAGATAACATACAACATAATCAAAACATAACATTCTTTATATATGATAGCTTAATGATCTTAAATCTAAGAATTACTTACATAACCATTACGGGAACCTTTCCGTATACACATGTGATCTCTTTATATAAAATCCTCATACGGGTCGGTTTAGCCTACTGATTAGTACTCAAAAGTGCATTTTTATCATGGTTTTATATCATCATTTTGCACTTAAAGTATCAATAACTCCTTAACTAAAGTACGTTTTATAATAATTTATCTAATAATATAAGATACCTTTAATTTGTGGTAAATGTTCATTTTAAATGCAGGCCTATCACATAAATAAAAGGATTGATTGATGACTTTAAGAACTTCAATTGCAAAGGCAAAGAGATGATCAAACTTAGAAAAGAGATGTCGGCGCAATCCAAACCGGAACACTGTTCGGTAATTGGGTCATATCTGGAGCTATAGATCTCAGATTTAGGTCTACTTTATATGGATGGAAAGGTAAGACATAGGCCTACAACTTTCATATGGAGCCCAAGATCTAAAAAGGCCATTTTCAAGTCCAAATTATTGCAACAACAAAGAAGCCCGAATCTGTCCTCCAGCCCGAGCACTGTTCAGTATTTTGGCCATATCTGGAGTTCTAGAAGTCGAAATGAGCTGAATTGTTTACACAAGAAAGCTGAGACAATTCCCTAGAACTTTCATGTTTTCAAGTGGCTCTAATTTTGACGTCATCAATGATGTTTTGGGCAGACAAGAGAAGATAAGGATTGTCACCAAGTCAAGGGTTGGCCATCTACTCATCAATTAGTCATCAAATCAATAGTTCCCAATTTTAGCCTATAAAAGGAGGCATTTGCCATGCATTTAGGCATCTTGGTATCCAGATCAAGATCATGCTCTTGTTTTCTCTCTTTGTATTCTTTATGCTTTGTTTTCATTAATATCAAGTTTATGCCTTTCATTTCCTTTCCTTTCTTTAGTTAACTTTTATGTTCTTATTTTGTTTATCTATTTTTCTTTCTTCCATTATGTCTAGCTAAATTAATTATGTCAAGGTGAAAAGGTTACACTAATGGTGTAAGAATAAGTATGGTATAAACTTAACATGGACTTTAATGTTTGATACTAACATGTTTTATATTTGTTATCTTGTTCACTCTTTAATACTTTGCTTATTAAATGATTAATCTTGATTTATGTTGTATAACAATTGGTACAACAAATGCTTGGCACTTTCATAGCTCATAATGTATGGTATAACCAACACCTAAGCCATGAAAGGAACTTGATTTGTTGTTAACATAAGTTATAATCATGAATGCTTGATGAAATTTACAAGTATTAGCATTAATTGAATAAGATGACTAATGTAATCATGTTAACAATTTATAATATGATTGGAACCTCCTTTGTGTGTGGTTTCCAATTGAATAATAAAAGTTTATACTATACTTGTTTGACATACAATTAGTGGAACCTCTAACCTTGACATTTGTTATTATCATTGTTTAATCCTTGCTTTAATATTTCATCTCAAAGTTCTCATCTTCTTCTTTTTTTTTTTTATTGTTGTTATTATTACTACTACTACTACCACTACTAGTATTATTATTATTATTATTGTTGTTGTTGTTATTGTTATTATTGTTGTTGTGGTATTGTTGTTATTTATAATTTGTACAATAACCTCCCTGTGGTTCGACTCCGGTCTTGCCGGGTTATTTATTACTTCAACACTCCTGCACTTGGGAGAAGACATCAATCTCTTTGTTGTGTCACCTACATATCTTATAATAAATATCTACATATTAGTTATAGGTATCTCTTATACTTTAACTTATAACAACAATTACTTTCTTTCATAAAGAAAAGAACATAGTATATATCAATCTCTATGACTCTAATAAATATCTAGTATTTAAGAGAGCATTGACCAATAATATTTTAGAAGCAATTCTTTAATGTAAAACAAATCCAATAATTATAAAAAATTTATCATTTGCAAAATACTTTTATCTCATGAACTTTATCTTAGCTTTAAATTCATAAATCAAATATTATATTCATTAATCTAATATTTTTTGAATATTAAAGAAAAATTAAGCTTTTATTAATAATAAATATGTACTTACATAAATATAATAATGTCATATGTAACTAATTGATTGGCTATAAGGCATATTAAACCAACACCATTCAATTCATATACTCTAATAGAAGAAAATAATAAAACCCAATGAAAAAATTGTTAATGTATATGCCTTGTAGCTAATAGATTGACTACAAGTGACACTAATTTTATTAATGTAAAAACATATTTATTAGTAATTTTTTTATCTTTAGTATTAATTTATTTTTGATTAATGAATCTAATGTTTGATTAATAAATCTACAGTAAAGATAAAGTTATTGGAACAAAAAAACTTAGCAAAGAAAATTATAAGGTCAATATAATTATGATATTCTTATTCTATTAAAGCATTATTTCTAAATGTTCTTAGTTAATGCTTTATTAAGACTAGATATTAAGTGAGTTCATTGAGAAAGATACATATTATATTAATTTTCTTTATGAAAAGAAATAATGGTTTTCATGAGATGAGATATATGAGATGCATGGAACTAATATATAGGTGCTTGTTACATGACATATATACTGAACTGATCTACATGAGAATTTCATATGTAGAGATCACATGTGTCTATAAAAAACTCACATGACAATTGTGTAAATGAACCTTAGAATTGAGATCACTAAGTTATTTTATATAGAAAATGTTATGTTTTGATCTTGACATGTATCTTGACTACATGTCCTAATGAAGGGTAACAAATTGTAAAATATTAGGTATAACATGAATAATATGAAGGTAGTTGAGTGATCAAGAGAGGGTTCATTATCCTAAGTTAATTACAAAAAATATTCCACATGTTCTCAAATAGTATTGATCGTGAAATTCTTATGTAAGGTTAAATGAGATTTAAATATAATTTAAAATCTTATTCAAATGATCAATAACAATGATTTTGAGAAAATGACATGACTTAACAAAGGAAACACACTACATGCTATATTGTTCAAATCAAAATATTCTTGATAAAAAAATAATTACACTGAGAAATTTATTACTAAAAAGTTAAGTCAAATCAAGTGTGACTTTTGTAATATTGAGGACATTAAAACTTGTTGTTAGATGGTGCATGAGATCTTCATTGTGTGTGTGTGTGTGTATCAATTATAGAATTAATAGAAGAATAAATTGTTTAATTTATTTAATATTATTTAGTTTAAGATTGTTGTTTATATTTATGCCAACATATTAGGAATCTAATGGGTCATACAAATAATAACTATTGATAAAAAATTTAACTAAGATAATTAATCAACACACTATGATTAATTATCTAGTTAAATTTCTTATCAATGATTCTTAATTTGTGTGATCCATTAGGTTCCTATGACTTGATTATAAATAAAGTTTAGAAATTTAGGACTAGAATGTAATTAACATATAAGATGACAATTATAGATATAAAAAATTAAGTATGGACTTGATTGAATACATCTATAAAACTATCATGAAATAATATGTTTGATATTACTTAGTGGACAAAGTGATATTTTGTTATTTATAGGGTTATAATTTTTCCTTATTAGTATTTAAAAATGTATTTTTATCAAGGTTTTATATCATTATTTTGCACTTGAAATATCAATAACTCCTTAATTAAAGTATGTTTTATAATAACAAGTATAATGCCATAAGGTACCTTTAATTTATAAAAACTATTCATCCTAAATATAGGTGTACCACATAAATAAGAGGATTAATTGATGAGTTGAAGAATTGAAATTGAAAGGATGAAGAGAGGGCCAAATTTAGAAAATAGATGTTGGTGCAGTCCATATTAGAACACTTTTCGGTAATTAGGTCATATTTGGAGTTGTAGATTGAAATTTGGTATACTTTATATAGGTGGAAAGTTAAGACATAGGCCTAAAACTTTCTTGCAGAAGTCAAGACTTAATTCTGCTGTTTGGAAGTTCAAATCTTAGCATTAATGTAAAAGTCCGAATCTGTCCTGCAGCTCAAACATTGTTTAGTGTTTAGCCCATATCTTGAGTTTTATATGTCCAAATGACCTCAATTTCTTAGAATTTTCATGTGGAAGTCTGGCTCAAATTCTAACGTTATCAATGAAATTTTATTTAGAAAAGAAAAGGTTTGTCACCAAGTTAAGATGTGACCACCCACTTATCGATTAGTTATCAAATTAATAATTTCCAATTTTAGCCTATAAAAGGAGGCATTTTTCATGCGTTTAAGCATTTGTTATCCAGATCAAGATCATGCTCTTACTTTCTTTCTTTATATTTTTGTAATGCTTAAGTTTTGCTTTCATTAATATCTTGTTTATGCCTTTCATTTTCTTTGCTTTACTTAGCTAACTTTTATCTTTTTTATGTTCTTATTTTGTTTACTTATATTTCTCACTTTCATTATGTTTAGTTAAGTTTATTATGTCAATGTGAAAAAGGTTATACTAATGGTGTAAGAATAAAGATAGTGTAAACTCAATATAAACTTTAATGTTTGATACTAATATGTTTAGTACTTGTTATCCTGTTCACTTTTAATACTTTGCTTGTTAAATGGTTAATTTAGATTTATGTTGTATAACACTTGGTACGACAAATACTTGGCACTTTCATGTCATAATTGTATGGTATAACCGACACTTGTGTTATGAAAGGAATTTGATTTATTGTTAACATAAGTTATAATCATGAATACAAGACAATTTTTACAAGTATTAGTATTATTCGAATAAGATAACTAATGTAATCATGTTAACAATTTATAATTTGATTGGAACCTCCTTTGTGTGTCGTTTCTAATTAAATAATAAGAGTTTATATTATACTTGTTTGAAATATCATTAGTGGATCTTATAACCTTGACATTTGTTGTTATCATTGTTTAATCCTCAGCTTTCATTTCAAAGTTCTCATCAACTTCTTCTTCTTCTTCTATTATTATTATTATTATTATTGTTATTCTTATTGTTATTATGGTTATATTGTTGCTATTTATAATTTATATAAATAATCTCTTTGTGGTTCGACCCCTGTCTTACCGAGTTATTTATTACTTCGATACTCTTGCCCTTGGAAGAACACATCAATCTTTTGGTCATGTCAAGTTTTTGGCACCATTGTTAGGAAGGTAAATTCTTGTATAAATTATAGTAGTTATTTTATTTTCTCTTTTCACTTTTCTTGTATCTAACATTGTTTTTTTTTGTTTTTTTCCTTTTATTTTATTCTTACTCGTGCATGAGAGTGTGGTCGCGTATATTATGTGATAGACTTTGTAGGGTATCCTCGTTATTTTCTAGAAAATATGGCCAAAAAGGATAGCCAGTCGCTTCATAATGAGAATAATCATGCTAGAACACTTAGAGACCACATAAATCCCACAAGAGCAAGTGCACCCTCATGCATAGTCCCCCCCGATGCATCTCATTTTAATTTTAAGTCAGACATTATTCAACTTTTATCTTCTTTTCATGGCTTAGATTTAGAAAATCCATACTTGCATTTAAGAGAATTTGAGGAGGCCTGTAACACCTATAATAACTCAAATTATGGCATGAACATCATCAAATTAAAGCTTTTTTCTTTTTTCATTAAAAGATAAAGGTAAAACATGGCTACAAAATTTGATACCAGGATCCATTCATGTTTGGGATGAAATGCAACAATAGTTTTTAAAGAAGTTCTTCCCATCTCATAGAACAAATTCTTTCAAAAGACAAATCACCACTTTCACTAAAAAACTAGGAGAAACATTTTACCAATGTTGGGATAGGTATCAAAACTTGCTTAATACTTGCCCTCATCATGGTTTTGAAATATGGAGATTGGTTTCACTTTTTTATCAAGGGTTAACACCTAGAGATAGGCAAATGGTTGAATTAATGTGCCATGAAACTTTTGAAGATAAAGACCCTGATGAAGCAATGGAGTTCTTAGACTTATTAGATGAAAATGCTCAAAATTAGGATACCGCGGGTACTTATAAGGCACTAAGTAAAACTCAACCTCATACATCTAGTGGAGGTATGTACAACCTTAGAAAAGATCATGACCTCTAAGCCTAGTTTGCATCTTTAGCTAGAAAAGTCGAGGAACTAGAATTGAAAAAGAGTTGTTAACTAAAATCTGTTGAAAACATTATGTATCAAATATGTGAAACAAATGAACACTCAACCAATAATAGTCCAACCTTACCTTCTTTTAAGGAATGTCTCCATGAATAAGCCCATGCTTTAAACAGTTTCCAAAGGGCCAACCATAACTCATACTTGTAAACATATAACCCATACTTGTGTCTGTTTGGGTCTCTACTTGCTTTAATTGGCTTTGTCTTTATTTTGCTGCTTTTGTTAGCTTGGCTCTTGTGTGTTACAGTTTTCCTGCCTATAGCTATTTTGTTTCTTCTAGTTAGTTCGACTGTTGGCCTTTAGGTCTGCTGTTGGGGTTTTCCTATATGTTCTACTGCTTATAGTGTGGTTGCTTGGGTTTCTCCTTGCTGAATTGATGATATTTTTACCGTATATTTTGCATGATGTTTTAATTGTTGTGGCTTGCTGATTGGCTTGTTCTTGTTGCTAGCTACTAGCTGGCTATCAGCTATAGTCTTGGCTTGTAGGCTTGGAGGCGTGGAGGTGCTTTGAGTTACTGGTTGATGCATTTCTGGGGAGGCTTGCTGCCTATCTTCTGGGTTGACACGAATCAAGTTGGCTTGTTGCCCATCTATTGAGTTGGATGGTTATTCTCATCTATGCTACACCTAGTCTTTGTGTTCTTCTAAATAAAATGCTTTTTGTTAGGTTGGTTTAATGTATGTATGTAGGTTTTGTTTAAGGGAGCTAGTGTGAATTTACTTTCATATTTAGTTTTTCAAAGTCTCAATTTAGGTGAGTTAAAACCAACTTTTGTAACTCTTTTACTTGTCGATAGATCTATAAAAGTACCTAGAGGAATAATTAAAGATGTGTTAGTATAAGTTGATAAATTCATTTATCCTGTGGATTTTATTATCTTGAACACACAACCTGTTGAAGCATGTAATTCATTTCCTGTTATTTTAGGACGTTCGTTTCTTGCAACTTTTAATGCATTGATTAATTGTAAGAATGGACTAATAAAGCCATCATTTGAAAACATGGCACTGGAGATGAATATTTTCAACAATTGCAAGCAATCTAGAGATGATAATGATTTACAAGACGTAGACTATATTAAAGAATTAGTTTATGATCAACTTGAATCTACTTTAAGTAAAAATGAGTTGGATGAATCTGAAGATTTGCAAATGATTTATTTTTAGGAAGAAATCATGGAAGAAAAACATACCGAAAATATTAATGTGGATCTTTTATCAAAAGTGACAACAGATTTGACATCTGACATCACACCAATTGATGATTATTTTCTTGACAAATTCTTACTTTCTCTTAGTCTAATGGCTTGGTATGATAAAAATATCAATTTTTTGCTGATTGGAGTACCTATGACAAAGAAAAGTTTTTGAACAAAGTGAAGAACTTTTATTGGGATGACTCTAACTTATTCAAATATTGTTCTAATCAAATATTTGAAAGATGTATTCCTGATAATGAGGCAAGTAGCGTCGTGCCACTCAACTTTTTCATTCTAAAGTATGTGAGAGTTATTTCTCATAAAAAAAGACTGCCACAAAAATCTTTCGAAATGAATTTTATTGGCCTACCATGTTTGAGTCACATGCATTCTACAAAACTTATGAAAATTGTCAAAAGTCGAGTTTCATTTCAAAACATAAGGAATCTTTAAATAATCTTTTATTAACTTTTGAGACATATCTTGATGGAGATCTGCATTGTGCAATTCATGATTTATGGTCCTATTTTTCATAAAGAATATGATCGACTTAGTCTTGGGAATCTGACTAAAAAAGACCTTGTTAGCTAGTTTTTAAGAAAACTAGATGGGAAGCTTATCCCATCAATAGTTCTAAATTTTAGCCTATAAAAGGAGGCATTTGCCATGCATTTAGGTATCTTAATCTCCAGATCAAGATCAAGATCATGATCTTGCTTTCTATCTTTATATTTTTTGTAATGTTTATGTTTTGCTTTTATTAATATCAAGTTTATGCCTTTCATTTCTTTTCTTTTACTTAGTTAACTTTTATTTTATTGATGTTCTTATTTTGTTTATTTATTTTTCTTTCTTTCATTATATTTAGCTAAGTTTATTATGTCAAGGTGAAAAGGTTACACTAATAGTGTAAGAATAAGTATAGTGTAAACTTAATATGGACTTTAATGTTTGATACTAACATGTTTTGTGTTTGTTATCTTGTTCTCTTTAATGCTTTGCTTATTAAATGACTAATCTAGATTTATATTGTATAACACTTGGTACATTAAATGCTTGACACTTTCATAGCCCATATTGTATGGTTTAACTAACAACTAACCTATGAAATGAACTTGATTTGTTGTTAACATAAGTTATAATCATGAATGTGTGATAAGATTTACAGGTATTAGCATTAATCGAATAAGATAACTAATGTAATCATGTTAAGAATTTATAATATAATTGGAACCTCCTTTATATGTGTTAAATAATAAAAGTTTATACTATACTTGTTTGACATAACAATAATGGATCCTCTAACCTTGATATTTGTTGTTATTATTGTGTAATCTTTACGTTAATCTTCTATTTTAATGTTATCATCAACTTCTTCTTCTTATTCTATTATTATTACTACTCCTACTACTCCTCTAATGTAACCATATTATTCGATAGTTTCACCCATATCTAACCAATGTTTTGTCCATGTTTTATATGTAAAATACCTTAATATTCTTTGTTTTATGTTTTGAAGGAACTTTTAGATGAAAAATGCAAAAAGGAGTAAATTGGAGATAATTGGTAGATTTGACCTTCAGTCGATGTTTTATGCAAAACGTGAGCTCTAGAGGTCAAAATGAAGTGATTTTAGTGGCATTTAAAAGCTAACATTCATACCTTTCTGTACATTTAAGGCAAGAAAATAAAATGAAGAAGAGCATGGAAATCGCAGCTTTCACATTCAAATCTCGCAATCTGCCAATGGTGACCTTTGGCCATTCAAACTTGAATATCTAGAGTTATAGAAGTCCAATTAATGCAAAATCAATGTTTTTGGATTCCTGACTCAAAGTTATATGAACACGCCAAAGTTTAACAAAAAATAATATCATATGAGGGAGATATGATTTTTCAAATATGACAACTGAATTGTGTCAGCAAACAGGTTTCGTGAAGAAACGAGTACAAATTATGTTTCGAAGCTTCTAAACAAACATTCAAGTTTTGATATCAGCAATTTAGCTCCTTTAAGTCAGAGCTTGAAGATTTCATTCAAGGCTATTTCACCTTTTTAGGAAAATAGTTATTGAAGTACTTAAATATAAACTGTCAACTTAAAGGAGGACTATTTTATAAAATAGAGACTAGGGTTTCCTAGGATATAAAAAGAATGAAAGAAGAGATAAGGGGGCAGCCACCCAAGAGGAGAAAAATGCCCCTTTCATTTATGAAACGAAAAATTATGCATTCTTCATTCTTTAGTGATTGTGCATCAAAAGTATCATTAAGTCTCTTATTTTACATATGTATTTATTGTTTTTATTTGATCTTTTTATAATAATTGATGTGTTTTTTAGTAATGAAGTTTGTTTTAATGTTTCGATAGGTTTTTGGAGCTTAAATGAATTAATTCAAGAAATTCAACATCGGATTTGAGAACAAAGAATTGAAGAGACATTTAGTTGAAGATTGAAGCAAATCTTGGTTGAAATAAGTGCTCCAAATTTGTCCCAAAAATCAATTAGATTCCCAAAGTTGCCTTATGTTATGTGCAAACTTCAACCATTAAACACTCAAGG
>SRLM01001009.1:0-98097 GCA_015708895.1 Populus ilicifolia
CTCTATCTCCAAGTTCTCATCATCATCATCATCTTCTTCTCTTGATTTATTATTATTATTGTTGTTATTATTGTTGTTGTTGTTATTTATAATTTGTACAATAACCTCCCTATGGTTCGACCCCGGTCTTGCCGGGTTATTTATTACTTCGACACTCCTGCACTTGGGAGAAGACATCAATCTTTTCGTCGTGTCAATAATATATAATTTTAAAAAAATATAGCAAAAAAATTGAAAATATTATAATAAAAATGTAGATAACTTTAGTTTTGTAGCTTCCCTAACCTAAGCAATTAAGTCTGAAGGGGTGTTTTAACACCTAATACCCTAAAGTCAATTGACTTGGGAACTATTGGTCCAACGCTTGTTACATAGGTTAAGGAGAAAAGCTTAAGGGAATCAAACATTGTACTATCTACGTATCAATATCTGTAACCCAAATTACTAGACTCGTAGGGGTGCCTCAACATCTAATACCCTAAGACTAACTAGTCTGGGAGTCATTAGCTGAAAGCTTGTTACATAGATTAAAGATACACAGTGTTTTAAGCTATATGTATATATATTAAAAAAAGAAGAAAAATAATAATCCTAACCTAAGGAAGTTAACCTTAAATATTAAAACAGAAAAAAAAATTGTTTTCTTCCAATAAAAGCTCCATAATTATGTGTTGATATATTGAGCTAAGAAGAAAGGTTTACTAATATCTTGTTAAGAGGTATTGAGTAGATATATAAATTTAATAAGAGTTTGTTTATCTGGACAAATTAAAGGAAGTTGAATGATGAATACCTTGTTTTGTGGACTTTGCAAATTGTTTTTTTATTTTAACGCTTTGATTACTAAAGACTAGTAATAAGCTGGTTGGGGGTGTGATTAATACTTAAAAGTGCATTTTTTATCAAGGTTATATATCATCATTTTGTTCTTGAAGAATCAACAACTCCTTCACTAAAGCATGTTTTATAATAGTGTATATAATAATATAAGATACCTTTGATTTATGGTAAATGTTCATTTTAAATGCAGATCTATCACATAAATAAAAGAATTGATTAATGAATTTAAGAACTGAAATTGAAAGGACAAAGAGATGACCAAACTTAGAAAAGAGATGCTAGTGTAGTTTAAACCAAAATATTATTCAGTAATTGGGTCACATCTAGAGTTGTAGATCTTAGATTTAGCTCTACTTTATATGGATGGAAAAGTAAGACATAGGCCTACAACTTTCATATGGAGGCCAAGATCTAAAAAGGTCATTTTCAAGTCCAAATTGTAGCAACAACAAAGAGATCCGAATCTGTCTTCCAGCCCGAGCACTATTCAGCGTTTGACCCATATATAAAGTTCTAGAAGTCCAAATGACTTGAATGTTTTACAAAAGAAAGCTGAGATAATTTCCTACAACTTTCATGTTTTTAAGTGGCTTTAATTTTGACGTTATCAATAACGTTTTGGGCAGACATGAGAAGATAAAGATTATTACCAAGTCAAGAGTTGGTCACCCACTCATCAATTAGTCATCAAATCAATGGCTCTCAATTTTGGCCTATAAAAGGCGGCATTTGTCATGTATTTAGACATCTTGGTTTTCATATCAAAATCATGTTCTTGCTTTCTCTCTTTATATTTTTTGTAATGTTTATGCTTTGCTTTCATTAATATCAAGTTTATGCTTTGCTTTTATTAATATCAAGTTTATGCCTTTCATTTACTTAGTTAACTTTTACTTTATTTATGTTCTTATTTTGTTTATTTATTTTTCTTTCTTTTATTACGTTTAGTTAAGTTTATTATGTGAAGGTGAAAAGGTTACACTAATGATGTAAGAATAAGTATAGTGTAAACTTAATATGGACTTTAATGTTTTATACTAACATGTTTTGTAGTTGTTATCTTGTTCACTCTTTAGTACTTTGCTTGTTAAATGACTGGTCTTGATTTATGTTATATAACACTTGGTACAACAAATCCTTAGCACTCTCATAGCTCATACTGTGTGGTATAACCGACACCTGAGCTATAAAAGTAACTTGAGTTTTTGTTAACATAAGTTATAATCATGAATGCTTGACGAGATTTACAAGTATTAACATTAATCAAATAAGATGACTAATATAATCATGTTAACAATCTATAATCTAATTGGAACTTTCTTTGTGTGTGGTTTCCAATTGAATAATAAGAGTTTATACTATACTTGTTTGATATACCATTAATGGATCATTTAATCTTGATATTTATTATTATTATTGTTTAATCCTTACATTAATATTTCATCTCAAAGTTCTTTTCTTTTTCTTTTTTTTTTATTATTACTACTACCACTACTCTTACTACAACTATTATTATTATTATTGCCACTAATATTATTGTTGTTACTATTGTTGTTGTTGTTTATAATTGTTTATAATTTATATAATTAATCTCCCTATGGTTTGACCCCGGTCTTGCCAGATTGTTTATTAATTTGACACTCCTTCACTTGGGAGAAGACATCAATCTTTTAGTCGTGTCAATAATGCAAATCCTTTCTTAGATTAACTTCCTCATTAATATATGTGTCTCATTAATATTTACCAACCACTTGTTTGTTATACGAAAGATGATTCAATGACAATGTAATATATGACCTTATTTTTTATAAATTTAACTTGTCCTTTTCCCATCATCTTACCAACTTGATATTTGAGATTTTTGTGATTTTTAGTTGAATGGCTTTAGACAAAGATAAAGATGCTTGATGTATTTGGTTTGCAACAAATGACAACGAATTTTAAGATAAGACAATATAAATATTTGAAGAACTCAAGATGTTGAAGGTAATAATTTGTAAACTTTGATTAACCAAATAAGTATCAAAGACAATCTTTTAATAAAGGTGTGAAAAAAGACAAAACGAGTATATTCATTGTGAGCTTCTTAGTATTAACATCCAAGCATATAACTTTCTTTTCAGAGCTAATTATTTGTCTTATCAGATTAATTAATTGAGCTATCTCATTTATTAGAAAGTTATCTTTTTTTTTTCTTTAAGTTGAACTATCATATCTGGTTCTGTAGATCTTGGTAAGGGTTGACATTTAAGGATGAGCCTATATTTCTTCTACAAAGAAAAGACATAATGTTTTCAANTTGAACTATCATATCTGGTTCCTGTAGATCTTGGTAAGGGTTGACATTTAAGGATGAGCCTATATTTCTTCTACAAAGAAAAGACATAATGTTTTCAAAGCTAGTAAATAAAATATGCATTAGAAAAAAGTTGAATTGAATACTAGTTCGCTCTTTAAAGAGTCACAATAATTGTTACCTAGTATTTTATTACACTAATTTAAGAATTTATATTTGTCTTAGTAAATTTGCAATAATATAAACTATATGACAACTATTTGCCACCGAAATAATTATCAAGTTTATTTTTTAATTATTTTTTTAATTACATTTCTTAATATTTTATATTTTTTATTTCTTGTTATTATTATTTATTTATTTATTTATATTAAATTAATTTAGGTTTAACTTAACTTTTAGAGTTTTTTCATTTCTTTTAAAGCATTATTGTCATCTAAATATTTTTTTACAAATTAAAAAAAGTTTAGTTTAGCTGGTGGCAGGGCAAGTGACACTAGTAAAATCCTAAACTTAGTAGCAACTGTTAAGCGAAAAGAAGAGAGAGTTAATTATACTTTATTCACTAATGATTTAGTGATTCTCCCTGGGAACTGTTAGTGATAATCATTTATAGAAACTAATTAATTAATCTCTATAAACTACAAATAATAGGATACCCCTGCATAGATGAAGCACCAATGACTTTTTTTTTTTTTAAANTTTTTTAAATAGAATGAAATTTTGGTTGTGATAAGTTATAATTAATTATTTTTATTTAAGGAAATTAGTAATTTAGTCCCTATAGTTAATAAACTGTAAATTAATCCATTAATATTAATTTTTATTTATATCCACTTCTGGATGGTGGATGTATGAGGAGAAAGAGAAATGATGAGGGGATAGGAAGGAATTTTATTGCAGGAACCCTGTAGTGATTCATCAGATGCCATTGATTTCTTATTAGTTTTTGAATGGCTGAAGAATCAAGTTATTATTTGCCAAACTATAGGAAAATGTTTGTTTGAGTGGTTGCAACGTGATTTAAAAAATATATATTTTTTTATGATTTTAAATTATTTTTACACATTAATGTTAAAAATAGTTTTTAATTTTTTAATATATTTTTAAATAAAAATATTTTAAAAAATAATTATTAAAACATACCAAACACACATTAGTATTATTACTTCTATACAAAACACTAGGCATTTTGAAATGGTTAACTATCACTAATTAATTAATTATTTTCTATACTCATTATCACTCACATTTTATCTTATTATCACTCACATTTTAGATATGTTTATTTTTCATCATTTTTTTTAAATACTTTTATTTTTTAAATTAAATTTTTAATATTTTTAGATCATTTTGGTGTCAATATCAAAAATAAATTTTAAAATAAAAATAAAAATATTATTTTCATATTTTTTAAAGCCAAAAGCATTTTAAAAATAATCAATACCATAATGCCAAACACTACCTAGTATTGTAGTAACTTTTATTTTTTACTCAACCATAAAAAAAAACCATTTAATTAGTTAAATAGTTTAAGCTTTTTACACTAGATCTCACACATAATTACTTGTTTTTTATAAACAAGTTTTTTTTATTTTAATTAAATATATATATTTTTAAATTTTTTTAAACTATAATTAAAAATAATTTTCTTAAAATTTTTTTAAATCTTAACTGTAAAGTTATTACAATATTAAGATGTTCTTTAAAATTGCGTTTCTAAAAACATTTCATAAAAAAATATTTTTTTATATTTTTAAATTTTTTTTATTTGATAATTTTAAAAATAATTTTTTAAAAAATAAAAAATATTATTTTATCTATTTCCAAGTAAAAAATATTATTTTTCTCATTAAGTTTGTTTTTCTTCGCCTGATCTTTCAAGAAAAATAATAAATAAATTGAAAACGCATAAGGAAGTTATATTAGCACTAAGCTATAAACGGATTAAAAATCTAAGAATTAAACATATAACTTCTAAAACTATGAGGATTAATTTCTTAGCTATGTTAAACTAAAGGGATTAAGTTACCAATGCCTCTATTTGTCGCCTGGAAATTGGAAAATGCCAAGGTTACTGTTATGTCCACTCCTGTCCTCTCTCTTGCCCAAGCTGCCTTGCTTGCTGTTCCAAACTGCCCAAACTGCCCTATGTTGAACACTTTCCCTCTTTCTCAAGCGCGTCCGTCTGTCTGACTCTCTCAAAACTGTTTTTGACTAAACTTCACAACTGGGCGTCACTGATTTCCTCTGATAATCACTTGTTTTTCTATTTTTCATTGTTTTGATGATTTAAAGTTTGGATCTTTGAAATGGGTTTCCTTTGTTATGATTAATCTGACAACTTTTGATTGAGTGTTTATATTTATGAAGATGAAGATGGGTTTGAGTCCAGATTCTGTAAAGGTAAGGAATTTTAAAGAGAAATCAAAGAGCAAGAAAAATAAGAAAAATCAAGGAAATGAAAAGGACGAGGAGGATATTGGATGTTGGTTTAAATTCAGGTCGACGGGAAGCTGCATGCCTTCAAGATCAAAAGTTGATAGCTCTTTAAGTGGCATCACAACTCACTATGGTAAAAATCTCTCTGTTTTTTTTTTTCCTGTAATGTTTTGATCAACTGATATTTTATGCAGAGCTATTGTCTATAGGCTTGTGTGGGTATTGCTTTCGATAGTTTTTTTCTTAATTTTTTCATGTTATGTTGATTTGGTTCAAGGCAAATTAAGAAAAAGCGAGTTAAAAGCGTTCCCGAATTTTTATCCTTTTAGTTAGTACCGTTAAGTAAAGGGCGTGTTCAAATTGATGGACCCTTTTTAAAGATTGTCATCTCATGATGATTTTGGTGTGGCATGTTGTTCCTTGATGAACAGGTCTATCGGGATCAGTTACCATATTATCCATGCATCGAATAACATGACTGCGACTAGTTCTTCAATGAACTATATTGAAATTCAGAAATTCGTCACCTTTCCAATTAGTTCTTTTGAGAAACGTTGTTAATAAGTTGTTATATATAAATATTAAGAGACAAATATACTTCTGGATTTGAATAATAGCAAGTAATTGCTCATTACTTTGATTTTCAGTGCCAAGTAAATCTAAAAACGAGAAGAACAAAGACCAACCTGTTGTTCCAGCAATGTCTTCTACTACCACGACTAGCAATGCAGAGAGTGCATCCTCACTTCCAACATTCAGTGAGGAATTGAAGCTTGCTTCTCAGCTCCGAAAATTTACATTTAATGACCTTAAATTAGCAACTAGAAACTTTAGGCCTGAGAGTCTTCTTGGGGAGGGTGGATTTGGGTGTGTCTTCAAAGGTTGGATTGAGGAGAATGGAACTGCTCCTGTGAAACCTGGCACTGGACTTACTGTTGCGGTCAAAACCCTCAACCATGATGGTCTTCAGGGTCATAAAGAGTGGCTTGTATGATCTCTCTCTATTTGTCACTTCTATCTTGGTCTTTCAAATGCTAGATGATTTTTGTTCTTGGAAAAATAAAAGATGATTCTCTTACTTTATATTATTAGTCATGTTTTTTCACAATATTTCAGGCTGAAGTTAGTTTTCTTGGGAACCTTCTGCATAAAAACTTGGTGAAATTGGTTGGTTACTGCATTGAAGATGATCAAAGGTTGCTGGTGTATGAGTTCATGCCTAGAGGAAGTTTGGAGAATCACCTCTTCAGAAGTATGTAACTGCAAAGCTGTAGCCTAGAATTTTCCTTACTTATCCCAGATGTAATTGCTTATCAATTTTTTTTTCTTTGTGCCAAAATTAGTGTATGTTACCATGATTTTCTATGCACATAAAACCAATACCTTTCTTATGTTGACACACCTAATGTTTCAAAGATAATACATTCATGATATGCTTATTTTACCACAGAAAAGAGCAAGATCTCCGATGCACATAAATTAGCTTATAGAATTGAAGTCTTTTAGAAAGTGTCAAGGTTCTTGCTATGTACGTGATGTACTTTTCCAATACTTATTCCATAAGTCTTAGAGCCTTCAAATTTTATTGACACAATGTTGTAGAACTTTGGAGATTAGCATCCTTTAGATGTGCATCAGTCCACTTTAAAGTAAATAACTATTACGCCGTCACTTGCACTGAGATTAGCATCTTTTAGATGTGCATCAGTCCCACTTGAAGGTAAATAACTATGAGGCCATCACTTGCACTGGTATCTGTATATTAATTTTGCAGTTTAGTGGTTTTTTTCTTGGCCAAATGAGCAATAGGTTCAACTGTCTGAAGCAGTGTCTATGGCTCTGCCTAAGAACCAACATCACTGTAATATTGTTTATTGCATTCTAGTCAGGTAGATAGATGTTGTGTTCGGCAAAAGTTGATTTAAGTTTAGGAATTAGTATTGACTTTATGTAGTCTTGAATTGTAAGAGTCTCCCATTGGGCGTACTCCATTTCTGTGAAACTTATCAGCTAGTGGCAACATATTCCTCACAAAATCTATAAACCTCCTCTAGATGGAGCACATCACTACCACTTTGGAAGAAGGATCTATTGACATATCATGTAGAAATAGGTTTCAGAAGATTTTGAATGTTCAAGGGGTTTATATAGTGGCTTCATTGGTTTTTCCATATATTAACATGGGTTGTAACTTTTTTTTTTTGCTGCAATAAGTAAAAGGTAGCCAGGAATATTGCTTATCTATGATCTAACCACTTTGAAAGTCTGCCTATTAAAAACCTACCTCAGATGTTATCTTTCTTTCAGCAAATGATTTTTGAGCTCCCTAAATCTACAAATATTCTCCTTTCTGTTATGCTTTTCTTGCTTAAGATATTCATCAGCAATTGATGTTTAATGTTCTCTGGTAACAACCATGTTCTGTGCAGAAGGGTCCTTGCCCCTTCCTTGGTCTATCAGGATGAAAATTGCTCTTGGTGCTGCACAAGGTCTTGCTTTCCTTCACGAGGAGGCTGACAGACCAGTAATATATCGTGATTTTAAAACATCTAATATATTATTAGATGCGGTATGTGGCTTAACATGTGCATCTATTGGAAAATTACTTCACTAATCATTTCCTCTTTCCAGTCCCTTTCTGATTCTGATACAAGACATTACTATTTTAGGACTACAATGCCAAACTTTCTGATTTTGGACTTGCAAAGGATGCTCCTGATGGAGGTAAAACTCATGTATCAACCAGAGTTATGGGAACTTATGGCTATGCTGCCCCGGAATATGTGATGACTGGTGAGTGGCTCTATTTCTTTTTCCTTGCTATGTGTTTATGTATAGATGCATGCATGCCTTTGAATGAATAATTGTAGGCTAAATAGTAAAATACCCCCTGAGCTAAAAATTCCCTGATTTTCTATACTAAACAATATGATTTTTTGAATGTAGCTCTTATGTTAGGGTTTGTTGGGAAATTGACAAAAAGAAAGGAAAAAAAAACCTCCCTATTCCTTTCTTTTTCTCAGCAATAATGATAATTAGGGACTTCTTTCTCAGCATCTGGCAATTGGAATCAAAGATGATCTTATATAATGGCTTCATTCTATTGCTATGACCTTATATATGAGTGAAAGGAAGAACATGTTACAATGTATGATGCATGTGGGTTTGAAGAGGCCACAAATCCTATATCACTGAGAGAGGCTGAGGGGCTTGCCTTTCTGTAGAAGGGAACTCCCTCCAATGTCATTGACTCTGGAGACTGAGTGTCGTGGTCCTCACTATGTCTGTTACCACTCAGTCTTGTTAGTCTGATAATTAGGGAATTCTTTTTCAGCTTCTGGCAATTGGAATCAAAGATGACCTTATATAATGGCTTCATTCTATTGCTATAATTATCACAACACCACCACATTGTAATATATGAGTGAAAGGAAGAACATGTTCCAATGTATGATTTAAACAGCCATCTTCTGGCCTTTTGTCATATGGACGCAAGCTTGTCGTAAAAGGTGGAATGTGAGATGGAATTTGGATTAAGTTTCCAATTGAGTTCGAACTCCTGTGTTTCTGTATTTCTTGAAATTATAAGATTAGACACCCTGGTATGAAATTATAAGATTAGACGCCCTGGGATGAAATTATAAGATTAGACACCCTGCTATGAAATTATAAGATTAGACACTCCATATTTCTAGAATCAATCATACAAAACCTTTTCTTCCGCGTAATGGATGCTATCACTAAACTAATTTTCATAACAGGCAACTTGCTGTCTTTTGCTGGAGTCTTGCTTGTTGATCAGTACGTATCCTTGTCTGTTGTGTTTATTTAACTCTTATGTCTTCCACCTTGGTTTAGGACATTTGACATCAAAGAGTGATGTCTACAGCTTTGGAGTAGTTTTACTTGAAATGCTCACTGGCCGACGATCCATGGACAAAAACCGACCAAATGGGGAGCACAACCTCGTGGAATGGGCAAGGCCACATTTTGGGGATAAGAGAAGGTTCTATCGCTTATTGGACCCCCGTCTTGAAGGCCATTTCTCAATCAAAGGAGCTCAGAAAGCCATTCAGTTGGCTGCCCAGTGTCTAAGCCGTGATCCCAAAGCCAGACCCCAGATGAGTGAAGTTGTTGAAGCACTAAAGCCTTTACCAAACTTGAAGGATATGGCTAGCTCTTCGTATTACTATCAAAGCATGCAAGCAGATCGTAACAAGTCAAGCATGAATGCTAAAAATGGCACTAGAACACAGGCTGGATTTGTAACAAGGAATGGACAGCCATTGAGGAGCTTAAGTGATGTGCGTGCTTCTCCATATAACCAGCCTCAGCAGTCACCAAGACCTAAAGGGAAAAGTTCATAGCACTACACTATAATTGCATTTATATTGTATCTGGTTTCAGCTTTTTGGCAATAGCTTCAGCAGTTCGAAATAGCACCGAGGGTTGTTCCATCATTTGTCGGAGCAGCCAGGGGTGGTCTTTAGTTCCTCATCCACCATGTTCTATCAGTAAATTGATGGAACGAGCCTCCTGCATGGTGTGGTTGGTAAACATTCGAATCTGGGGAGGTTCATTCTGCTTTACTTTCTGTTTCTTACCTCTCAAATGCATCGACTCTTAAGAAGTCATATGTTGGAGACTGGAAAGATATTGAAGTCAAGTTGAGTTGTCGATGGAGGTGAGGGGTATGAAGAGATTTTAGTAAGCTTGATTGTACATTGATGAGAAGGGAAGTGTGAGGCAAATTTATGTAGCTATTTAATTCTGACTCACCATTTAATGATATATATATATATAGGATACAGTACTCTCTTCCCATCTTTAATTGCTTCTCTTTTCACAGATAGGTTTCTTTATCACAGAGTTGATGGAAAATTGACATTCAAGTGGATCTTGAAGAGGGAAACACAAGGTGAATATAATGGAAAGATAAATATATAAAAGGTCTCGTCTGGTTTCACTTTGAAGTATGAAGCAAATCACCTGCTTTATGGGCCAGATTATTATTAATATTGGATCATGTCTCTGCTGAGTGCTGACAAATATGGAAATATTTCAAATGCGTTAAATGTTTTCAAAAAAAAAAAAAAACAAAGATCATTTTGGTGATCCTTGGTTGGCTCTTCGGATGATGAGTTGAAGGTGGGGATAAGCTATATTGCAAGTAAAGGTATGAGATGGCCATGAGCCATGAAAGGGAGCATCACAGTTTGTTCAATGGATGTAGACTCTAATAATTATTTTGTTGAAGTTCGTGCTCCAGCTGAATATGGCTCAAGCTTCTGGTTCCATAATGAGGGGAGAAGGTATATAAGAGGCTTTTGAAGGGAATGAACTTATAATTAGTTAAGACATCCTGGCCCAGTTGTTAATCCAATCGTAGACAATCCGATCAAATGCTTAGGTTATGGAATCAATCCATCGGTCTCGATTTTTTATTTTTTTTTATACACATACTCTAACATGACACAATTGACTTTACCGATTTAAAAACAACCCAGCCAACTAATTATAAAAGTTTGAGGATGAATTTCTTTTTAAAAAAATATAAAATTAACATATAAAAACCTTTTAATTGACTTCTTGTGTAATTCCAAGTTAAAATTAAATTATACGATAGAATTCAATTAATTTGATGAATTTAAAAAATAATTTAAAAATAACTTAAAAGATTGTTAAAAAAATAATGATGAAATTAAAAAAAAAAGAGAAAATTTAAGAAAAAAAGAGGAAAATGAGAAAGAAAGAAGAGGGGATTGAATTGAAAAAAAATAAAGATAAAGAAGAGCTTCATATGAATAGTAAAATTCCACAATATTTTTCACATCTTTTATTTGTATTAGGTAATATTTAAAAAGCAATTTCTCCTGAAAACAATATAAAATTAATACTCAAAACATCATATCCAACTTTTTTTAAGTATATATTTTTAGAGAAGCTAAAAGCAATACCTAAGATTAAATTCATATAAGACAACTACTGTATTTCAAAAAATAAAATAAAATATATAATTAAAGTGAAGAGATTTAAGAATTTAAGATAGAAAAACTTAGTAAATTATTAAAGTTATTTAATAAGGAAAAAATTAGAAAACTAAGGGTAATTACGCTAAAAAGTCAATAAAAAAAAAGGGAGTAAACAATAGATCAATTGTAGATATAAAAAATTCATCATTGTGTAATTTTACATACAACATTTTTTAATTGACAATTGTAACCACTTTATGTCATCATTAATGAAGACTTAAGATGGAATGTAATAAATTGGTATATTAGTCATTTTATATGTTTTTTTTATGTATACAAATATAAAAAAGGGTTAATTTTAATTTTTTTAATCTTGCATTTTTAAAGATAAATATGCTTTGTCATTTGAACCTTTTAATTTAAATGATGTATATTGTATTATTTGAATTTTTTAACTGAAATAAATTATCAAATTAATAAATAATTTTATTTAATCAATTTTGAAGAGTTTAGTACTTTAAAAAATTTATGTTAATTTGGGTTTGATAAGTAATTAAAACTTTATGAAAGACTTTGATACAATTGAAACTGGATTTACTCAAAACTAAACTCATGAGAATTAATTGAAATTAACTTTCTTGTGAGTTGGGGTGCCTTGCTTAGTAGATTTTTATTTTTTATTTTATTTTAATCATTAATTTTTTATTGTAATTTTATCTTTTCAAATTACATGATCATAATATTATAGGATGATATATTTTTTTTTATTTCTATTGTGTAGAAATTTCATTTTAATCCATATACTTTTTAGTTATTCTTTTTTTTGGTTCCTAAAATTTTAGCATTTCACATTTCAATCTAAAATCTCATTTTTTTTAGTATTTAGTCCTTGAAAGTTGAAAGAAGAGTGAGATACTCATTGAAAAATACTAAGAGATAAAATTGTTGGTTTTTGACAATACAACCATAAAAAAAGATGTTCATGGTGTCAATGAGTTGAAATATTCTCTCTCACAATGTTAGAAAAAGTAGATCGGATTTTTTAATTCTTTTTACTATCTTTTCATTTTTAGAGATATTAAAGTTTGTTTTGTGTTGGAAAATAATTTTTTAAAAGCTTATATGATGCTTTTTGAAAGTAATTTCAAGTGTAAACAAGTTGAAAAATAGTTTTTTACATTCCAAAAACTTGGACCTTGAATTTCATGTCACTAGAAGTAATAAAATTATGTTGTAGATGACCTGACATGCAAATTTGTTTTTATACACAACATTATAACAATAGTCTTATACTCACCATCTACCAAATTCATTAATAAACACAATGTTACATGATTATACATGCAAAATAGTAAGGTTACAACACTTCCTTGAATTAGATACATATAAATTTATTGACAAAACTTTTAATAGACATTATAAGGACCTATCTAATGTGTAAGGATAAATATCACAACAACATTTTCATTAATGAGATTGAGATCTTTAAGGGAAAGTAATTGTATTATATATAAAATCATAAAAATTATAAAAAAAAACATTTGTACCATCATGGTTATTATTATTTACCAAACCATATGAGCAAACACTATATCTTTAACACATTTATAAACACATTAATTTTATATGAATCTTTTAATTTAATACATTCTTTTCAACAATTGACAAACTCTCATTTTCTATGTTATACTCATTGAATAATCATCATCATATAATATATATATATATATAAGAGTTCCTTGATCATCATATAATATATATAATAGTTCCTTGATAAAAAGATTTAGTTCTTTACCTATCTCGTAACATTCATTACTTATTTTTGAATTATTAAATTCATGGTAATGTCACAGTCATCTTTATTTGTGTTCTAATTTAACTACCTTTATAAAATCATCATAAGTTCTCCTTCTTCATAGTCTAAACCAATTTAGGGTTCATTACCCCTTACCATACCCATTGATCATATTTTAGTGTAATTATGGATTCATCAATATCAATTTTCAATCTCAATATCTATTATACCAATTATGGCTAATCCATGTATTTCTCAATCTCAATATATTTCACACCTCTTTATGGCTTATTCATATATTTTTCATTTACAAAATGCTTTATGCCTATTAATGACTCATTCATCTATTTTTCAATCTCAAATATTCTTTATGTTTATTTTTAGTACATTCAAATATTTTTTCCATCTTAAATATTTCTTATACTGCTTATCCATATATTTCTCAATCTCAATATATTTTACAACTATTTATGGCTCATCCATGTATTTTTCATTTACAAAATGCTTTGTGCCTATTTATAGCTCATTCATATATTTTTCATTCTCAAATATTCTTTATGTCCATTTTTAGCACATTCAAATATTTTTTCCATCTTAAATATTGCTTATGCTCATTTTGGCATAATCAAATATTTTATGAATGTGATTCAAATTTGTAGTTTTTTTAGGTTAGTGGGATATTACAAAAGATTTATTAAGGGTTCTCCACTATAGCTATTATAATGACCCGACTAACTCAGAAGGAGATGAAGTGGGAATGGAAGAAAGAGTGTGAAGAGAGCTTCTAGGAATTGAAAAAAGAAGCTTACAACATCGATGTTGACACTTCCTTTAGGAATTGTAGGATTGGTAGTCTAAAGTAATGCATCAAAAAAGATTTGGGTTATGTATGGATACAACATGATAAGGTGATTGTTTATGCCTTATAACAATTAAAAACTCATGTGGTTAATTATCTAGTACATGATTTAGAACTAGTTGTTGTAGTGTTCTCTTTAAGAGTATGGAGACGCTATTTACATGGATCTCAAGTTTAGATTTTTATGGGTCATAAAAATTTAAAGTATCTAATAAAACAAAAAGGATTAAATATTTGACAAAGATGTTGCGTGGAATTTATCAATAATTATAATTTGCAAGACCAGGATCGAACCATAAAGAGATTAATTGTATAAATTACAAATAACAATAATACAACAACAATGACAATAATAACAACAATAACAACAACAACAACAATAATAACAACAATAGTAGTAGTAGTAGTAATACTAATCATAGTAGTAGTAATAATAATAATAAAGAAAAAGAAGGAGAAGAAGAAGAAAAAGATGAGAACTTTGAGATGAAATATTAATGTAACAATAATAATAACAAATGTCAAGGTTAGAGGATCCACTAATGGTAAGTCAAACAAGTATAATATAAACACTTATTATTCAATTGGAAACCACATACAAAGTAGATTCCAATTAGATTATAGATTGTTAACATGATTACATTAGTTATCTTATTCTATTAATGCTAATACTTGTAAATCTCGTCAAGCATTCTTGATTATAACTTATGTTAACAAAAAATCAAGTTCCTTTCATAGCTTAAGTGTTGGTTATACCATATAGTATGGGGTATGAAAGTGCCAAGCATTTCTTATACCAAGTGTTATACAACATAAATCAAGATTAGTCATTTAACAAGCAAAGTATTAAAGAGTGAACAAGATAACAAATACAAAACATGTTAGTATCAAACATTAAAGTCCATATTAAGTTTACACTATACTTATTCTTATACCATTAGCGTAACTTTTTCACCTTGACATAATAAACTTAATTAGACATAATGAAAGAAAGAAAAATAAATAAATAAAATAAAAATATAAATAAGATAAAAGTTAACTAAGTAAATGAAAGGAAATGAAAGACATAAACTTGATATTAATGAAAGCAAAGCATAAGCAATACAAAAAATACAAAGAGAGAAAGCAAGAGCATGATCTTGATCTCGAAACCAAGATGCCTAAATGCATGGCAAATGCCTCCTTTTATATGCTAAAATTGAGAACTATTGATTTGATGACTAATTGATGAGTGGGTGACCAACTTTTGACTTGGTGATAATCCTTATCTTCTCTTGTCTGCCCAACACATCATTGATAACGTCAAAATTAGAGCCACTTGAAAACATGAAAGTTGTAGGAAATTATTTCAGCTTTCTTGTGTAAATAATTTAGGTTATTTGGACTTGTAGAACTCTAGATATAGGCCAAACACTGAACAATACTTGGGCTGGAAGACAAATTCAGACTTCTTTGTTGTTGTTATAATTTGGACTTGAAAATGACCTTTTTAGGTCTTAGGCTCCATATAAAAGTTATAGGACTATGTCTTACCTTTCCATCCATATAAAGTAGACCTAAATCTGAGATCTACAGCTCCAGATATGACTCAATTACAGAATAGTATTTTGGTTTGGATTGCACCGACATCTTTTTTCTAAATTTGACCATCTCTTTCTCCTTTCAATTTCAGTTCTTAAATTCATTAGTCAATCATTTCATTTATGTGATATGCCTATATTTAAAATGAAATTTTACCATAAATTAAAGGTATCTTATATTATTAGATATATTATTATAAAATATGTTTTAGTTAAGGAGTTATTGATACTTCAAGTGCAAAAATGATGATATAAAACCTTGATAAAAATGCACTTTTAAGTATTAATCACACTCCCCAACCAGCTTATTACTAGTCCCTAGTAATCAAAGCATTAAAATAGAAAAAAAATTGCAAATTCCAGAAAGCAAGGTATTCATCATTCAACTTCCATTAATCTATTTAGATAAACAAATTCTCATTAAATTTATATATCTACTTAATACCTCTTAACAAGATATTAATAAACCTTTTTTTTGTGATTAATATATCAACACATAATTATAGAGCTTTTTTTGGGAGAAAACAATTTTTTTGTTTTACTGTTTAAGGTTAATTTCCTTGAGTTGAGATTTTTTTTTAATATATATATATATATCTAACTTAAAACACCATGCATCTTTAACCCATGTGATAAGCTTTCAGCTAATGACTCCCAGACCAGTTAGTCTTAGGGCATTAGGTGTTGAGACACCCTTACGAGCTTAGTAACTTGAGTCACAGATATTGGTACATAGATAGTGCAATGTTTGATTCCCTTAAATTTTTCTCTTCAACCCATATAACAAGCGTTGGGTCAATAGCTTCCAAGTTAGTTGATTTTAGGGTATTATGTGTTAAAACACCCATTCGGGCTTAATTATTTAGGCCAGGGAGGCTATGAAACCAAACTTATCTATATTTTTTTCTTTTTCTTTTTAATTATATACTATCAATTTCCCTTAGTTGTTACCTTTAACAAAAGAACATAAATAATATAATGATCTATTATGCAACTTACAATCATATGTTAAAGTGTGTGTGTGTAAATTAAGGTTTCAGAATACATGTTAAATAAGTATATAAGCAGAATTAAGTGATAACAATACAAGAGTTTGTAAACTTGAAAATTTTAAGAAGTATTATGATAGACCTTATTAGGAATGATTACTAAAATGCATCTCAAGAGTCACAAAAAGATCTCCTTTGCCAACAATAATTTTGCACATGCTTTATGAAATAGAAAACACAGTTAGTTAATTTTTTTTATTTTTTTAGCTACTACCCTCTCCCCCCAACCAAAACGACACATTGTCCTCAATGTTCTAAGGTAGAAAGATAGAGTATAGAAGATATCACCTAAAATAATGAACACTGACAAACTTAAAACACATTAAAACAGATATAAGAAATAACAAAACACAATAATAAAAAAAAAGACAAAAAAATTTACAAATGAAGACTTAATCTAATATAAGCTTTTTACGGCTTTCCTTAAATGATCAATTTATGCGATTCATGGAGGGATCAATTACAGGAATGAAAGATTGTAGTTGGTCAATCAATTGTTTAGTAGCAAGAGTAGAGATTATGATTTGTCGTGTAAAAGATGTTAGAAATTCTTGTTCCACAGCATGATCAAGAAAAGACAATAGCTTATCATAATAACCATTAACATTTAACAGATCTATGAGTTTATGGTGAATGTACAGTTGGGCCTAAGAGAAAATATGAAAGATCTCTTTCAATGTGCCTAAACCACCTGGTAAGGCAATGAGGGTATCAACATAGTTAACATTACATTCATTCAAGCAGACATTATAGAGACGTGTAGTTCCTTTCTAATTGTTTTTTCAATGATGTCCCCTTGTGCTAAAGCTTCGGGGATGACCCCCAAAACTTGACTACCTCCTAAAAATATAGCTATTGATACACCTCCCATTAACCCCAAATTGTCTTCCCCATATACTAAATGAATCTTTCTCTCAGCAAGCACCTGACCAAGATGATTTGTTGATTCTAAAAACTCCTTTTCTTTCCTAGGACTAGATCCACCAAAAACACAAATATTTTTTATGTGATGACTTGAGAAACTTGTCATTTCTACACACTTCTATATTTGTTGAATGTATGGGTTGAGTAGAAATGAAAAGAAATAAGAGAGGATTTTATAGATGAGAAATTAAAAAGGCAATCATACCACCTATATGGAGGCCAACTAGAGTCTCACACACCCACTCTCTCTCTTTATTTATTTATTTATTTATTTTTAAAAAAGCATGTGTATGTATAAGTAGTTGTGATTGTGACTCACATCTTCCCTTGGCTTTACATCCAAGAACGACTTAAACACCCTCTATGGGTCGAGGATAGGCTTCCCATCCAGTTTTCTTAAAAAGTGGCAAATAAGGTCTTTTTTAGTTAGATTTCCAAGACTAAGTTGATCATCTTCTTTATGAAAATAAGACCATAAATCATAAATTGCACGATGCACATTGATTAGTACTCAAAAGTACATTTTTATCATGGTTTTATATCATCATTTTGCACTTAAAGTATCAATAACTCCTTAACTAAAATACGTTTTATAATAATCTATCTAATAATATAAGATACCTTTAATTTGTGGTAAATGTCCATTTTAAATGCAGGCCTATCACATAAATAAAAGGATTGATTGATGACTTTAAGAACTTCAATTGCAAAGGCAAAGAGATGATCAAACTTAGAAAAGAGATGTTGGTGCAATCCAAACCGGAACACTGTTCGGTAATTGGGTCATATCTGGAGCTATAGATCTCAGATTTAGGTCTACTTTATATGGATGGAAAGGTAAGACATAGGCCTACAACTTTCATATGGAGCCCAAGATCTAAAAAGGCCATTTTCAAGTCCAAATTATTGCAACAACAAAGAAGCCCGAATCTGTCCTCCAGCCCGAGCACTGTTCAGTATTTTGGCCATATCTGGAGTTCTAGAAGTCGAAATGAGCTGAATTTTTTACACAAGAAAGCTGAGACAATTGCCTAGAACTTTCATGTTTTCAAGTGGCTCTAATTTTGACGTCATCAATGACGTTTTGGGCAGACAAGAGAAGATAAGGATTGTCACCAAGTCAAGGGTTGGCCATCTACTCATCAATTAGTCATCAAATCAATAGTTCCCAATTTTGGCCTATAAAAGGAGGCATTTGCCATGCATTTAGGCATCTTGGTGTCCAGATCAAGATCATGCTCTTGTTTTCTCTCTTTGTATTCTTTATGCTTTGTTTTCATTAATATCAAGTTTATGCCTTTCATTTCCTTTCCTTTCTTTAGTTAACTTTTATGTTCTTATTTTGTTTATCTATTTTTCTTTCTTTCATTATGTCTAGCTAAGTTAATTATGTCAAGGTGAAAAGGTTACACTAATGGTGTAAGAATAAGTATGGTATAAACTTAATATGGACTTTAATGTTTAATACTAACATGTTTTATATTTGTTATCTTGTTCACTCTTTAATACTTTGCTTATTAAATGACTAATTTTGATTTATGTTATATAACAATTGGTACAACAAATGCTTGGCACTTTCATAGCTCATAATGTATGGTATAACCGACACCTGAGATATGAATGAAACTTGATTTGTTGTTAACATAAGTTATAATCATGAATGCTTGACGAAATTTACATGTATTAACATTAATTGAATAAGATGACTAATGTAATCATGTTAACAATTTATAATATGATTGGAACCTCCTTTGTGTGTGGTTTCCAATTGAACAATAAAAGTTTATATTATACTTGTTTGACATACCATTAGTGGAACCTCTAACCTTGACATTTGTTATTATCATTGTTTAATCTTTACTTTAATATTCTATCTCCAAGTTCTCATCATCATCATCATCATCTTCTTCTTTTTCTTTATTATTATTATTACTACTACTACTACTATTATTATTATTATTATTATTATTATTATTATTATTATTATTATTATTGTTGTTGTTGTTATTGTTTTTGTTGTTATTTATAATTTGTATAATAACCTCCTTGTGGTTCGACCCCGGTCTTGCCGGGTCATTTATTACTTCGACACTCCTGCACTTGGGAGAAGACATTAATCTCTTTGTCGTGTCACACATATCCACTAGGATGCATCTCAAGAGTTAATAGAAGATTATCTAAAGACTCCTCACTCAGGTCATCCTTAATCAATTGTATTTTATTTTCATGATTTATAGATGCCATTTCTAAAGAACGACATTGTGCATTACAAGTCCATTTGGCATATCGATGATAGACTTTTAGTCATTTTAGATGATGTTTCTTTGCAAAAGTGCTTTTACCTGTTCTAGGCAAGTGTGAAATGAAAGAATTAAAATAATTGGACCTTTATTTCAATCAACCAGCAAATATCTTCAGGACTTCCATGATTCAAAAACAATCTTAATCTTGCACATCTAGCACGGTAAATTTTTGTAATCGCATTCTAAGGCAGAGTAGGAAAATACTTTTTTAATTTTTCAAGATTAGTGTTCATTTTCAAATGAGAATTGGAAGAGATTCAAAAAATTGCACAAATATATACATAGATATTAGTTATTATATGAAACTGAAAGAACTGACTTAACTCACAAAGTATTATTGTCCGCTATTTGACTAGGGTGAGAGAAACTAGAAAAAATCACTAAAAAAGAAACATAAAAACAATGTGAGAAAAACAAAATAATCAACCTTTATTTACAAGATCATTTAAACCACTTCATTCATTTTTACTAGGAAAATTATCAAAGTAAGCTTTCAAATGATGCTCATTTTCCTTAAAAACATTGTCATTCATTGAATTTTCAATATCAAAGGCCCCATAAAGATTGCTCTATCATGATTTTATCTTTTTAGGAAATAAATGAAGTTGAGAATTATAAAACAAATTTTTTTTAGTATCATCTTTTTTACAATTTTCACAAGATTTGCAGAATACATGTGTGTCCTTGAACATGGTGGGCCAATAAAATCTATTTTGTAAGATTTTTGCAGTTGTCTTTTTTTATGAAAAATAACTCTTACATGCTTTAGAATGACAAATTTTAATGACACTACTTACCTCATTGTCGGGAATAAATCTTTGAAATATTTGATCAGGACATTATTTGAATAAGTTAGGGTCATTCTAATAAAACTTCTTCACTTTGTTCAAAAACTTTTCTTTGTTTTAGGTACTCCAATTAGCTGGCAAATCTCCTGAAGTAAGAAAATTGATATTTTTATCATACCAATGCATTGGACTAAGAGAAAGTAAGGATTCGTTAGGAAAGTTGGTGTGATGTCAGATGTCAAATTTGTTGTCACTTTTGACAAAAGATCCACATCAATATTTTTGGTGTGTTTTTCATCCATGATTTCTTCCTCAGAATAAAACATTTGCAAATCTTCAGATTCATCCAACTCATTTTTACTTAAAAGTATATTCAAGTTGATCATAAACTAATTCATCAACATGATCTATCTCTTGTAAATCATTATCATCTCCAAGTTGCTTCCAAATGTTAAAAATATTCATCTTCAATATCATGTTTCCAAATGATAGCTTCATCAGTCTATTCCTACAATTAATTAATGCATTAGAAGTTGTAAGAAACAAATATCCTAAAATAACAGGAAATGAATTACATGCTTCAACAAGTCTTGTGTCCAAGAGAACAAAATCCACAAGATAAATGAATTTATCGACTTGTACTAATACATCTTCAATTATTCCTCTAGACACTTTTACAGATTTATCGGCAAGTAAGAGAGTTACAGAAGTTGGTTTTAACTCACCTAAATTGAGACTTTAAAAAACTGAATATGGAAGTAAATTCACAATAGCTTCAAGATCAAGTAAGCCTTTTTTAATTTTATGTTCTCCAATAAAACAAGAAATTATAGAACAACCAAGGTCTTTATATTTCAAAGCATTATTGTTCTGAAGAATGGTACTTACTTGTTCAGCTAAAAAGGCTTTCTTTTTCATGTTCAGTTTCCTCTTCACAGTGCATAGATCTTTCAAAAATTTAGCATAGGAAAGAACCTGTTTAATGGCATCTAGCAAAGGTATATTGATTCTTACCTATTTGAAAGTTTCAAAGATTTTAGAGTTGTGATTGATTTTTCTTTGTTTGGTTAGGCATGATGAAATGGAAGCGCTGGTAAGGAATCTATCTTTTCTTTGTAAATTTCATATTCAACCCCTTCCTTACCCTCAGAGATTGACTCATCATCTTTCTTACAAGGATCAAGAGTGAGTTTTTCAATAACCTTACCTTTGCGAAGATTAGTGACTGATTTGACTTGATCCATGTGTTGGCTTCCAGAACTACTTGTATTTGTATTATATTGCCCCTTAGAATTTTGTTGTGGTTGAGATGAAAACTTACCTTTCTCTTGAAAATTAAGAACAGATGTCAATTGACATGATTAAAAGATTGATATCTTCTCCTAAGTGTATGAGTCTCGAAGTAATAAATAACTCGGCAAGACCGGGGTCGAACCACAGGAAGGTTAATTGTACAAATTATAAACAACAATTATAAACAACAACAACACCAGCAGCAGCAATAATAAGAACAACAACAACAATAATAAAGAAAAGAAGAAGAAGAAGAAGAAAAGTTAATGAGAACTTTGAGATGAAAAATTAACGTAAGGATTAAACAATGATAACAAATAATGTCAAGGTTAAAGGATTCACTAATGGTATGTCAAACAAGTATAGTATAAACTCTTATTATTCAATTGGAAACCACACACAAAGGAGGTTCCAAATAGATTGTTCATATGATTACTAATTGATATTTAAAAGTGTATTTTTATCAAGGTTTTATATTATCATTTTATACTTGTAGTATCAATAACTCCTTAACTAAAACATGTTTTATAATAATATATCTAATAATATAAGATACCTTTAATTTATGATAAATGTTCATTTTAAATGCAGGCCTATCACATAAATGAAAGAATTGATTAATGAATTTAAGAACTAAAATTGAAAGGACAAAGAAATGGCCAAACTTTGAAAAGAGATGTCGGTGAAAACCACACCAAAACACTATTAAGTAATTTGATCATATTTGGAGCTGTAGATCTCAGATTTAAGTCCACTTTATATGGATAGAAAGGTAAGACATAGGCCTACAACTTTTATAGCCCAAGATCTCAAAAGGCCATTTTCAAGTTCAAATTATAGCAATAACAAAGAAGCCCGAATCTACTTTCCAGTCCGAGCACTGTTTAGTATTTGGCCCATATCTGAAGTTCTAAAAGTCTAAATGAGCTGAATTTTTTACATAAGAAAGATGAAACAATTTCCTACAACTTTTATGTTTTTGAGTGGCTCCAATTTTGACGTTAGTAATGATGTTTTGGGTAGACAAGAGAAAATAAGGATTGTCACAAAGTCAAGATTTGGCCACCCACTCATCAAATAGTCATCAAATCAATAGATCCTAATTTTGGCCTATAAAAGGAGGTATTTTCCATGCATTTAGGCATCTTGGTTTCCAAATCAGGATCATGCTCTTACTTTCTCTCTTTTTATTTTTTGTATTGCTTATGCTTTGCTTTCATTAATATCAAGTTTATGCCTTTCATTTCCTTTCCTTTGCTTTGTTAACTTTTATCTTATTTATGTTCTTATTTTGTTTATCTATTTTTCTTTCTTTCATTATGTCTAGCTAAGTTTATTATGTCAAGGTGAAAAGGTTACATTAATGGTGTAAGAATAAGTATAACGTAAACTTAATATGGATTTTAATGTTTGATACTAACATGTTTTATATTTGTTATCTTGTTCACTCTTTAATACTTTGCTTGTTAAATGATTAATCTTGATTTATGTTGTATAACAATTGGTACAACAAATGCTTGGCACTTTCATAGCCCATACTATATGGTATAACCAACACGTGAGCTATGAAAGGAACTTGATTTGTTGTTAACATAAATTATAATCATGAATGCGTGACAAGATTTACAAGTATTAGCATTAATTGAATAAGATGACTAATATAATCATGTTAACAATCTATAATATGATTGGAACCTCCTTTGTGTGTGGTTTCTAATTGACTAATAAATGTTTATACTATACTTGTTTGACGTACCATTAGTGGACCCTCTAATCTTGACATTTATTGTTATCGTTGTTAAATGTTTACGTTAATATTTCATCTCAAAGTTCTCATCATCATCATCATCTTCTTCTTTATTATTGTTATTATTATTATTATTATTATTATTATTGTTATTATTACTACTACTACTACTACTATCATTAGTACTATTATTATTGTTGTTGTTTGTAATATGTACAATTAAACTCCCTATGGTTCGACCTCGGTCTTGCCGGGTTATTTATTACTTTGACACTCCTACACTTGGGAGAAGACATTAATCTTTTAGTCATGTCAAGTTTTTGGCGTCGTTGCTGGGGAGGTAAATTTTGTATAAATTATAATTTTTATTTTATTTTCACTTTTCTTGTATATAACTTTGTTTCTTTTCTCTTGTTTCTTCTTCTTTTATTTTCTTTTTCCTTTTATTCTATTCCTACATGTGCATGAAAGTGTGGTCACGTATATCAAGTGGTAGACTTTGTAGCGTATCCTCATTATTTTCAGAAAATATGGCCGAAAAAGATAATCACTCACTTCATAATGAGAATAACCGTGCTAGAACACTTAGAGACCACATGAATCCCATAAGAACAAGTGCACCATCATGCATAGTTTTTCCTCTCGATGCATCTCATATTAATTTTAAACTAGACATTATTCAACTTTTACCTTTTTTATAGCTTAGAATTGAAAAATCTATACTTGCATTTAAGGGAATTTAAGGAGGTCTACAACACATATAATAATTTAAATTATAGCATGAACACCATCAGATTAAAGCTTTTTCCTTTTTCATTAAAAGATAAAGCTAAAACATGGCTACAAAATTTAATACCAAGATCCATTCGTGCTTGAGATGAAATGCAACAATAGTTTTTAAAGAAGTTTTTTCTATCTCATAGAACAAACTCTTTCAAAAGACAAATCACCACTTTCACTAAAAAACCAGGAGAAACATTTTACCAATATTGGGATAGGTATCGAGACTTGCTTAGTACTTGCCCTCATCATGGTTTTGAAACATGGAGATTGGGTTCATATTTTTATGAAGGGTTAACACCTAAAGATAGGCAAATGGTTGAATTGATGTGCAATGAAACTTTTAAAGATAAAGACCCTGATGAAGAAATGGAGTACTTAGACTTGTTAACTGAAAATGCTCAAAATTAGGACACCGCGGGTAAAACTCAACCTCATACATCTAGTGGAGGTATGTACAACCTTAGGGAAGATCATGACCTTCAAGCTAAGTTTGCATCTTTAGCTAGATGTATGAGGCACTATAATTAAAAAGGAGTGGTAAATTAAAATCTATTAAAAACATTACATGTCAAATATGTGAAACAAATGAATATTCAACCAATAACTGTCCAACCTTACCTTCTTTTAAGGAATGTCTCTATGAACAAGCTCATATTTTAAACAGTTTCCAAAGGGCCAACCTTAACCCATACTTACAAACATGCAACCCTGGTTGGAGAAATCACCCAAATTTTAGTTGGAAGAGTAAGAACAACAATGCATAAATTTCACAACCATCGTTTCAAGCACACCATAATTTTCAAAATTCTCATGGATATATACCTCCTTATGTTCCACCTCCTAGAACAAATCTTGAGGAAACATTGCATGCATTCATTGAAAAGCAAGAGATAATCAATACTCAACTTGCTTAAAACATGACAAATTTTAAAGATACTCTTGCAAAATTAACATCTGCTCTCAGTTTCTAAGAGAAAGGTAAGTTTCCATCTCAACCACAACAAAATCCCAAGGGGCAATACAATGCAAATGCAGTTAGTTCTGAAAGTCAACACATAGATTAAGTCAAATCAGTCACTACTCTTCACAGTGGTAAGGTTATTGAAAAATCCTCTCTTGAACCTTATGAGAATGATGATGAGTCAATCTTTGAGGGTAAGGAAGGGGTTGAATCTGAAAATTATAAAGAAAAGACTGATTCTCCGCCAGCACTTTCATTCCATCAAGCCATGAATATTTTGGAACTTCTAACGCATTGATTAATTGTAGGAATGGATTGATAAAGATATCTTTTGGAAAAATGACATTGAAAATGAATATTTTCAACATTTGCAAGCAACCTAGAGATGATAATGATTTACAAGAAGTGGACTTTACTGAAAAATTAATTCATGATCAATTTCCAACCACTTCTAATGAAATTGAGATTGATGAATTTGATGATTTGCAAATGATTTATTTTCAAGAAGAATCAAAGACAAGTAATTGGATGGCACAAATTGAGGAATTGCCACCACGATAAATTAAGTCCATACCTTTAAGTGTTCAACCACCAAAACTTGATTTGAAGTCGTTGTCATCCAATCTTAAATACTCATTTTTGGGAGAAAATGAAACTTTTCCGGTAATAATCTCTTCCAAACTAAATACACATCAAGAGGTAAGTTATTACAAACTCTGAAAATGCAGAAAAATACATTAAAATGGACCATAGCTGATATAAAAGGAATTAGTCCTTTGATTTGTACACAAAATTTATTTGGAGGAAAATGCTAAACCCTCTAGAGAAATGCAACGAAAGCTAAATCCTAATATGAAAGAAGTAGTGAAAAAAGAAGTCATTAAGCTTCTAGGAAAAGAAATCATTTATCCTATTTCTGACAACAAATGGGTAAGTCCTACCGAAATTGTACCCAAGAATTAGAAAAGATCATTTTCCATTACCTTTCATGGATCAAATCCTAGAAAGAGTTGTAGGTCATGAATTTTATTATTTCCTAGATGGCTATTCGGGTTACAATCAAATTGAAATTGCATTGGAAGATCAAGAGAAGACTACTTTCACATGTCCATTTGGTACTTTTGCATATTGAAGGATGCCTTTTGGATTATGTAATGCACCAGCCATATTTCAAAGATGCATACTTGGTATATTTAGTGATATGGTTGAACATTTTCTTGAGATTTTTGACGATGATTTTTCTGTTTTTGGTAATTCATTTGATGATTGTTTGACTAACTTAGAAAAGGTTTTGATCAAGTGCGAAGAGAAGAATCTTATGCTGAATTAGGGAAAATGTCACTTTATGGTAACAAACGGCATTGTACTTGGTCACATTGTTTTATCAAAAGGAATTGAGGTTGACAAATCTAAAATCAAGTTAATTGTAAACTTGCTAACTCCAAAATCTATTAAAGATGTTAGATCATTCTTAGGACATGCTGGTTTTTATAGAAGGTTCATCAAAGATTTTAGCGTAATATCTAAGCCCTTAAGTAACCTTTTAACAAAGGATAATATTTTTGAATGGACTGAACATTGTGAAAAAGCCTTTGTTAAAAACTTGCTTACATGTGCTCCTGTCATTCAACCTCCTAATTGGTCATTACATTTTGAAATAATGTGTGATGCTAGTGATTATGTCGTAGGTGCTGTTTTGGGACAAAGAAAAGATAACAAATCTTATGTAATTTACTATGTAAGTAAAACTTTAAATAAAGCTCAAATGAATTATACCACCACTGAAAAAGAATTACTTGTAATAGTATTTGCATGTGAAAAATCCAGGTCTTATCTTGTTGGCTCACCTGTTGTTGTTTTTAATGATCATGCAACATTAAAATATCTTTTTTCTAAGAAAGATTCTAAGGCTAGATTGGTACAGTGGATTTTGTTACTTCAAGAATTTGATATCATAATCAAAGATAAGAAAGGCAGCGAAAATGTTGTCGCAAATCACTTGTCAAGATTGACAACAGATTTGAAAACTAACATCACACCAATCGATTACTACTTTCCCGATGAATCTTTACTTTCTGTCTATACAATGCCTTGGTTTGCTAATATTGTCAAGTTTCTTGTTTCAGGACAATTGCCAACTCATTAGAGTACCTAAGATAAAAGAAAGTTCTTGAATGAAGTGAAGAACTTTTATTGAGATGGCCCTCATTTATTCAAATATTGTCCCGATCAAATATTTCGAAGATGCATTCCTGACAATGAGGTAAGTAGTGTCATTAAATTCTATCATTCTGAGGCATCTGGGGGTCATTTCTCATAAAAAATAAGACAGCTGCAAAAATCTTTCAAAATGGATTTTATTGGCCAACCATGTTCAAGGGCACGCATGCATTCTGCAAAACTTGTGAAAATTGTCAAAAAGTTGATACTAGTCAAAAAGTTTTGTTTTATAATTCTTAACTCTATAGATTCCCTAGAGAGGTAAGATCAAGATGGAGCAATCCTTATGGGGCCTATGATATTGAGAATGCAATGAATGATAATGTTTTTAAGAAAAATAGACATCGTTTGAAAGCGTTTTTAAGAAAAATAGACATCGTTTGAAAGCTTACTTTGGTAATTTTTCTAGTGAAAATGAATCAACTAGTTTGAATGATCTTGTAGATAAAGGTTGATTATTTTATTTTTCTCACATTGTTTTTGTGTTTCTTTTTTAGTGATTTTTGCTAGTTTCTCTCACCCCAGTCAAATGACGGATAACAGTACTCCGTGACTTAAGTCAATTCTTTAAGTTTCCCACAATAACTAATATTTGTGTATATATTTGTGCAATTCTTTGAATCTCTCTTCTAATTCTCATTTGAAAATGGACACTAATCATGAAAAATTGAAAAAGTATTTTTCCGCTCTGCCTTAGAATGCGATTACAAAAATTTACCGTGCTAGATGTGCAAGGTTAAAATTGTTAATGAATCATGGAAGTCCTGAAGATATTCACTGGTAAAAGCACTTTTGCAAAGGTTCAATTATCAGGTGAGTCCTCTAACTCCTTCATTTCACACATATCTGGAACAGGTAAAAGCACTTTTGCAAAGAAATGTCGTGCAAAACGACTAAAAGTTTGTCATCAATGTGCTAGATGGACTTGTAATACACAATATCATTCTTTAGGAATGGTATCTATAAACCATGAAGATAAAATACAATTCATTAGGGATGGCTTGAGTAAGAAGTCTTTAGATAATCTTCTACTGACTCTTGAGACGCATCCTAGTGGAGATGTGCATCGTGCAATTCATGATTTATGGCCACTATTTCATAAAGAACATGGTCGACTTCATCTTGGGAATCTGACTAAAAAAGACCCTGTTTGCCAGTTTTTAAGAAAACTGGATAGGAAACCTATCCCCGACCCATAGAGGGCGTTTAAGCCGTTCTTGGACGTAAACCCAAGGGAAGATGTGTGCCACAATCACAACTACCTGTACATACACATGTTTTTTTCAAAAGTAAATAAATAAATAAATAGAGAGAGAGTGTGTGTGTGTAAGACTCCAGCTGGCCTACATATAGGTGGTATGATTGCCTCTCTAATTTCTCATCTATAAAATCCTCTCTTCCTTCCTTTCATTTCTACTCAACCCATATATTCAACAAATACAGAAGTGTGTAGAAATGGCAAGTTCCTCAGGTCATCATATAAGAAATATTTGTGTTTTTGGTGGATTTAGTCCTGAGAAAGAAAAGGAGTTTTTAGAGTCAGTAAATCATCTTAGTTAAGTGCTAGCTGAGAGAAAGATTCATTTAGTGTATGGGGGAGGCAGTCTTAGGTTAATAGGAGGTGTGTCAATAGTTGTATTTTTAGGAGGTAGTCAAGTTTTAGGGGTCGTTCCAAAAATTTTAGCATAAAGGGACATCATTGGAAAAACAATTGGAGAGGAACTTCAGGTCTCCACAATGTCTGCTCGAATGAATGCAATGTTTAACCATGTTGATACCTTCATTGCCTTGCTAGGTGGTCTAGGTACATTGGAAGAGATATTTCATATTTTCTCTTGGGCCCAACTGCACATTCACCATAAACCCATAGGTTTTTTAAATGTTAATGGTTATTATGATAAGTTGTTGTCTTTTCCTGATCATGCTATGGAACAGGAATTTTTAACATCTTCTACACGACAGATCATAATCTATGCTGCTACTGCTGAACAATTGATTGACCACCTCCAATCTTTCATTCTTGTAATTGATCCTTCCATGAGTCGTATAAATTGGTCAACTAAGAAAAGTCATAAGCTTGGATTGGATTTGAGCCTCCATTTGTGAATCTTTGTGTCTTTTGGTTTTATTATTGTGTTTTGTTGTTTCTTATATTTGTTTCAGTGTGTTTGAGGTTTGTCAATATTTGTTATTTAAGGTGATATCTTCTATACTATATCTTTCTACCTTTAAACTTTGAGGATAATGTCTTGTTTTAGTTGGGGGGAGAGGGTAGTAGCTAAAAAAAAAAACTATGTTTTCTATTTCATAAAGCATGTGCAAAATTGTTGTTACTATGATGACAGAGTAAGGAGAATTTTTTATGACTCTTGAGACACATCTTAATAATCATTCGTAACAAGGTCTATCACAATATTTCTTGAAATATTCAGATTTACAAACTCTCGCGTTGTTATCACTTAATTCTACTCATACTTATTTAACATGTATTCTTAAACCTTAATTTGCACACACACACTTTAACATATGATTGTGGGTTACATATTAGATTATTATATTATTTATGTTCTTTTGTTAAAGGTAACAACTATGAGAAAGGGATAGTATATAATTAAAAAAAAAATGATAACAATAAAAATGTAGATAAATTTGGTTTCGTAGCCTCCCTAACCTAAGCAATTAAGCCTGAAGGAGTGTTTTAACACCTAATACCCTAAAGTCAACTGACTTGGGAGCTATTAGCCCAACACTTGTTACATGGGTTAAGGAGAAAAGCTTAAAGGAATCAAACATTGTACTATCTACTTATCAGTATCTCTGACCCAAATTACTAAGCTTGTAGGGGTGTCTTAACACCTAATGCCCTAAGACCAACTAGTCTGGAAGTCATTAGCTGAAAGCCCATTACATGGGTTAAAGATGCATAGTGTTTTAAATTATATGTATATATATTAAAAAAAAAACAAGAAGAAAAAAATAATAATCCCAACCCAAGGAAGTTAACCTTAAATATTAGAACAAAAATTTTATTTTCTTCCGAGAAAAGTCCCATAATTATGTGTTGATACATTGAGCACAAAAGAAGGGTTTATGAATATTTTGTTAAGAGATATTGAGTAGGTATATAAATTTAACAAGAGTTTGTATATCTAGATACATTAATGGAAGTTAAATGATGAATACCTTGCTTTATGGAATTTACAAATTATTTTTCTATTTTAACGCTTTGATTATTAGGGACTAGTAACAAGCTAGTTGGGGGGTGTGATTGATACTTAAAAGTGTATTTTTATCAAGGTTTTATACCATTATTTTACACTTGAAGAATCAATAACTTCTTAACTAAAGCATGTTTTATAATAATATATCAAATAATATAAGATACCTTTAAATTATGATAAATGTTCATTTTAAATAGAGGCCTATCATATAAATGAAAAGATTGATTGATGAATTTAAGAATTGAAATTGAAAGGACAAAAAGATGGTCAAACTTAGAAAAGAGATGTCGGTGCAATCTAAACCGAAATACTATTCGGTACTTCGATCATATCTAAAGTTATAGATCTCAGATTTAAGTCCACTTTATATGGATAGAAAGGTAAGACATAGGCCTACAACTTTCATATGGAGCCCAAATCTAAAAAGATCATTTTCAAGTCCAAATTATAACAACAACATAGAAACCTGAATCTGTCTTCTAGCCCAAGCACTGTTCAGTATTTGGCCCATATTTGAAGTTCTAAAAGTCTAAATAAGCTGAATTTTTTACATAAGAAAGTTGAGATAATTTTCTACAACTTTAATATTTTCGAGTGGCTCTAATTTTGACGTTAGTAATGATGTTCTGGGCAGATAAGAGAAGATAAGGATTGTCACAAAGTCAAGATTTGGCCACCCACTCATCAATTAGTCATCAAATCAATAGTTCTCAATTTTGGCCTATAAAAGAAGGCATTTTCCATGCATTTAGGCATTTTAGTTTCCAAATCAAGATTATGCTCTTACTTTCTCTCTTTGTATTTTTTGTATTGTTTATGTTTTGCTTTTATTAATATCAAGTTTATGCCTTTCATTTCCTTTCCTTTGCTTTGTTAAATCTTATCTTATTTATGTTCTTATTTTGTTTATCTATTTTTCTTTCTTTCATTATATCTAGCTAAGTTTATTATGTCAAGGTGAAAAGGTTACACTAATGGTGTAAGAATAAGTATAGTGTAAACTTAATATGGACTTTAATGTTTGATACTAACATTTTTATATTTGTTATCTTGCTCACTCTTTAATACTTTGCTTATTAAATGACTAATCTTGATTTATGTTGTATAACAATTGGTACAACAAATGCTTGGCACTTTCGTAGCCCATACTGTATGGTATAACCGACACCTGAGCTATGAAAGGAACTTGATTTGTTGTTAACATAAGTTATAATTATGAATGTTTGACGAGATTTACAAGTATTAGCATTAATTGAATACGATAACTAATGTAATCACGTTAACAATCTATAATCTAATTGGAACCTCCTTTGTGTATGGTTTCTAATTGACTAATAAGAGTTTATACTATACTTGTTTGACATACTATTAGTGGACCGTCTAACCTTGATATTTATTGTTATTGTTGTTAAATCTTTACATTAATATTTCATCTCAAAGTTCTCATCTTCTTCTTCTTCTTCTTCTTCTTTATTATTGTTGTTATTGTTGTTGTTGTTGTTGTTGTTACTATTATTATTGTTTTTGTTACTATTATTGTTGTTTATAATTGTTGTTTCTAATTTGTACGATTAACCTCCCTATGGTTCGATCCTGGTCTTGCCGGGTTATTTATTACTTTGACACTCTTGCACATAGAAGAAGACATTAATCTTTTAGTCGTGTCAATTACATTAGTCATCTTATTCGATTAATGTTAATACTTGTAAATCTCATCAAGCATTCATGATTATAACTTATGTTAACAACAAATCAAGTTCCTTTCATAGCTCAGGTGTCGGTTATACTATATAGTATGAGGGCTATGAAAGTGCCAAGCATTTGTTATACAAAGTGTTATACAACATAAATCAATATTAGTCATTTAACAAGCAAAGTATTAAAGAGTGAATAAGATAACAAATACAAAACATGTTAGTATCAAACATTAAAGTCCATATTAAGTTTACACTATACTTATTCTTACACCACTAGTGTAACCTTTCACCTTGACATAATAAACTTAATTATACACAATGAAAGAAAGAAAAATAAATAAATAAAATAAAAACACAAATAAGATAAAAGTTAACTAAGTAAATGAAAAGAAATGAAAGGCATAAACTTGATATTAATGAAAGCAAAGCATAAGCAATACACAAAATACAAAGAGAGAAAGCATGATCTTAATCTAGAAACCAAGATGCCTAAATACTTGGCAAATGCCTCATTTTATAAGCCAAAATTAGGAACTATTGATTTGATAACTAATTAATGAGTGGGTGACCAATTCTTGTCTTGGTGACAATCCTTATCTTCTCTTGTCTGCCCAAAACATCATTGATAATGTAAAAATTAGAGCCATTTTAAAAAATAAAAGTTATAGAAAATTGTCTTAGCTTTCTTGTGTAAACAATTCAGGTCATTTGAACTTTTAAAACTCCAGATATGCGTCAAACACTGAACAGTGCCCGAGCTGGAAGACAGATTTAGACTTCTTTGTTGTTGCCATAATTTGGACTTGAAAATGACTTTTTTAAGTCTTGCGTTCCATATAAAAGTTGTAGGCCTATGTCTTACCTTTCTATTCATATAAAGGAGACCTAAATCTGAGATCTACAGCACTAGATATGATCCAATTATTGAATAGTATTCCGGTTTGGATTGCACCGACATCTCTTTTCTAAGTTTGGCCATCTCTTTGTCCTTTCAATTTTAGTTCTTAAATTCATCAATCAATCCTTTCATTTATGTGATTGGCCTGCATTTAAAATGAACATTATTCACAAATTAAAGGTATCTTATATTATTAGATATATTATTATAAAAAATGCTTTAGTTAAGGTGTTATTGATACTTCAAGTGCAAAATGATGATATAAAACCTTGATAAAAATACACTTTTAAGTATTAATCAATTATACATTATCTAATCTAAGAAATATTAGTGGAAGGGGTATTAGATGTCCATATAAGAGGTGTAAAAGTAAAAATTTTCTTGATCTTGATGTTGTAACAATGCAGCTTTTATAAAAGGGGTTTATGGAGAAATATTTGTGTTGGTATGCACACAAAAAACCATTTGTTCCTCATGATATCATGGTAGAAAAGATGGTTGGGTCAACTTCTACTTTTAGCAATGTGCATGGAATTATAGATGACAATAGTAATTCTTGAAGAAATATGGTTATGGATATGATAAAAATGAATTAGAGTTATATCAATTAATGTCCAATCGTAGATGAAGAACCTAATACAAACTCGATCAAATTTTTTGATTTTTTAAAAAAGTCTAATAAACCATAATGAGATGATTACACAAATCATAATAAATTATCAATTGTTACGTAGGTGTTCACTATCAAGTCAAATCATAGGTTAAGTAAGACATGTTATGATAGAATTGTTAAATGGACAAGAAATTTTTATCTAAAGGGAATAAATTAAAAGAGAACTTTTATGCTACTAAATCCATAATGAAACCCCTCGGTCTAGGATACAAAAAAATTGACATGTGTCTAAACTTTTATATGTTGTGCTATCTTGAAAATACAAAGTTAACCAAGTGCAGAACATGTGGACATTCTCATTATAAGCCCAAAACTAAGTCCAAAACTAAAAAACAACTTCTATGCTACTAAATCTATAATGAAACTCGTCGGTCTAAGATACAAGAAAATTGACATATATCTAAACTTTTGCATGTTGTGCTACCGAGTGTAAAACATGTGGACATTCTTGTTATAAACCCAAAACTAAGTCCAAAAATAAAAGAGAACTTCTATGTTATAAAGTCCATAATGAAACCCCTTAGTCTAGGATACAAGAAAATTAACTTGTGTCTAAACTTCTGCATATTGTGCTACCTTGAAAATACAGAGTTGATCAAGCGCAGAATGACACAACTAAAAGATTGATATCTTCTCCTAAGTATAGAAGTGCTAAAGTAATAAATAACCCAACAAGATCGGAGATGAACTACAAGGAGGTTAATTGTACAAATTATAAACAACAATATTACAACAACAACAATAATAACAACAATACTAATAATAATAATAAAAGTAATAGTAGTAGTAGTAGTAGTAGTAGTAAAGCAGAAGAAGAAGAAGAAGAAGAAGAAGATAAAGTTGACGAGAACTTTGAGATAAAAAATTAATGTAAAGATCAAACAATGATAAAAACAAATGTCAAGGTTAAAGGATCTACTAATGGTATTTCAAACAAGTATAATATAAACTCTTATTACTCAACTATAAACCATATATAAAAGAGGTTCCAATCATATTATAAATGGTTAACATGATTACATTAGTTATCTTATTCAAATAATACTAATACTTGTAAATGTTATCAAGAACTAATAATTATAATTTATGTTAACAATAAATAAAGTTCTTTTCAGAGCACAAATGTTGGTTACACCATACGGTTGGGCTATGAAAGTGTCACGTATTTGATATTAAAAAAAATAACTATGTTTTCTATTTTATAAATCATTTGACAAAACTATTATTAGGATGGCAGAGTAAGGAGGAATTTTATTAACTCTTAAGATGCATCTTAGTAAATATTTTCCAATGGTTATTTGTAATATTCATAACAAGGTCTTTCACACACTTCTCATGTAATATTTAGAGTTACAAACTCTCGCATTTGCATCACTTAATTCTACTCATAAACTTATTTAACAAGTATTCTTAAACCTTCATTTTCACACACACACACTATAACATATGATTGTGGGTTATATATTGGATTATTACATTATTTATGTTCTTTTGTAAAAGATAAGAACTAAGATAAAGAGATAGTATATAATTTGCAAAAAAAAATTGATAATAAATGTAATTAAACAAATAAATAAAAATATATATAAGTTTGGTTTCATAGCCTCCCTAACCTAAGTAATTAAGCTCAAAGAGGTGTTTTAACACCTAATAACCTAAAGTCAACTAACTTGGGAGCTATTAGCCTAATGCTTATTACATAGGTTGAGAAGAAAAGCTTAAGGGAATCAAACATTGTAGGTATCTGCAACCCAAGTTGTTAAGTTCAAAAGGGTGTCTCAACACCTAATGCTCTAAGACCAACTGATATGGAAATCATTAGCCGAAAGCTCGTTATATGGGTTAAATATGCATTGTATTTTAAGTTATATGTATATATATTAATAAAAAAAAAGGATAATAATCTCAACCCAAGGAAGTTAACCTTAAACATTATAACAAAAATTTTGTTTTCTTCCAAGTGAAGCCCTATAACTATATGTTGATATATTATGTACAAAAAAAAGGTTTATTAATATCTTGTTTAGGAGGTATTGAGCAGATATATAAATTTAATAAGAGTTTGTTTATCTGAATAGATTAATAGAAGTTGAATTATGAATACCTTTCTTTGTACAATTTGCAACTTGTTTTTTTTTATTTTAATGCTTTGATTACTATGAACTAATAATAAGCTAGTTGGAAGGTGTGATTAGTATTTAAAAGTGTATTTTTATCAAGATTTTATATCATCATTTACACTTGAAGTATCAATAACTTCTTAACTACAACATGTTTTAAAATAACATATCTAATAATATATGATACTTTTAATTTATGATAAATATTCATCTTAAATGCAGACTTATGACATAAATAAAAGGATTGATTGATGAGTTTAAGTACTGAAATTGAAAGGACAAAGAGATGACCAAACTTAGAAAAGAGATGCTGGTGCAGTCTAAACTGGAACACTGTTATGTAATTGAGTCATATCTGAAGCTGTAGATCTAGGATTTAGATCTACTTATATAAATAGAAAGGTAAGATATAGGCCTATAACTTTTATGGAGTCCAATATTTTAAAAGGTTATTTTCAAGTTCAAATTGTAGCAACAACAAAAAAGCCACAATTTGTCTTGCAACTCAGACACTATTCAATGTTAAACCTATATCTGGAGTTCTAGAAGTCCAAATTATCTTAATTTTTTTTTAGAAAGCTGAGATAATTTTCTAGAATTTTTATGTGGAGGTCTAGTTTAAATTCTGACATTATCAATATATTATATTCAGATAAGAGAGAATAAGGATTGTCACCAATTCAAGAGTTGGCCACCCACTTAACAATTAGTCAACAAATCAATAATTTTAATTTTGGCCTATAAAAGAAGGCATTTGCCATGCATTTAGACATCTTGATTTTCAGATCAAGATCATGCTCTTGCTTTCTCTCTTTGTATTTTTGTAATGCTTAAATTTTGTTTTTATTACTCTATTGTTCATGCTTTTTCATTTAATTACCTTTACTTAGTTAACATATATCTTTTTTATGTTCTTATCTTGTTTATTTATCTTTCTCTCTTTCATTATGTTTAGTTATGTTTATTATGTTAAAGTGAAAAAGTTACATTAATTGTGTAAGTATAAGTATAGTATAAACTCAACATGAACTTTAATGATTAATACTAACATGTTTTGTATTTGTTATCTTCTCCACTCTTAATACTTTGTTACTATATATTACATATAGGTATATTGATAAAATATGTCTATCAGTATATTTGAGTTACTATGAGAACTGTTTCCCTTTTATCTAGCACTATTCAGTGTGTTTATTATATATAGGTATACTAATAGATTGTGTCCGTTGGTATATTCTTGTGACTATAGGAATTATTCACTTCTTAATATGCTAAGAATTAATGTTTTTTTGACTATTCACTTTTTCCCCAACAGCATCACAGATAAAATGAAAAGATATCAGTAATATTAGAGGGTTTTCTAAAGATTTGCGTGCAAGTTAAAAATTTCCATTTGACTTTTAAACAGAATCACAAAAAATATTAAAAATAATAATATCTAATTTTTCATCTATGATTTCGTTAGTAAAAAGCACCCAGATACCAATACCATTAAATTTCAATTTAACTTTACAAATGGGATCATCAATTGAGATATTGAAAATATTAATATTTTATATTTTATCAATAATTTTGTTGGTAAAACTAAACTAAAAGACCAAAATCAATATAGATAGGGCTTCATCTTCTTCTTTCTTTTTCTCTCACAAAGTCATTTATCTCTCTTTCTCTGCCGAAATCAAACATTCTCTTCTCTTTTCATCCTTATGTATGTTTTTTTCTTCATTTTTCTTCTTATTTTTCTTATTTTTTAGATTTACTAACAATCTCTTTTCTTCTCTTCTGGTTTTTTATCATTTGAAATTAAGCACATCATTAAGGTAAGAATTTTTCATTCTTTTTGTGTTTTTTTTTTGCATAAATTTTTTTTTGTCATTATTTTTGTTCAATTTTATGCTTTTAATAATTTTATGAACTAATGTATATATGTTTAATTTTAGTTGTTAATGAAATAATTTTTGCATTATTTTATTAAATTTTAGTTATCTTTTTTTTTGTTCAATTTCAATTAAATGTGTAGGATTAATTTTACTTATTATTTTGTTTTATTCCATTTAAAAAAATTAAATTAAGGATTAAAAATATTATCGCTTAGAAATAATTGTGTTGAATTTTAGTTGTTATTGTAATACTTTTTGCATTATTTTGTTGAATTTTGGTTATATTTTTTTATTTGTTGTTCAATTTCAATTAAATGTGTGAGATTTATTTTAATTATTATTTTTTATTTATTCAATTTAGAAAAAAAATAAGATTAAAAATATTATCACTTAGAAATAATTGTGTTGAATTTTGGTTGTTATTGTAATAATTTTTACATTATTTTATTGAATTTGTTGTTCAATTTCAATTAAATGTGTAGGATTAATTTTAATTATTATATTTGTATTTTATTCCATTTAGAAAAAACTTTAAATTTAGGATTAAAAATGTTATCACTTAGAAATAATTGTGTTAAATTTTAGTTGTTATTGTAATAATTTTGCATTATTGTTTTCAATTTATTTGTTTTTTCAATTTTTTGTTTAATTTCATTTGATTTTTGCAAATTTAGAATATATTTTTTTAATTTAGGATTAAAAATATTATAATGTATAGAATAAAAATTTTCTATGAAATTGAATTATGCTAAATTATTAGAAGGAATTGCATAAAATCAACTGATTTGTAATATATGTGTTGTGTATTTTTAAATTTAAAAATTTTAGGTATCTTACTAGGTGCTGCTAAGGTTTTTTTTTTTTAAATAAGAATCATTTAATTTTTTATTTGCCAACTTATATAAATGCCTTGGAAAAAATTTATTGTAGTTATAAGAACATGATTGCTACTAGTTTTTCTAGGTGCAATGCTAACAATGATAAGTCATTATCTTGCTCTGATGACTAAGTTATGAGTTTGACAAATAAACTTTTGTTGTTTTGTATATTTTTTTTAGTTGATTTTTTCAATCAAATTGCTTTTCATGAGATTATTTTGTCTTATAATCTGAATTACAGGTTCTGGTTAATTCATATCGTGTTTTTAAGTTATTTTTTTTATTTTTTTTAATTTCATCCTTCAACATTTATTTGATTAGAAATTAAATTTTATAATTTATTTTAATATATTTTTTTATGTTGTTTTCATAGTCTCGTAACTTGGGTCTTGAATTTGATTTATTAATATGAGTTGACTTAAGTCAATTTAATATGTTATTATATCATAATATTAAATGTCATCTTGATTTTTTTAATGAAACTATATTTTTATGATTTGTATGAATTGCTTTTGAACCTGCATATTCAACCAGGTTATATCAGGTTAACCCTTATATAATTTAATTTTTTTACTAGAAAAATAAACATTAGTAATATCTGGATAATTTTTTACGTTCAGCATAGCACAAGTTAATAATCTAGATTTTAACTAATATAAAAACTTTCTATTTATTTTTTAAATGCAAACAATGTTCCCTACCTAACTCGAAAATGTGATGTTTTTTTATTATTATTACTTATATGAACAATCATTCTCTGCTTTGGTAGAATATGTGATCTTTTTTTTTTATTATTGTTTATATGAATAATCATTCACTCATTTTAAAGCATGCTTGTTTTTATGTTTTAAAAAAGGTTTAATTTTTTTTATTTACTTCAAATTAAGTTTTTTAGTATTTTTAGATTATTTTAATGTGTTAATATCAAAAATAATTTTTTTAAAATAAAAAATATATTGTTTTAATAATTTTCAAATGAAAAATATTTTGAAAATTATTATATTAAAATTTTGAATGTTTTTTCAATTCATGCTTTACACTTCGTCATTGGTATTGTAATAGTTTTTGTGATTTAAATTTTTTTTAATAAAAAGTACTTTTAATTAAGGTTGGTTTGATATTTATATATGTTTGGTTAAAGTTGTTGTTAAAATTGAGATTGAATAAAAAATAGTTTAATATGTTTGGTTAAAAATGCTTTTCAAATTGAGGTTATAAAATAATATATATATATATTGATGATTTTTAATTTAAATATTGTAGATTTACCTACTGTTATTATATCATGAAATAAATAATATTGTACATAAAATATTTTTTATTCTTTCATTAAACTATCTATAATTTTATTATGTATGAAATCTAACCGACGATGACTATAATTTGTATAGTTTTTTAAACGTTCAACAATATCAATTAAAATATTATAAGTAAGTAACCATCTAGGTGGTGGTCAAGTGGTAAGGACTTGGGATCAAGGGGTTTGCTCCCTCTGTTGTCTCAGGTTCGAGTCCTTGGTTGCTCATATGATGGCCACTGGAGGCTTACATGGTCGTTAACTTCAGGGCCCGTGGGATTAGTCGTAGTGCGCGAAAGCTGGCCCGGACACCTATGTTAATCTAAAAAAAAAATATTATAAGTAACAAAATTGAAACTGCGATTAAATTTTACAAATATTACATCATTATATGATTTTTTTAATTTATATAGTATCATTGAATAATATTAAATATTATTTTTTTGAATAATATACAATTAAAAAAAATAAAAATAATTTTTTTACTAAATCAAACTTGATTAAATATATTTAAATCATGAATAATAAAATTATTCTTTATTATTTATATGTACAGTAAGGAATACATTTTTATTGTTCCCTTTCCAAAAGCGAACAAGTGGAGAGTGAAACTCTCCATTGTCAAGAGCCTAGGAGAAGATGAGAAGCAACTCTTAGTTATTTTCGGCAAAAACATGGTTTCAACATAATTTTTTATGGATGTCACAAACAATAAATTAAATTTTATTATTAATCAAATAGGTTTAAAGTGTGATTTGTTTTAAAAACAGAAGTTACCTTATAAACTAACGCTATTGTAGTGTGATTGAAAATCATCATCAACCGTTAATGTGCTTCTTCAAGGAGACTTGAACGATAGAAGAATATATGGGGTCATTTGATAACTGAAACGTGCAAGGGGCGACTTCCAAAGCTCATAGCTTTTCAACTAGTAGAAATTCAAAACCAGGGAGGGGGGGGGGGGGGGGNTTCACCCTTACAATAAAAAAACAAATTCATAAAATCATATGTATTAAATGACCTATTTAGTCCACTGTCTTGTTTTCTCTGGCGTTTCTATCATAAAATCACATGGAGAAAGAAAGAAAGGAATTGTAGTCAACCTATTCCAAAGCCTTGACTGGAGCGATGTTTATACAACCGAGTCTCCCACACTACTCCCCTCTGCTCGCCACTGACTCGAAACCTCCTCACTGAATCTGAAATGATCGGCTAAGATCCCCAAATCCTCCACCACCATCCTTTCTCTCCTCTGCTTCACCAAAATGCCCGCCGCCACCACCCTCCTCCTCCTCCTCCTCCTCCTCTTCCTCCTCCTCACCACCTGTCTCTTATACACATCGTAAGATATAGGCCTATAACTTTTATGGAGTCCAATATTTTAAAAGGTTATTTTCAAGTTCAAATTGTAGCAACAACAAAAAAGCCACAATTTGTCTTGCAACNTCGCTCTCTTCCTCTCCCCCCCACATCCCTTCCTTAATCTCCTCCCTCCTCTCCCTCACTGTCCAACTTTCGCTCAACATCCGTCTCGTCGGCCCCTCCTTCCCCTCCTCCTCCTCCTCCGTCCTCTATTCCTTCCTCTCGACCGCCCACATCGCCGACCGCTTCCACGTCATCACCACCGACCCCATCCCTTCCCAAAACTCCCACCATCTTTTCATCAAGCACTCCCCCCACCTTGACATTTCCCACGCGAGCTCCACCCTCTCATCTCGCCTTTCCGAGGCCCTTAAATCTGCAGTTTCCGAGACAACATCTTCCCTCCGAACCCCTCTCCTTTCCATCCCTTACGACACAGTTGACCGGATAATCAAGCAAGATTTTGATAGAGAAAAGCCTGTGCATGGGGTTTATGTTTATTTGATTAATTTGGGTTCGCAACCCAAGAACTATGCCTATAGTTATTCGGCTGGAGACTCCTCTCCTGGCCTCACTAAATGTTTAGGAACTATTTGGACTGGTAAAGAGAGGTATCTTTGGATTGATCTATCTGCTGGCCCTGTTGATTATGGCCCGGCTTTATCTGGAGATGGGGTTTTGCCTAGAGGTGAATTTCACCCTCTTGCGGCAATGCACGGGCGACCAAAGTCGCAAAAGGCGTTGCTAGCGGACTTGGCGTCGTTGATTTGGAGTGCTTATCAGGTATTACTTGTGCCCTCTTTGAGAATTCCTGTGCATTTTGAGAATTCTTTGATAGTTGAGTTTATACATATTTATGGGTCTGAAAGTGCCAAGGATTTGAGTGGGTTTGATTGGAAGGAGATTGAGAGGACGTTTATGGATGAGGCTAATGAAGGTGGGTTGTTGTTGAGGAATCAGAATTTGGCGTTTAGGAATTATGAAGTGAATTATGATCAGTGTTCCATTTGTTCGTTTGCGATTTCCAGGTCAATTAATTCCTATACTTCGAGGTTCTTGTTTGAAAATTTTACTTTAATTGTGAGTGAGTATTTGGATTCGAAGAGATTGCATCAGATATTATCTGATTCCGCTGAGGAGTTTAGGAGGATTGCAGGCATCCCTGAGGAGGATTTCAGTAGAGTGCTGCCTGTTTATGTGTTTGATTTGGATTACAAAATGATGATGATGCTTGATCGGTATCATCAATCTGTTGCGTTTAGGGATATGATTATTGCAGTGAGGACAAAGACTACACAGACTGTGAGTGATTATAGCTGCAATGGTCGTCACGTGTTTACGCATATTAGGATGCTTGAGAGACCACTTGTTGGTTCTATTCTACAGAGTATGTGGGGAGTGTCACCAACCCATTTGTCATGGAGTCCAAGGCATAATAATACTTTGTTGGATTATACATGGAGTGTTGGACAAACTCCATTTGGGCCTTTCTCAGAGATTTCATCTTTGTCATTTGTGCAGAAAGATTCAGCTCGTAGAAATGTGCTGTTGACGTTGTTAAATTACAGTGTAACTAGCGTTATTGATGTTCTTGAATCAATTGCGGCACATGGTGGGGACAGGAATCTCCTAAAACAGAATCGGCATATTGAGTTTGTTCAGAGATGGAACCTGTTCAAGTACAAGCTGGACAAAGCAATTTCTGCAATATCACATTTGGACTTTGACATGGCTTTATATTATCTGCGATCCTCTGACCATGATATGTATGCCATTCACTCTCTGGTCTATCATGCGTCCCAGGAATTGGAGGCATCACTTGTTTGTTTTAAGGACCCACCATTTCCATGGGGTTCAGTGTCTATGTCCGCTTTAGGGGTCTTTGCTCTCTTTTATGTTTATGCTAAAAGAGAGAGACTTTTTAGAAACAAAAGAAAGCAGTTTTGAAGCTATTTAGAGGAATAGAATTCTGTATCATGTGAACACAATACAACAAACCTTCTTCTGTGAGGGGTACATCTGGAGGTTGGAAATTAATGTGCAGTTTTCTTGACATGCTTGCTTCAGTTGAAGCTGATATATTACCATGTTGTCCAGCTTCCATTGTTTGCTGTAATTCTGTAATTTCGCTGCTTTTCTGGCTAAATGCTTGTTTTTCACCTTTGGCTGCTTCCTTGATCCCATCGTTTTTTTTTTTGGTACATTACTGTCAAGGAAAATGGAACCATCTGTGCACTTGAAAGTTAGGGGAGCTGTAGCTGTTCTGAAAGCTATATATGTATTTCGTTTCATGCCTTGTGATTGAACTGGTTTTGGAATTAACATATAGCTTCTGATGCTTATAACAGTTAGGGATTAAGGCACAACTTGTAGATCCAGTCATGCTGCTAAGCTTATACAAGTTAGGGACAAATGTTCTGGGCTACTCATTTTTTAAATTATTGAAAAATTAAAGCCATGCTTTCATAAAGGTCCTATTAATTTCAATATTTTCTAAGAAAAGTCCAAATAGTAATTGCCATGATAAAGGTTAATGAGTTCTTAGAAGCTCAATTGACTTCATGGTTCGCCGGGGCCATTTCGTGGAGATTCTGTGTTTGTTGTAATGGATTATTTAGTATTTGTCACTTCATCTGCTTTAGTTTTTGATGTCCTTCTAACCAGGTGTCAGCTACTGAGTTTCTCATTATCATTGGCCTCAAATTTGTGCTTTACTTGGATTGTGCCACTTTTCCTGTTAAATTTCTTGGTTACTCTATTTATGTGCTTCGTAGTCCGGTAAATGCAGTATGGACAGAAAGGGAGTTAAAGAGTAGGCATTAATATATACATCTTAGAGAAACGCAGTTGCATTTGAGGAAATCAAGTTTTGTGGTTTATACCCAACTTTCGTGAAATGCAATTAGGAAATAATTCAATGTTTAATAGAGAACATGATGCACATTCATTTGCAATGATTTGATGCAAGAATCTTGTGTTCAGGCTATTTGGAGAAGGCGATTGAGTTATTTCAAAGTTGAAATTGGTGTTTGCAGAATGATGGGTGTTATTAATGCCAGTTATATGGGGTGGAGGGGTAAGTTTAGGAGATTGTATGATTTTTCTGTTTGTTTTTGTATTTTGAAAGTTTTTTTTAATTAAATTTTATTTTTATTTTAAATTAATATTTTTTTTTGTGTTTTGAAAACTATTTTGAAAAAAATTATTTTTTTATTTTTATTTTAAATTAATATTTTTTTAGTATTTTCAGATTTTTTATGTGCTAATGTTAAAATTAATTTTTTAAAAATAAAAAATATTTTAAAAAACAATCATTGGTATATCTCAGCTCATCATGAAAATGTTAAATGTTATATGTTTTTTATGTTTTTCAACAGGGGTCTCAGGAATTTGGAACTGCGGTTTGGGTGCTAGGTTTCCAAATTTATTCTCTCCCCTAGTATTTGTTGTCTTAGGAAGCGAAGGGGTTACACGTTTAGTTAGTCTTTATTTATGACTGGATCATTAGAATTCTGTCTGACCTTTAAAAGTGAATGAGAAATTTTGGGTGGCCTGCTACGTGATGCAATACCCTTTCAGTGGTTTTATTCGAATCCTGCGAAGGAGGGTAGGGCTTTGTTGAAGTAAATCCTGGATAATCATCATACCTTGTCTTACTTCAACCTAGGAGGACAACCTTTGTGCGATGGTGAGCTAGCGCCATAGCCTAGAAACTAGTTATTGACCCATGTCGTGAATTTACCTTTTATTTTTATAAAGTAATTAGGTACTGATGTTCACAGAATTTAAGACTACACAGTAAAGATTCAAATATATTTTGGTAATTAGGTACTGATGTTCATAGAATTTAAAACAATACAGTAAAGATTCAAATAAATTTTGGGTCTTCTATAGATAATAATCTAGAGTTATTTTAGCTTGTAACTCATGGAATTTAAGGATAGTTGGATCTTGGTGTATTATGTTTAATTAATATTTAAAAATATATTTTTATCAAGATTTTATATCATTATTTTACACTTAAAGTATTAATAACTCCTTAACTAAAATATGTTTTATAATAACAAGCCTAATAATATAAGATATCTTTAATTTTGCTCATTTTAAATGCAGGTATTCTCACTATTTAAAAGATTGATTATTGTGATTAACTACTAGAAGTAAAAAGACAAAGAAAAAGTTAAGCTTAAAAAGGAGATGTCGATTTAATTTAAATTCAAATACTGTTAAGTTATTGAGTTATATTTAGAATTATAGATCTTAAATTTTAGATTGGTTTATATGACTGGAAAGCTAATAAATAGATTTATAACTTTTATTAGTATGGAAAGATCCAAATTTGTCATTTTTAAATTCAAAGTTTGATAACAAAAGAGAAGTCAAAATTTGTCCTGTAATCTAGCCCCAACACTGCTCAAAGTTTTAGCTATTACTAGAGTCTAGAAGGCTAAATGATGTGAAATTTAGTAGGTGGAAGGAAAAGATAATTTTCAACAACTTTCATGAAGAAGACCCGCTCAAATTCTAATGGTAGAAATAATATTTTATCCAGACAAGAGCTTAAGGGCTATCCACTACATCCACCAGCAGCACTGTTTAGTATTTTATCCACATATTGAATTTTTAATAGACAAATGTCAATAGTGGTAGAATGCGAGATTTGACTTTGAAGGATGTGATTTTTATTATCTTTCTCTTTTTATTTTTCTTGCATTACATTTCTAGAAAGGTATGGATGTTAGCTTTTTAGTGCCACTAGAATCACTTTATTTCGATCTCTAGAACTTACGCTCTACACAAAACATTGACTAAACGTCAAATCTATCAATTATCTCCAATTTACTCTTTTTTGCATTTTTCATCCAAAAGAATCTTCAAAACATAAAACAAAGAATATCAAGGCATTTTACATATAAAACATGGACAAAACATTAGGTAAATATGGGTGAAACTATCCAATAATATGATTACATCAGTAGTACTCCAAATGCTTTGAAATTTGTTGGGTAAAAGGAAAAGATAATTTTTAACAACTTTCATGAGGAACATTTTATCAAATTCTAATTGTATCAATGTCATTTCATCCTGCTAAAATGCTTGAGTGTTGCTGTCCACTAAGTCCACTAAATCAATAGTTGGTCACTACATCAATTATCAATTATCAAATGAATAGTTTTGAATTTTAGCCTATAAAAGAAGGTATTTGTCATTCATTTAGGCATCTTGTTTTTCATATTAAGATCATATTCTTGCTCTCTCTCTTATTTTTGTAATGTTTAAGTTTTGCTTTCATTAATCTGTTGTTCATGCTTTTCATTTTCTTTACTATACTTAGTTAACTTATATCATGTTTATGTTTTTATATTGTTTATTTATGTTTTTCTTCTTTATAATATCTAGCTAAGTTAATTATATCAAGGTAAAAAGGTTTCATTAATGGTATTAAGATAAGTATAATATAAATTCAATATGAACTTCAATGTTTATATCTAAAACAACTTCCTATTAACATGTTTTTTTTTCTTATTAATTTTTAATACCTTACTTGTTAAATGATTAATCTAGATTTGTATAGTATAATATTTGGTGCATCAAATACTTGATCCTTTATAATCCTTAGCTGACATTGTTATTATGAGAGAAACTTGATTTGTTGTCAACGTAATTTATCATCATGAATACTTAATAAAATTTACAAGTATGGTGTTACATAAATAAGATGATTAATATGATTATGTTGATAATTTATAAAGAGTTTATACTTTACTTATCTCTAATACTATTAGTGTATCCTCTAACCTTGACATATGTTTTTATCATTGTATAATCTTCACATTAATCTTACATCTTAAAGTCCTCTTTAACTCATCACCACCACCACCACCACCACCATCATTGTTGTTGTTGTTTTCTGATTATTATTATTATTTAAAATTTATATAGTTACCTTTTCTATGATTCGACCATGGTCTTGCCGGGTTATTTATTACTTTGACATTCCTACACTTGAGATAAGATATCAATTCTTTAATTATGTCAAGTTTTTAGCCCTATTATCGGGGTGGTAAATTCTTGTATAAATTATAATTTTTATTTTATTTTCACTTTTTACTTTTCTTATATCTAACTTTTGTTTTGTTTTCTTCTTCCTTTTATTTTCTTCTTACACGTGCATAAGAGTTTAGTCACGTACATTAAGTGATAAACTTTGTAGGGTATCCTCATCATTTAAAAAAAAATAGCCAAAGAAGATAACTAGTCACTTTATAATGAGAATAATGAGAATTCTACAAGAACAAGTGCACCCTCATGCATAATTTTCTCTCCTGATGCATCTCATTTTAATTTTAAGCCAAGCATTACTCAACTTTTATCTTCTTTTCATGGATTAGATCTAGAAAATTCATACATGTATTTGAGAGAATTTGAAGAAGTTTATAACACCTATAATAACTTAAATTATAGCATGAATACCATTAGATTAAAATTCATTAAAAGATAAAGCTAAAACATGGCTATAAAATCTTAGGTCAGGGTCCATTTATGCTTGGGATGAAATGCAACAATAATTTTTAAAGAAGTTTTTTCATCTCATAGAACAAACTCTTTCAAAAAACAAATTACCACTTTCACTCAAAAACCAGGAGAAATATTTTATCAATGTTGGGATAGTTGTTGAAACTTGCTTAATACTTGCACTCATTATAGTTTTGAAATATGAAGATTGGTTTCATATTTTTATGAAGGGTTAACACATAAAGATAGACAAATAGTAAAATTAATGTGCAATGAAACTTTTGATAATAAAGATCCTGATGAAGCAATCGAGTACCTAGACTTGCTAGCTAAAAATGCTCAAAATTGGGACACTATAAGTACTTATAAGGCACTAGGTAAGACTCAACCTCATACATCTAGTGGAGGTATATACAACCTTTGGGAAGATCACGACCCTCAAACCAAATTTGTATTTTTAGCTAGAAAAGTTGAGGCACTAAAACTAAAAAAAGAGTAGTCAATTAAAATATGTTCAAGACAATGTATGTCAAATTTGTGAAATAAATAAACATTTAACCAATGATTGTCCAATTTTGCCTTTTTTCTAAGAATGCTCCATAAATAAGTCCATGCTTTAAATAGTTTTCAAAGGCCCAATCATATCCTATATTTGCAAACATACAAATCCTAGTAGAAAAAATCACCCAAATTTTAGTTGGAATAGTGGTAACAATAATGTATAAACTTCATAGCCACTGTTTCAAGCATACTATAATTTTCAAAATTATCATGGATATATACCTCCTTATGCTCCACATCCTAGAAGAAATCTTGAGGAAACATTGCATGTATTCATTGAAAAGAAAGAGACAATTAACTCTCAAAATACTCAAACCATAGCAGATATAAAATATGCTCTTGCAAAATTCACATCTACTCTTAGTTTTCAAGAAAAAGGTAAGTTTTCATCTCAACCATAACAAAATCCAAGTAGTTTTAAAAGCCATCATATGGATTAAATCAAATCAGTCATTAGTCTTCATAGTGATAAGGTTAATCCTTTCAGACTTTTTCGTTATTGCTATAATTTAGACTTGAAAATGACCTTTTTAAATATAAGATATAAGAAATATAAGAAACAATAAAACACAATAAGAAAACCAAAAGACATAAAGATTCCTAAATGAAGGCTCAAATGCAATCTAAATTTTTTACGGCTTTTCTTAGATGACCAATTTATGCTACTCGTAGAGGGATCAATTACAGGAATGAAAGATTATAGTTGATCAATCAATTTTTCAGTAGTAACAGTAAAGATTATGATTTTTCATGTTGTAGATGTTAGAAATTTCTGTTCCATAACATGATCAAAAAATGATAACAATTTGTCATAATAACCATTAACATTTAACAGACCTATGGATTTATAATGAATGTATAGTTAGGTTCAAAAGAAAATATGAAAGATCTCTTCTAATATGTTGAGACTAGGCAATGAAGGCATTAACATGGTTAAACATTGCATTCATTTGAGCAGATATTATAAAGACATGTAGTTTCTCTCCAATTGTTTTTTCAATTATGTCCCCTTATGCAAAAATTTTAGGGATAACCCCTAAAACTTGACTACCTTCTAAAAAAACACCGATTGACATATCTTTATTAACCTAAGGCTGCCTCCCTCATACACTAAATGAATCTTTCTCTCAAATAGCACCTGACCAAGATGATTTGCTGATTCTAAAAACTCCTTTTCTTTTCCAGGATTGCATCCACTGAAAACACAAACATTTCTTATGTGATGACCTAAAAAACTTGTCATTTCTACACATTTCTATATTTGTTGAATGTATGAGTTGAGTAAAAATGAAAGGAAGGAAGAGAGGATTTTATAGATGAGAAATTAAAAAGACAATCATACTTATATGTAGACCAACTAGAGTCTCACGCACAATCTCTCTCTCTCTCTCTCTCTCTATATATATATATATTTATTTTTAAAAAACATGTGTATGTACAGTTGGTTGTGATTATAACCCATTTCTTTCCTTGGTTTTACATCCAAAAACGACTTAAACCCGCTCTATGGGTCAGGAATAAGCTTTCCACTTAAAAACTGGCAAACATGGTCTTTTTTAGTCAGACTCCCAAGATTATGCCAAGCATGTTTTCTATTAAAATGGGTTCATAAGTCATGAATTACATGATACTTATCTCCACTATGATGAGACTTAAAGTCAATAAAAGATTATTTAAAGACTCTCTGTATTTTGAAATAAATCTTACTTTTTGAAATTTTCACAGGTTTTATGGAATGCATATGAGTCTTTGAACATGGTGGGCCAGTAAAATTCACTTTATAAGATTTTTATAGTCCTTTTTTTATGAGAAATGATCATCACGTGCCTTAAAGTAATAAAATTTAATGAAAAATAAAATTTAATGACACTATTTACCCCATTGTTGGGAATGTATCTTTGAAATATTTGATCAAGACAATAATTGAATAAGTAAGGGTCATCCTAAAAAAAAATTTGCATGTCATAAAAAAATTTTCTTTTGTCTACGGTACTCTATTAAGTTGGAAAAAATCCTAAAACAATAAAATTGATATTTTTAGTAAACTAAGGTATTGAACTAAGAGAAAGTAAGGATTCATTAGAAAAGTAATCATCGATTGATGTGATGTCAAATGTTGAATCTATTGTCACTCTTGATAAAAGATCCGCATCAATATTTTCGATGGCTTTTTCATCCTTGATTTCTTCCTGTTTGGTCATGACATGAGAAAATGTAAGTGCTGGAGGAGAATTAGTCTTTTTCTTGCAATGTTCAGATTCAACCCTTTTCTTACTGACACGATAAAAAGATTGATGTCTTCTCCCAAGTGCAGGAGTGTCGAAGTAATAAATAACCCGGCAAGACCGGGGTCAAACCATAGAGATGTTATTGTACAAATTATAAATAACAATAATAACAATAATAGTAACAACAACAACAACAACAACAATAATAATAATAACAATAATAGTACTAGTAGTAGTAGTAGTAGTAGTAGTAGTAGTAGTAACAATAACAAAGAAGAAGAAGAAGATGAGAACTTTGAGATGAATTATTAAAGCAAGGATTAAACAATGATAATAACAAATGTCAAGGTTAAAGGTTCCATTAATGGTATGTCAAACAAGTATAGTATAAACTCTTATTATTCAATTAGAAACCACATAGAAAGGAGGTTCCAATCAGATTATAGATTGTTAACATGATTACATTAGTCATCTTATTCAATTAATGCTAATACTTGTAAATTTCGTCAAGCATTCATGATTATAACTTATGTTAACAACAAATCAAGTTCCTTTCATAGCTCAGGTGTCGATTATACCATACAGTATGGGCTATGAAAGTGCCAAGCATTTGTTGTACCAATTGTTATACAACATAAATCAAGATTAGTCATTTAACAAGCAAAGTATTAAAGAGTGAACAAGATAACAAATATAAAACATGTTAGTATAATTTAAGTCATTATAGGTGTTCTAGACCTCCTCAAATTCCCTTAAATGCAAGTATAGATTTTCTAAATCTAAGCCATGAAAAGAAAAGAAAAATTAAATAATGCCTGGCTTAAAATTAAAATGAGATGTATCAGGTGGAAAAACTATGCATGATGGTGCACTTATTCTTGTGGGATTCATGTGGTCTCTACGTATTTTGACACGATTATTCTTATTATTCTCATTATGAAGCGATTAGTTATCTTCTTCGGCCATATTTTCTGAAAATGATGAGGATATCCTATAAAGTCTACCACTTGATGTATGTGACCACACTCTTATGCACGTGTGAGAATAGAATAAAAGGAAGAAGAAAACAAAAGAAGAAGAAACAAAAGAAAAGAAACAAAGTTATATACAAGAAAAGTAAAAAGGGAAAATAAAATAAATACTATAAATTGTGCAAGAACTTACCTCCTAAAAATGGCATAAAAAACATGACATAACCAAAATATTGATGCTTTCACCCGGTAAGATCGGGGTCAAACCACAAGGAGGTTAATTGCATAAATTATAGATAATAATAATAATATAACAATAATAAAAATAACAACAACAATAACAATAACAATATCAATAATAGTAGTAGTAGTAGTAGTAATTAAAAAAAAAGAAAAAGAAAAAGAAGAAGTTGATAAGATCTTTGAGATTGAATATTAATGTAATGATTAAACAATGATAATCATAAATGTCAAGGTTAGGAGATCCATTAATAGTATATCAAATAAATATCGTATAAACTCTTATTTCTCAATTGGAAACCACATGTAAAAGAAGTTCCAATCATATTATAAATTGTTAACATGATGACATTAGTCATCTTATTTGATTAATACCAATACTTGTAAATTTCGTTAAGCATTCATAATTATAACTTATGTTAACAACAAATCAAGTTTCTTTCATAGCTTAGGTGTCGGTTATACCATACAGAATGGCTATGAAAGTGTCAAGCATTTGTTGTACCAAGTGTTATGCAACATAAATTTAGATTAGTCATTTAACAAACAAAGTATTAAATAGTGAACAAGATAACAAATACAAAGCATGTTAGTATCAAACATTAAAGTCCATGTTAAGTTTACACTATACCTATTCTTACACCATTAATGTATCCTTTTCACATTGACATAATAAACTTAACTAAACATAATGGAAAAAAGAAAAATAAATAAACAAAATAAGAATATAAATAAAATAAAAGTTAACTAAGTAAAGGAAAGGAAATGAAAGGCATAAACTTGATATTAATGAAAACAAAACCTAAACATTACAAAAATACAAAGAGAGAAAGCAAAAACATGATCTTAATCTAGAGACCAAGATGCTTAAATGCATGGTAAATACCTCTTTTAATAGCCTAAAATTGAAAATTATTGATGTGATGACTAATTGATGAGTAGGTGACCAACTTTTAACTCAGTGACAATCTTTATCTTTTCTTATCTACCTATAATGTTATTGATAACTTCAGAATTGAAACTACTTGAAAACATGAAAGTTGTAGGAAATTGCATCAGTTTTCTAGAAAAAAATATATAGGTCATTCGGATTCTAGAACTCCAGATATGGGCCAAACACTGAACAATGTTCGAGCTATAGGATAGATTCAGAATTCTTCATTGTTGCTATAATTTGAACTTGAAAATGAACTTTTAAAATATTGGGTTCCATATGAAAGTTATATACCTTTCCATCTATATAAAGTAAACCTAAATTTGAGATCTACAACTCCACACATGACTCAATTACCTAATAGTGTTCCAGTTTCGACTGCACCAACATCTATTCTCTAAGTTTGCCCATCTTTTTATCCTTTCAATTTTAGTTCTTAAACTCATCAATCAATCCTTTCATTTATGTGATAGGCTTGCATTTAAAATGATCATTTATCATAAATTAAAGGTATCTTATATATTATTAGATATGTTATTATAAAACATGCTTTAGTTAAGGAGTTATTGATAGTTTAAGTGCAAAATGATGATATAAAATCTTGATAAAAATGCTCTTTTAAGTACTAATCACCATGCATCTAGGTATTTTGGTCTATAAATCAAGATCATGCTCTTACTTTCTCTGTTTGTATTTTTGTAATGCTTAAGTTTTATTTTCATTAATATCTTGTTTATACCTTTCATTTCCTTTCCTTTATTTAAAGCTGTAGATCTCAGATTTAGGTCTACTTTATATGGATGGAAAGGTAAGACACGGGTCTACAACTTTTATATGGAGCCCAAATCTAAAAAGGTCATTTTCAAGTTCAAATTAGAGCAACACCAAAAAAACCCAAATCTATTCTCTAGCCCAAACACTGTTCAATATTTTGGCCATATCTAGAGTTCTAAAAGTCAAAATGATATGAATTGTTTACACATGAAAGTTGAGATAATTTCCTACAACTTTTATGTGTTCAAGTGGTTTCAATTTTGATGTTATCAATGACGTTTTGGGCAGACAAAAGAAGATAAGGATTGTCACCAAGTCAAGAGTTGGCCACCTACTCATCAATTAGTCATCAAATCAATAGTTCTCAATTTTGGCCTATAAAAGGAGGCATTTGCCATACATTTAGGCATCTTAGTTTCCAGATCAAGATCATGGTCTTACTTTCTCTCTTTGTATTTTTTGTAATATTTAGGTTTTGTTTTCATTAATATCAAGTTTAGCATTAATTGAATAAGATGACTAATGTAATCATGTTAACAATTTATAATCTGATTGGAACCTTCTTTATTTATGGTTTCCAATTAAATAATAAGAGTTTATATTATACTTGTTTGACATATCATTAGTGGAACCTCTAATCTTGACATTGTTTGTTATCATTATTTAATCCTGACATTAATTTTTCATCTCAAAGTTCTCATTAACTTTTCTTTTTTTTTTCTTTATTATTGTTATTATTATTATTTATACTACTACTAGTAGTATTATTAGTATTATTATTGCTACTATTATTATTGTTGTTGTTTATAATTGTTGTTTATAATTTGTACAAATAACCTCCCTGTGATACGACCCCGGTCTTGCCGGGTTATTTATTACTTCAACACTCCTGCACTTAGGAGAAGACATAAATCTTTCAGTCGTGTCAAGTTTTTGGCGCCATTGCTGGGGAGGTCAGTTTTGTATAAATTATAATATTTATTTTATTTTCTTTTTTCACTTTTCTTGTATAACTTTGTTTCTTTTCTCTTGTTTCTTCTTGTTTTCTTTTCTTTTTCTTTTTATTCTCTTCCTACACGTGAATGAGAGTGTGGTCACGTACATCAAATGGTAGACTTTATAGGGTATCCTCATCATTTTCAGAAAATATGTTCGAACAAGATAATCAATCACTTCATAATGAGAATAATGAGAATAACTGTGCTAGAACACTTAGAGACCATATGAATCCAACAAGAATAAGTGCACCATCATGCATAGTTTTTCCTCCTAATGTATCTTATTTTAATTTTAAGTCAGACATTATTCAACTTTTACCTTCTTTTCATGGTTTAGAATTGAAAAATCCATACTTGCATTTAAGGGAATTTGAGGAGGTCTGTAACTGACATGACAAAAAGATTGATGTCTTCTCCCAAGTGCAGGAGTGTCAAAGTAATAAATAACCCGGCAAGACCGGGGTCGAACCATAGGGAGGTTACTGTACAAATTACAAGTAACAACAATACAACAATAATAGTAATAACAACAACAATAATAATAATAATAATAATAATACTAGTAGTAGTAGTAATAATAGTAATAAAGAAAAAGAAGAAGAAGAAGATGATGATGATGAGATATTAAAGTAAGGATTAACAATGATAATAACAAATGTCAAGGTTAGAGGTTCCACTAATGGTATGTCAAACAAGTATAGTATAAACTCTTATTGTACAATTGGAAACCACACATAAAGGAGGTTCGAATCAGATTGTAGATTGTTAACATGATTACATTAGTCATCTTATTCAATTAATGCTAATACTTGTAAATTTCGTCACGCATTTATGATTATAACTTATGTTAACAACAAATCAAGTTCCTTTCATAGCTCAGGTGTTCGTTATAACATACAGTATGGGCTATGAAAGTGCCAAGCATTTGTTGTACCAATTGTTATACAACATAAATCAAGATTAGTCATTTAACAAGCAAAGTATTAAAGAGTGAACAAGATAACAAATATAAAACATGTTAGTATCAAACATTAAAGTCCATATTAAGTTTATACCATACTTATTCTTACACCATTAGTGTAACCTTTTCACCTTGACATAATTAACTTAACTAGATGTAATGAAAGAATGAAAAATAGATAAACAAAATAAGAACATAAATAAGATAAGAGTTAACAAAGCAAAGGAAAGGAAATGAAAGGCATAAACTTGATATTAATGAAAGCAAAGCATAAACATTATAAAAAAATACAAAGAGAGAAAACAAGAGCATGATCTTGATCTGGACACCAAGATGCCTAAATGCATGGCAAATGCCTCCTTTTATAGGCCAAAATTGGAAACTATTGATTTGATGACTAATTGATCAGTAGGTGGCCAACCCTTGACTTGGTGACAATCCTTATCTTCTCTTGTCTGTCCAAAACGTCATTGATGACGTCAAAATTAGAGCCACTTGAAAAATGAAAGTTCTAAGAAATTGTCTCAGCTTTCTTGTGTAAAACATTCCGCTCATTTCGACTTCTAGAACTCCAGATATGGCCAAAATACTGAACAGTGCTCGGGCTGGAGGAGAGATTTGGGCTTCTTTGTTGTTACAACAATTTGGACTTGAAAATGGCCTTTTCAGATCTTGGGCTCCATATGAAAGTTATAGGCCTATGTCTTACCTTTCCATCCATATAAAGTAGACCTAAATCTGAGATCTATAGCTCCAGATATGACCCAATTACCGAACAGTGTTCCGGTTTGGATTGCACCGACATCTCTTTTCTAAGTTTGATCATCTCTTTGCCTTTGCAATTGAAGTTCTTAAAGTCATCAATCAATCCTTTCATTTATGTGATAGGCCTGCATTTAAAATGGACATTTACCACAAATTAAAGGTATCTTATATTATTAGATAGATTATTATAAAACGTACTTTAGTTAAGGAGTTATTGATACTTTAAGTGCAAAATGATGATATAAAACCATGATAAAAATGCACTTTTGAGTACTAATCAGTAACACATATAATAATCTAAATTGTAGTATGAACACCATCATATTAAAGTTTTTTTCTTTTTCATTAAAAGATAAAGCTAAAACATGGCTATAAAATTTGAGACCAGGATCCATTCGTGCTTGGGATGAAATGCAACAACAATTTTTAAAGAAGTTTTTCCCATCTCATAGAACAAACTCTTTCAAAAGACAAATCACCACTTTCACTAAAAAACCAGGAGAAACATTTTATCAATGTTGGGATAGGTATCGAGACTTGCTTAGTACTTGCCCTCATCATGGTTTTGAAACATGAAGATTGATTTCATATTTCTATGAAGGGTTAACACGTAGAGATAGGCAAATGGTTGATGACACGACAAACAGATTGATGTCTTCTTCCAAGTGCAGGAGTGTCGAAGTAATAAATAACCCGACAAGACTGGGGTCGAACCATAGGGAGGTTATTATACAAATTACAAATAACAATAATACAACAACAACAACAATAACAATAACAATAATAACAACAATAATAGCAATAATAATAATAACAACAACAATAATAAAGAAGCAGAAGAAGATGAGAACTTTGAGATGAAATATTAAAGTAAGGATTAACAATGATAATAACAAATGTCAAGGTTAGAGGTTACACTAACGGTATGTCAAACAAGTATAGTATAAACTCTTATTGTTCAATTGGAAACCACACATAAAGGAGGTTTCAATTAGATTATAGATTGTTAACATGATTACATTAGTTATCTTATTCAATTAATGGTAATACTTGTAAATTTCATCAAGCATTCATGATTATAACTTATGTTAACAACAAATCAAGTTTCTTTCATAGCTCAAGTGTCGGTTATACCATATAGTATGGGCTATGAAAGTGCCAAGCATTTGTTGTACCAAGTGTTATACAACATAAATCAAGATTAATCATTTAACAAGCAAAGTATTAAAGGGTGAACAAGATAACAAATATAAAACATGTTAGTATCAAACATTTAAGTCCATATTAAGTTTATACCATACTTATTCTTACACCATTAGTGTAACCTTTTCATCTTGACATAATTAACTTAGCTAGACATAATGAAAGAAAGAAAAATAGATAAACAAAATAAGAGCATAAATAAGATAAGAGTTACCAAAGCGAAGGAAAGGAAATGAAAAGCATAAACTTGATATTAATGAAAGCAAAGCATAAACATTATAAAAAAATACAAAAAGAGAAAACAAGAGCATGATCTTGATCTGGACACGAGCATGATCTTGATCTAGACACCAAGATGCCTAAATGCATGGCAAATGCCTCCTTTTATAGGCCAAAATTGGGAACTATTGATTTGATGACTAATTGATGAGTAGGTGGCCAACCCTTGACTTGGTGACAATCTTTATCTTCTCTTGTCTGTCCAAAACGTCATTGATGACGTCAAAATTAGAGCCACTTGAAAATATAAAAGTACTAGAAAATTGTCTTAGCTTTCTTATGTATAATATTCAGCTTATTTTGACTTTTAGAACTCCAGATTTGGCCAAAATACTGAACAGTGCTCAGGCTGGAGGATAGATTCGGGCTTCTTTATTGTTGCAACAATTTGGACTTGAAAATGGCCTTTTTAGATCTTGGACTCCATATGAAAGTTGTAGGCCTATGTCTTACCTTTCTATTTATATAAAGTAGACCTAAATTTGAGATCTATAGCTCTAGATATGACCCAATTACCGAATAGTGTTCGGGTTTAGATTGCACCGACATCTCTTTGCCTTTACAATTGAAGTTCTTAAAGTCATCAATCAATCCCTTCATTTAAGTGATAGGCCTGCATTTAAAATGGATATTTACCATAAATTAAAGGTATCTTATATTATTAGATAGATTATTATAAAATGTACTTTAGTTAAGGAGTTATTGATACTTCAAGTGCAAAATGATGATATAAAACCATGATAAAAATGCACTTTTAAGTACTAATCAGTTGAATTGATGTGCAATGGAACTTTTAAAGATAAAGACCGTGATGAAGCATTGGAGTACTTAGACTTGCTAGCTGAAAATGCTTAAAATTAGAATACCGTAGGTACTTATGAGGCACCGAGTAAAACTCAACCTCATACATCTAGTGGAGGTATGTACAACCTTAGAGAAGATCATGACCTCCAAGCCAAGTTTGCATCTTTAGATAGAAAAGTCGAGGCACTAGAATTAAAAAGGAGTGGTCAATTAAAATCTGTTGAAAACATTGTGTGTCAAATTTATGAAACAAATGAACACTCAAGCAATGATTGTTCAACCTTACCTTCTTTTAAGGAATGTCTCCATAAACAAGCCCATGTTTTAAATAGTTTTTAAAGGGCCAACCACAACCCATACTCATAAATATACAACCCTAGTTGAAGAAATCACCTAAATTTTAGTTAGAAGAGTGAGAACAACAATGCACAAACTTCATAACCATTGTTTTAAGCACACTATAATCTCCAAAATCCTCATGGATATGCAGCTCCTTATGCTCCACCTCCTAGAAGAAATCTTGACAGATTTTAAAGATACTCTTGCAAAATTAACATCTACTCTCAGTTTCCAAGAGAAAAGTAAGTTTCCATCTCAACCACAACTAAATCTCAAGGGGTAATGCAATGCAAATGCAAGTAGTTGCGGAAGTCAACACATAGATCAAGTCAAATTAGTCACTACTCTTCGTAGTGGTAAGGTTATTGAAAAACCCTCTCTTGAACCTTATAAGAAAGATGATGAGTCAATCTCTGAGGGTAAGGAAGGGGTTGAATTTAAAAATTGCAAAGAAAAGACTGATTATCCGCCAACACTTCCATTTCCTCAAGCTATGACCAAACAAAGAAAAGTCAATCACAACTCTGAAAATTTTTGAAACTTTCAAATAGGTAAGAATCAATATACCTTTGTTGGATGCTATTAAATAGATTCCTTCCTATGCTAAAGTTTTGAAAGATCTATGCACTGTGAAGAGGAAACTGAATGTGAAAAAGAAAGCCATTTTAGCCAAACAAGTAAATGTCATTCTTCAGAATAATAATGCTTTGAAATATAAAGACCCTGGTTGTCCTATAATTTCTTTCTTTATTGGAGAACAAAAAATTAAAAGAGCTTTACTTGATCTTGGTGCTAGTGTGAATTTACTTCCATATTTAGTTTTTCAGAGTCTCAATCTAGGTGAGTTAAAACCAACTTCTATAACTCTTTTACTTGTTGAAAGATATATAAAAGTGCCTAGAGGAATAATTAAAGATGTGTTAGTACAATTCAATGAATTCATTTATCTTGTGGATTTTATTGTCTTGGACACACAACCTATTGAAGCATGTAATTCATTTCCTATTATTTTAGGACGTCCATTTCTTACAACTTCTAACACATTGATTAATTGTAGGAATGGACTAATGAAGCTATCATTTGGAAACATGACATTGGAGATGAATATTTTCAACATTTGCAAGCAACCTAGAGATGATAATGATTTACAAGAAGTAGATCATATTGACGAATTAGTTTATGATCAACTTAAATCTACTTTAAGTAAAAATGAGTTGGATGAATCTGAAGATTTGCAAATGATTTATTCTGAGAAAGAAATCATGGATGCAAAACGCACCGAAAATGTTGATACAAATTTTTTATCAATAGTGATAACAAATTCGATATCTGACATCATACCAATTGATGATTACTTTCCTAACGAATCCTTACTTTCTCTCAGTCCAATGCCTTGGTATGATAAAAATATCAATTTTCTTGCTTTAGGAGATTTGCCAGCTAATTGGAGTACCCAAAACAAAGAAAATTTTTTGAATGAAGTGAAGAATTTTTATTATGATGACCCTAACTTATTCAAATATTGTCCCGATCAAATATTTTAAAGATTCATTCCCGATAATGAGGTAAGTAGTGTCATTAAACTTTGTTATTCTGAAGCATGTGGAAGTTATTTCTTGTAAAAAAAAACAGCTACAAAAATCTTTCAAAATGGATTTTATTGGCCCACCATATTCAAGGACACTCATGCATTCTGTAAAATTTGTGAAAATTGTCAAAAAGTTGATACTAGTAAAAAAGATTTGTTTTATAATTCTCAACTCTATGCATTCCCTAGAGAGCTAAGATCAAGATGGAGCAATCCTTATAGGGCCTGTGATATTGAGAATTCAATGAATGACCATATTTTTAAGGAAAATAGACATCGTTTGAAAGCTTACTTTGATAATTTTCTTAGTGAAAATGAATCAACTAGTTTGAATGATCTTGTAGATAAAGGTTGATTATTTTGTTTTTCTTACATTGTTTTTTGTATTATTTTTAGTGATTTTTGCTAATTTATCTCACGGGTTAAATGGCGGATAACGGTACTCCGTGATTTAATTCGATTCTTTTAGTTTCCCATAATAACTAATATCTATGTACATATTTGTGCAATTCTATAAATCTCTCTTCCAATTCTCATTTAAAAATGAACACTAATCTTGAAAAATTACAAAAATTTTCCCGCTAGATGTGCAAGATTACAAAATTTAAAAGTATTTTCCCGCTCTGCCTCAAAATGCGATTACAAAAATTTACCGTGCTAGTTGTGCAAAATTGAGATTGTTAATGAATCATGGAATTCCTGAAGATATTCACTGGTTGATTGAAGCAAAGGTCCAATTATCAGGTGAGTCCTCTAATTCCTTCATTTCACACATGCCTGGAACAGGTAAAAGCACTTTTGCAAAGAAATATCGTGCAAAATGACTAAAAGTCTATCATCGATGTGCTAGATGGACTTGTAATACACAATGTTGTTTTTTAAAAATGGTATCTATAAACCGTGAAGATACAATACAATTCATTAAGGATGGCCTGAGTAAGGAGTCTTTAGATAATCTTCTATTTACTCTTAAAACGCATCCTAGTGGAGATGTGTATTGTGCAATTCATGATTTATGGCCACTATTTCATAAAGAACATGATCAATTTAGTCCGAGGAATCTGATTAAAAAAGACCTTGTTTGCCAGTTTTTAAGAAAACTGGATGGGAAACGTATCCCCGACCCATTGAGGGCGTTTAAACCATTCTTGGATGTAAAACCAAGGGAAGATGTGAGCCACAATCACAACTACCTGTACATACACATGCTTTTTCAAAAGTAAATAAATAAATGAATAAATAAAGAGAAAGAGAGAGAGGGTGTGTGAAACTTCAGCTAGCCTATACATAGGTGGTATGATTGCCTTTTCTAATTTCTCATCTATAAAATCCTCTCTTCCGTCCTTTCATTTCTACTCAACTCATACATTCAACAAATACAGAAGTGTGTAGAAATGGCAAGTTCCTCAGGTCATCAGATAAGAAATATATTGTGTTTTTGGTGGATCTAGTCCTGGGAAAGAAAAGGATTTTTTAGAATCAACAAATCATCTTGGTCAAGTGCTAGCTGAGAGAAAGATTCATTTAGTGTATGCGGGAGGCAGTCTTGGGTTAATGGGAGGTGTGTCAATAACTGTATTTTTAGGAGGTAGTGAAGTTTTGGGGGTCATCCCCGAATCTTTAGCACAAGGGGACATCATTGGAAAAATAATTAGAGAGGAACTTCAGGTCTCCATAATGTCAACTCGAATGAATGCAATGTTTAACCATGCTGATGCCTTCATTGCTTTACCAGGTGGTCTAGGCACATTGGAAGATATCTTTCATATTTTCTTTTAGGCCCAACTGCACATTCACCATAAACATATAGGTTTGTTAAATGATAATGGTTATTATGACAAGTTGTTGTCTTTTCTTGATCATGCTGTGGAATAGGAATTTCTAACATCTTCTGCATGACAAATCATAATCTCTGCTGCTAATGCTGATCAATTGATTGACCAACAACTATCTTTCATTCCTGTAATTGATCCTTTTATGAGTCGCATAAATTGGTCAACTAAGAAAAGTCGTAAAAAGCTTAGATTGGATTTGAGCCTTTATTTGTGAATCTTTATGTCTTTTGGTTTTATTATTGTGTTTTGTTGTTTCTTATATTTGTTTCAGTGTGTTTCAGGTTTGTCAGTGTTCGTTATTTCAGGTGATATCTTCTATACTCTATCTTTCTACCTTTAAACATTGAGGACAATGTCTCGTTTTAATTGAGGGGGAGAGGGTAATAGCTAAAAAAAAAATTAACTGTGTTTTCTATTTCATAAAGCATGTGTAAAATTGTTATTACTGTGATGGTAGAGTAAAGAGAACTTTTTATGACTCTTAAGAAGCATCTTAGTAATCATTCATAACAAGGTCTATCATAATACTTTTTGAAATATTTAGATTTACAAACTCTCACATTGTTATTACTTAATTATGCTCATATACTTATTTAACATGTATTCTTAAATCTTAATTTACACACACACACACACACACACTTTAAACATATGATTGTGGGTTGCATATTGGATTATTACATTATTTATGTTCTTTTTTTAAAGGTAACAACTAAGGGAAAGGGATAGTATATAATTTAAAAAAAAACAAGAAAAAGAAAAAGAAAAAAAAATGATAATAATAAAAATATAGATAAGTTTGGTTTCCTAGCCTCCCTAACCTAAACAATTAAATCCGAAGGGGTGTTTTAACACCTAATACTCTAGAATCAATTGACTTGGGAGATAGTGGCCCAACACTTGTTACATGGGTTGGGGAGAAAAGTTTAAGGGAAATAACTATTGCACTATCTACATTTCAGTATCTACGACCTGAGTCACTAAGCTCGTAGGGGTGTCTTAATACCTAATGCCCTAAGACCAACTAGTTTGGGAGTCATTAGCTGAAAGCTCGTTACATGGGTTAAAGATATATGATGTTTTAAATTATATGTATATATATATATATTAAAAAGAAAAAGAGAAGACAAAAATAATAATCCCAACCCTAGGAAGTTAACCTTAAACATAAGAACAAAAAAAAATATTTTCTTTCAAGAAAAGCTCCATAATTATGTGTTGATACATTGAGCACAAAAGAAAGGTTTATAAATATCTTGTTAAGAGGTATTGAGCAGGTATATAAATTTAATGAGAATTTCTTTATATGGATAGATTAATGGAAGTTAAATGATAACTACCTTGCTTTGTGGAATTTGCAAAGTATTTTTTTATTTTAACGCTTTGATTACTACGGACTAGTAATAAGCTAGTTAGGGGGTGTGATTGATACTTAAAAGTGTATTTTTATCAAGGTTTTATATCATCATTTTGCACTTGAAGTATCAATAACTCCTTAACTAAAACATGTTTTATAATAATATATCTAATAATATAAGATACCTTTAATTTATGGCAAATATTCATTTTAAATACAGGCCTATCACATAAATGAAAAGATTGATTGATGAATTTAAGAACTGAAATTGAAAGGACAAAGAGATGGCCAAACTCAGAAAAGAGATGTCAGTGCAATCCAAACCGGAACATTATTCAGTAATTGGATCATATCTAAAGTTGTAAATCTCAGATTTAAGTCTACTTTATATGAATGGAAAGGTAAGACACAGGTCTTCAACTTTCATATGGAGCCCAAGATCTAAAAAGGCCATTTTCAAGTTCAAATTGGAGCAACAACAAGGAAGCCTGAATCTGTCCTCCAGCTGGAGCACTATTCAGTATTTTGGCCATATATGGAGTTTTAAAAGTCAAAATGATCTGAATTTTTTACACAAGAAAGATGAGATAATTTCCTACAACTTTTATGTGTTCAAGTGGTTCTAATTTTGACGTTATCAATGACGTTTTGGGCAAACAAAAGAAGATAAAGATTGTCACCAAGTCAAGAGTTAGCCACCCACTCATCAATTAGTCATCAAATCAATCATTTCCAATTTTGGCCTATAAAAGGAGGCATTTGCCATACATTTAGGCATCTTAGTTTCCAGATCAAGATCATGGTCTTGCTTTCTCTCTTTGTATTTTTTGTAATATTTATGCTTTGTTTTCATTAATATTAAGTTTATGCTATTCATTTCCTTTCCTTTACTTAGTTAACTTTTATCTTATTTATGTTCTTATTTTGTTTATCTATTTTTCTCTTTTTCATTATGTCTAGCTAAGTTTACTATGTGAAGGTGAAAAGATTACACTAATGGTGTAAGAATAAGTATAGTGTAAACTTAATATAGACTTTAATGTTTGATACTAACATGTTTTATATTTGTTATCTTGTTCACTCTCTAACACTTTGCTTGTTAAATGACTAATCTTGATTTATGTTGTATAACACTTGGTACAATAAATGTTTGGCACTTTCATACCCCATACTATATGGTATAACCAATACCTGAGCTATGAAAGGAACTTGATTTGTTGTTAACATAAGTTATAATCATGAATGCTTGACAAAATTTACAAGTATTAGCATTAATTGAATAAGATAACTAATGTAATGATGTTAACAATTTATAATCTGATTGGAACCTCCTTTATGTGTGGTTTCCAATTGAATTATAAGAGTTTATACTATACTTGTTTGACATACTATTAGTAGAACTTCTAACCTTGACATTGTTTGTTATCATTATTTAATCCTTACGTTAATTTTTCATCTCAAAGTTCTCATTAACTTTTCTTCGTCTTTATTGTTATTATTATTACTACTACTACTATTAGTATTATTATTGCTACTATTATTATTGTTGTTGTTATTGTTACTATTATTGTTGTTTATAATTGTTGCTTATAATTTGTACAATTAACCTCCATGTGATTTAACCCCGGTTTTGCCGGGTTATTTATTACTTTAACACTCCTGCTCTTAGGAGAAGACATCAATCTTTCAGTCATGTTAATTATGCAAGGAAAAGATGCATTACATCTAGTGCACCCTATCTAAGATAAGCTGCATTATTATTTGATTATTTTTTCTAAGTCAAGTTTTTATTCGTTGGTCTTTTTTATTGTTCAAGGTAGATCTCTCTTTATGATAATGTGTTTACCTTACTAGGTTAAATCTTAATCATTCTAAAATTTAAATTTTAACATCATATTTTTTAATTAGAGTTATTTAGGAGGATTATATATTGTTTTCTTTACTGCAAAATTTAACAACTATAGATTATTGAATAAAATTGGTGTTTTGTATAGAACAACATATTTTTCTCTTTATTTAAACAAAAAACAATTGAACTTACTTAGAGCATAACTAACTTTGTGGCATTCTTCATAATACTTCTTGTTCGTGATTTATTAATCATTGATTGGGGGTTCATACCAATAATTTTGATACCTTGATTTAAGTAATTTTTATGTTACACTAGTGTCAAACCTGATTCTTTGACTTTCTATACTTTATCTTTTTTTATCGTGGGTTACATGACTACATAATCGCGAGATTCATATGAATAACCATCTATTTTTTTCATCGCATGTAGTAGATATATCTAACAAAAATATCTATGTATATCTTGGTAAGAAAAATTAAAAAAATCATAAAATATAAGAATTTTATATTATCATTATCTCTAAAAAAAATTAAAATAATATAATTACCACGTCAATATTGGGGCAATAAAACTTGTATAATCTAAGAAATTTTGCTAGTATAATTAATCAAATTAAAATCTTCAAATTAAAAAAAATACATGTAATTTGCACCATCGGCTTTTGTTTTTATCTTCCTTCCCACGCGGCACACAAAGAAAAAACACAGCGATCACCAATTTGGCGCTCAAATCCAAGGGTACGGAAGTCGCTGCGTTCATGCCTTCCCGATTTAAAAGACAAGAAAATCCCTTCCAAATGGCAGACACTCGTGCGCGTGCACACACACTTTCTTTCTCTGTTCTCTGAATAAAAGCTTTGCAGGAGCAATGACGGACGGTCATCTCTTCAATAATATCTTGCTCGGAGGCCGTGGAGGCACTGTAATTACCTTCTTTCTCTCTTGAATTTATTACTTTTACTCTTCGATTTTGAAACCATACCTTGTTTGAACCCTAATTCCTTTTCTTTTCTGTTTTTGTATTTCAATTCTGCTTTTTGCGCTGCTATTTTTATTCTAATTCCTACTTTGTTTGTGTTTTGGGTTAGAAAATCATGTGCGTAGATTGTTGTACACGAAACCCTAATCAGTTGGCTAATTCGTATTTGGAGTATTGAACAAATTATGAATAATTGGCAAACAGTCGTAAAAGATTATTAAAAAAAGAAGAAGCGATTTAAGGTTTAGGTTTGACGGGTTTCTGAGAAAAGTTAGTATGGATACATGAAATAGTGGTTTTATAGTAACCATTTCTTAAGTTTAAACCCTACTATAGTCAATATGATACCTTTGGTATCGATACACTGATTTTTCAGATTTGAGGCTTTATTTATATGTGATTTGTTAGTGATTTCATGGCATTGTTACCCTAATTTGTTGAAATGCCTCGTAAAATTTGGAGTCTATTTTTTTGAATGGAGAGCAAGAAAGAGAATTGAAAATTGGAATCTCATATATGTTCATATTGTCAAATTCAGAACCCTGGACACCTTAAGATATCTCCAGGGGGGATTCTATGGAAGAAACAAGGGGGTGGTAAGGCAGTTGAAGTTGATAGAGCTGACATTCTTGGAGTGACATGGATGAAGGTCCCAAGGACAAATCAACTCCATGTTCTAATTAAAGGTGGACCTTGGTACAAGTTTACTGGATTTCGTGATCAGGTTTTTCTCCAATGTCCTTGTTATCTTATTTTTATAGTCAGAAGTTATTTGTGCATTTGTCTTGATGTTCAGAGAGTGTGTATTCAATTTGAGTGGAAATCAAGGTAATTTATGGCCTTTCCTCTCAAACTTTGAACATATTGATCCGCCTTGTAACCTAGCTTATCCCTACCTGCATGGCTTCATGAACTTCTCATCACATTGAAGCTGCTGTGTATGAAGTTTGTGGGTCTGTTAAATGATCACAATAGCCCTGGTGCATGTCAGTGACCGTTCATTAGTTACAACTTCTACTGAAGTTTTCAATTTCCTTTTTCCTTGTATGTTTGATGTTTATAGTTTGTGATTTCTTACCTTGCTCATCTTTTGTTGGCCATTTAGGACTTACCTACCTTGACCAATTTTTTCCAAAGCCATGGAATAACACCAGAAGAGAAGCAGCTATCTGTCAGTGGTCGTAACTGGGGAGAAGTTGACTTAGATGGTGGGTAACATTTTTGGACTTGCCTAGTTGCTGGCTTGTCTTGCACCCTTTAGTTTTCTTTATAGCATTTGTTGTTTATGACAGTAGTTAGCTTCTTTAGTGGTATGAGATTCTTTTATTCTGTCTTTATTGTGCTGTTGGCTTACATCTTCCAATCATTTGTAGGAAATATGCTTACATTTTTGGTTGGTTCGAAGCAAGCATTTGAGGTATCTTTAGCAGATGTTTCACAAACACAGATGCAAGGGAAAAATGATGTCATTCTGGAGTTCCATGTGGATGATACTACTGGAGCAAATGAGGTCTGTTTATGGTGCTATTAGTCCTTTCTGAACGGTGCAAGCCATATGGCTACATTTCATGCATATGGGTCCACAATCCAGAATTATATGCAGGGGTCACCTCTATCAAATTCTTGTTTTCTTCATTGCAGAATTGCATTAAGTACCTAGTAGAAAATAATGGTTCTGCATTTGGTAATTAGATTTTCTTGTTTAGGATTGATGCTATCATTTAGTAATTATATTTTGTTATGTTTACAGAAAGATTCGTTGATGGAGCTAAGTTTTCACATACCTAATAACAATACCCAATATATTGGTGATGAAAATCATCCTCCTGCTCAGGTGAGTTTCTTCCTTGTTATGACAATTGTCTTTTTTATGTCCTATGTATCTACTGATTTCTTGTCAATTGATTTTTTTTTAGGTTTTCCGTGACCTGATTGTGCAGAAGGCAGATGTTGGTGCTGGAGGTGAAGAAGCTGTTGTTACATTTGAGGGCATTGCAATCCTCACACCAAGGTAGAAATCGCAGACCCTGATCCCCCATCCACCCTCTCATGCATGCTTGCATGCTCACCCATGTACTTCCATGCAAAAGCATAACTGAATCCATGTCATCTGATGGTTCTTTAATGCTACTCTTTTATATATACATATGTGACTTGTAAAACTATTTTTCAATTTAGGGGTCGGTACAGTGTTGAACTTCATTTATCTTTCCTGCGGCTTCAAGGACAGGCTAATGATTTCAAAATCCAGTATAGCAGTGTTGTCCGCCTCTTTTTGCTTCCAAAGGTTTGCTTTAATTACCTGTCCACTTATATAAGCATATGTATGTTTCAAATGATGATTTCCTTGGAGCCTTGATATGATTTCAATAAATTATGTTCATGAAAGGTAGCATTTAGTTACTATTTTGGGATAAGAGAGATGGAGATAGTGGGACAAAGGGTATAAGACGACATGTCTCTTTGTACTTTTTGTATAGAAATCCACCCCAAAACTGTCCGAAAGATGGACTTATTTTATGTTTTTGTCCCTATCTTTTCAACCAAACACATTTTTGTCTGTATTGTCTGTCTCTTTTATCCTGCGACAATAACCAAATGCTATCAAATGATTGCTAATGGAATCTAATGTGAGCTTGATTGATTTTTTACAGTTTAACCAGCCACACACCTTTGTTGTTGTGACTCTTGATCCACCTATCCGTAAAGGGCAAACTCTATACCCGCATATCGTGTTGCAGGTGTTATTGATTGTATTACATTTGAACATCAGTTTGTCTTTTTAGATGTGTTTGGCATTCATTATTCTATTTTGTACAGTTTGACACTGACTTTGTAGTTCAAAGCAAGTTGTCAATGAGTGAAGATCTTTTGTACACAAAGTACAAGGACAAGTTGGAGCCATCTTACAAGGTAATAACCTAGTTACATTCTGATTCGATCATGCTTCATGTATTCTTCTTCTTCTTCTTTCTAGAAGGTAATCATCTCTTGTGATGTGGATATTTTAATCTAGAAGAGATTGGCTTGCAAGTTTGCGTATAAAATTTATTTGTGTTGTGGATAAATAGGGACTTATTCATGAAGTGTTCACCACTATATTGCGTGGATTGTCTAGTGCCAAAGTTACTAGACCAGGAAAATTCCGTAGCTGTCAAGATGGTTATGCTGTGAAGTCATCGCTGAAAGCTGAAGATGGTGTCCTGTACCCGCTTGAGAAGGGCTTCTTCTTCTTACCCAAACCTCCAACCCTCATTCTTCATGAGGAGGTATAGCTCTGCAAATTTTGTTCCTGATTAGTTCTTTGATATGCATATGATATATTTCAATTGGTTTTGGACATGCTTGTTTTATTTTTTTGGTCTTTTGTCATATAAGATTGACTATGTTGAATTTGAGAGGCATGCTGCTGGTGGCTCAAATATGCATTACTTTGATCTTCTTATAAGACTTAAAACAGAACAAGAACATCTTTTCCGTAACATCCAGAGGAATGAATATCATAATCTTTTTGACTTCATAAGGTTTGGTTTATTTCTCACCTGACAGTTTGATTTTACACTGTTTTCAATGGCTTTACCTTTCATTTAATCATACAGTGGGAAGGGCATGAAAATTATGAACCTTGGAGATATGCAGACCACAAAAGGAGTGGCTGCTATTCTTCAGAATGATGATGATGATGCTGTTGATCCACATCTTGCACGCATTAGAAATGAAGCTGGTGATGATGAGAGCGATGAAGAGGCAAGTTCTTTTCTCTATTTTTGAATTTTGTGATGCATCTCCTGCAAGCTTGTAGCTACAGTATCTTTTAATTGCAGGGTTCACTTCATGTAAATACATAGCGTTATGTGCACCACTCTTGTTTGCACTCCATTTTCTACAGTTTTCCTATGCCTCTATTGAGATCTAACAGTTTTGCATTTATGCAATTGAATCTAAGCATGGTGATGTTGCAGGATGAAGATTTCGTCCTCGGGAAGGATGATGGAGGTTCTCCAACTGATGATTCTGGAGAGGAAGAATCTGATGCCAGTGAAAGTGGAGATGAGAAAGAGGCAATGCATTTATTTTCCTTCACCTTCGTGCCCTATTGAAGAGGATTTGCTATATGGTAATTCGATTGATTATATTTCCAAATAATGGCCAATTGCAGAACCCTGGAAAAAAGGATTTTAAAAGGGAGGTTTCATCTTCCAAGGCTGTTACAAAGAGGAAAAGCAGGGATGGAGAGGAAAGCCAAAAGAAGAGAAAACCAAAAAAGAAGAAGGATCCCAATGCACCGAAGAGATCAAAATCTGCCTACATGTTCTTCTCGCAAATGGAATGGGAGGTGGGTTCATTGCTGTTCCATTGAAATCTCTGGTCATGATTTGCTCTTTGCTTGTTTTGGGTATGCTAATTATATTATTGTGTTTGGCAAAAGAATGTGAAGAAAAGTAACCCAGGAATTGTGTTTGGGGAGATTACAAAAGCACTTGCGGACAAGTGGAATGCTATGTCAGGTTTGCTTTTGTTTTTTTAGGTTATTCCTCAGGTATCTCGCCAATATTAAAAATATTTCACCGTTTGTTCTTACCTGTTCAAATGGCAGCGGAGGAGAAAGAACCGTACGAAGAAATGGCTCGAGATGATAAACAACGGTATAAATCGCAAGTCAATGATTACTAGAACAAGAACTCACAGCCAATGATGGTAGACTCTGGATACGAGTCTGACAGTTGAATAGATTGAAGCCCTATGTTCCGAGACTTCTCTTATGTTTGATTTTCCTGTCTTCATGCCATTGGTTTGAGAATTCTATGTTTCCATGGTGCCTTTTTTCTTGAATCATGCAACGTCGCAAAAGAAACTTGGTATAAAAAAGAAAGGGTGGTGTCATGTTTCCATGGTGCATTAGTGGTGTTACTTTTGTGGCTTCTTGTAGTCAGGAATTGGGTGCCTTTTCCTCGGGTTAAAGACAAAGAAATGGTTTTATGCTCACGATCTGACCAAAGGAATCTTCATAGCTTAGCATCATAACTAGAAATGTTCCGCCGTGAAAATTTCAACATAAAAAATTGTTAAGTAAAAAAATGAAGTTCTATACCCTGAGTCATAGGTGCAATTGATTATTTAAATAATATTAACAAAAAAAACACAATGATAGATAAATTGAACAAAAAAATAAAATAAAAAAGATAAAAAGAATCTGATCTATAATTATTTGTATTCAATGCTGAAAGAAAAAATTGAAAAAACAAGAAGAAAAGAAACAAAATTTCAATTTAATTGGGTTAACTATAAAAAAATTTTAAAGATTAATTTTTAATAAATTAAATGAAAATATAATACTAGTATATAAAGCAAAATTAAAAAAAATTAAATTGAAGTTTAATTTCTAATAATTAAATGTTGCTAAATAAAAAAACTATAATTAAAAAAATATTGAAAAAAACTTGATCATAGGATTTAGGATTCAAAACCTTTGACTTAATTGTGATACAAGGTAATTGTATTTAAAAATAAATTAAATTAAATAATAAAATTTAATTATCAAACAATTAGGTATTGAAAAAATTAAAAATTTAAAAATTTAAAAAACAATAGTATTAGTTAATCGTGTTAATCTATTAACCCTACGATCATGTATATATATGATCAGGATAATTTAATAGAAAGAAAAGAAAAAAAATAATACAATAATTAATTTTAATAAATAAAATATTAAAAAATAAAACTAAAATAAATTATTTTAAATTTTGACAATAATAACTCTAGTTATTAATAAAAGACTAATCCCAAATGAGATAAATGATAAGAAGTAATAAAGTAAAAATCTAAAAATATATATATATATAAATTTTAAAAGTAATAAAAACATTTGAATAAACTCAACTAAGTGATTCTTCTAAATCTCTAATTCACATGCAAGTAACCAGGGGAATTGTTTTTTTTTTATATACGAACCCCCATTTCATTTTAAATGTGAATTGTGTTGAATTGGCCGTGAACAGTGTTAAAATATAATATATTAAGTTTGTTGTGTTTTTTTCCCCTTAAGGTGTTTCAGCGTATGCCATAATTGTTTTTCTTGAATTTTTAATATAATTGAGAAATGGATGCTTGATTGAGATTTTTCTCTTAAACTTAGAGGGTCAATTGAGACAGAATGTGGGACACCTCATAAATCTCAATGGAGGTAATTCAGATATACACCAGAAATAAAACATTAATTATAACGAAAAGAGATTATTCCTTTACTATGAATTATACTATATAATCTATAATGAGAAGGTTAATACTTTAGTTATAGGTTTTTTTTTGTTTTTAATTAATTTTATTTAGTTTATTAATATTAAATTATTTTATTTAGTTATTACACTTTTATAACACAGATCTTAGGTTTGATAGGTAAACCCAAATGATTCATGTTTTTTTAATTAGTTTTTTTTTAAATTTTTCTTTAAATATTGATTTTATTAAAAATTAAATTTTATAATTTGTTTTGTTTACTTTTCATTAGATTATTGTGATCTCATGAAGAGATTTTACAATACCCCTCGTCGCAAAGCACTATTCATTAGTTATCATATTTTTATAATATAATCTTACAGCCAAACCCACATCCAAAGTTTTCAAATCTGGTGTTGTTGCTAAATCCAAGGTTTTTAAGTCTAAAGTTGCAGCCAAACCCATTTAAACTTGAGTCATGTAAATTTATTATTATTATTATTAATATTAAAAATATTATTATTTTTACTATAATGAATATTGCTAATATAATAATTAATAAGTTTTTTTAAAAATATTATTAATATCAGAAAACAACCATAGATTTGATTTAAAGGGTAAAATTAAAAAGTATAATAACTTGAGTTAGACATATTTAATATTATAAATATTTTTATTATCATTATTATTAATTTTATTAATATAATTATTAATAGATTTTTTAAAATATATTATTACTATTGAAAAAAACTATAGATTTAATTTAAAGGGTAAAATTTAAAATTATTATCATTGTTGTTATCATTGTTATTATCGTTGTCGTTGTTATTCTTATTATGATTATTAATGTTATTCTTAATATTATTAGTATTTTTATTTTTATTATGATTATTAGTGTTATTCGTAATATTTTTATTATTATTAAATTTTTTAAAAATATTATTATTGTTGAAGAAAAATTATAGATTTGATTTGAATGTATTGAAAACTATAAAAATATGGATAAGACAAGTTTAATATTATTATTTTTACTTACTAGGAAACTAAACTTTAGAAACTTAAGTCTGATTGGATGCCAGATCCAAGTTTATAATCATTAGCATTATTTTTATTATTCTTATTCTTATTCTTACTGTTATTATTATCATTATCATTAATAATTCTTTTAAAAATATTATTAATATAAAATAAAAACCATAAATTTGATTTCGATAGATAAAAAACTATAAGAACTTATATCAAACAAGTTTAATATTATTATTATTATTAAAAATATTATTATTTGTATTATAATAATTATTATTAATATTATAATTAATATTATAAATATTACTCTTGAGTCAGTAAAACATATAACCAAATCTTGTATATAGTTTTGCACTTAATAACTTAATGTTATTGGATATTAATGTTTTTTGATATTTTTTAAGTAAAAAAAAAAAAGAGTGAAAAGCTAAAGTCAAACGAAAGAAAGAACTGACGAATTCTCTATCTTTAAATGGTACAAAAAGACAAAATCAACAACACTTAAAACCTAGCATTAAGGGGAGGGAAGAGCAGCTAGCTAATATTCTCTAATTTTAATGCATGTAGTCTAGAATTTGCCTGTTTTAGTGGTTTAATCACATGAACTTGGAATAACCTCCCAAAATGTCCATGAATTTGCATCAATTTGGCAAATAAGCTTCAATGAAAAAAGATTTGATCAAGATTTTACTTTTATATTCATACAACTTAGTCAATTCAATTCATTTAGACTAATTAATTGTATTAATATTTTGGTTTCTGATCTCATTGAGTAAATAAGAAAAGAAAGAAAGGTGTACAGACAATACAACGTAGTACATTAATAATTAATTGTAATGCTCACATTTTTTGGTTTCGTATTTTGCCCTCGGATTCCAATTTCTCCTCCCAACAAACACGCAAATTGATAACAACAACAACGTTAAAATTGTTCTCCTTCACATGTCTTTGTTCGTGAGGTTCAAGGTTCCACAGATTACCATGTGACTTGATCTTTCTAGCATTCTCTACCTGGTTTGCAATCAAGTGCCCCAGCAAAGCGAGTCATCCTTGTAGCAACTGCAGCGGGTTTGGCTTTGATCATGAACTTCCTGTTCGGTTTCTTGGTTCTTGGCTTTAATGAAGATGAGATTAAAAAGTACGCTTATGGTAGAACATATTCATTGAATGAATCAGGGAGATTTAAACACATAAGCCCTAAAGATGTAAGTGTTAAAGTATATATCAATGAGATGACCTATCACTTAGGCATGGTGATTAGTACTTAAAAATGTATTCTCATTAAAGTTTTGTATCATTATATTGCATTTAAAGTATCATTAAATTCTCTAACTTAAACATATTTTATGATAACAAGTTTGATAATATAAGATAACATTAAATTATGGTATGGTAAATGCTCATTTTAAATGCAAGCATATCTCATAATTCAAAGGATTGATTAATGTGATTAACTATTGAAAGTGAAAGAACAAAGAAAAGGCTAAGCCTAAAAGGAGATGTTGTTTCAATTCAAACTGGAACACTATTCAGTCATTGGATCATATCTAGAGCTGTAGATCTTGGATTTCAGTTTGGTTTATATGGCTAGAAAGCTAAGATATAGATCTAAAATATTCCTCAGAATCCAAACTCAATTCTACCATTTGGAAGTCTAAATCTTATTATCAAAAGAGAAGTCTGAATCTGTCTTGCAGTTTAGACACTGTTCAGTTTTCAACCTATATCTCGAGTTTTAGAAATCTAAATGCATTGATTTTTTTAGTAGGAAAGTTGAGATAATTTTCTAGAACTTTCATAAAGATTATCTATTCAAATTTTGATGTTGGCAATAACGTTTTGTTTAGATAAAAAGATAAGGATTTTCATCAAGTCAAGATGTTGCCACCCATTTAACAAATAGTCATCAAATATGCATTTATGCATCTTGGTTTTCATATTAAGATCATGTTTTTGCTCTCTTTCTTTGTATTGTAATATTTAAGTTTGGCTTTCATTAATCTCTTATTTATGCTTTTCATTTCCTTTATTGTACTTAGTTAACTTACATCATATTTATGTTCTTATATTATTTTTTTTCTTTATTATGTTTAGCTAAGTTTAATGTGTCAAGGTGAAAAGGTTTCACTAATTGTGTTAGGATAAGTATAATATAAACTCAATATTAACTTTAATGCTTATATCCTTAACAACTTGATGTTAACATGTCTTATTATTTTTATCTTATTAATTCTTAATACCTTGCTTGTTAAATGGTTAATCTAGATTTATGTTGTATAACACTTGGTATAACAAATGCTTGACACTTTCATATCCAATCGTATGGTAACACTTGGTACAACAAATGCTTGACACTTTTATATTCAACTGTATGGTATAACCTACACCTGTGCCATGAAAGGAACTTGATTTATTTTTTACATAAGTTAGCATTATGAATTATTGACAATATTTAAAAGTTTAGTGTTACTTAAATAAGATAATTAATGTAATCATGTTAAAAGTTTAGTGTTATTATGACAATCTATTGCTAAGTTTGATATCAAAACCAGAGTTGTAGTATATAAACTTACAAAGCAACTAAGATTAATAATTATGATAGATCTATGTTATTAACCTTAGAAAAAACATTTAAACAAAGCTACACAAGCTACAAATAGCTTGGCTGGTTGTTAAGTGACACAACTAAAAGATTGATGTCTTCTCCCAAGTGCAGAAGTGTCAAAGTAATAAATAACTCGACAACACCGAGGTCGAACCATAGGGAGGTTAATTGTACAAATTATAAATAACAATAATACAACAACAATAACAATAACAATAACAATAACAATAACAATAACAATAACAATAACAATAACAATAAAGAAAAAAAAGAGGAGAAGAAGAAGAAGAAGAAGAAGAGAACTTTAAGATGGAATAGTAATGTAACGATTAAACAATGATAATAACAAATGTCAAGGTTAGAGGTTCCACTAATGATATGTCAAACAAGTATAGTATAAACTCTTATTACTTAATTGGAAACCACACAGAAAGGAGGTTCCAATGTGATTATAGATTGTTAACATGATTACATTAGTCATCTTATTCGATTAATGCTAATACTTGTAAATCTCGTCAAGCATTCATGATTATAACTTATGTTAACAACAAATCAAGTTCCTTTCATAGCTCAGGTGTTGGTTATACCATAGAGTTTGGGCTATGAAAGTGTCAAGTATTTATTGTACCAAGTGTTATACAACATACATCAACATTAGTCATTTAACAAGCAATTATTAAAGAGTGAACAAGATAACAAATACAAAACATGTTAGTATCAAATATTAAAGTCCATATTAAGTTTACACTATACTTATTTTTACACCATTAGTGTAAACTTTTCACCTTGACATAATAAGCTTAACTAAACATAATGAAAGAAAGAAAAATAAATAAAAAAATAAGAATATAAATAAGATAAAAGTTAACTAAGTAAATGAAAGGAAATGAAATGCATAAACTTGATATTAATGAAAACAAAGCATAAATATTACAAAAAATACAAAGAGAGAAAGCAAGAGCATGATTTTGATCTGGAAACCAAGATGCCTAAATGCATGGCAAATACCTCCTTTTATAGGCCAAAATTAGGAACTATTGATTTGATGACTAATTGATGAGTGGGTGACCAACTCTTGACTTGGTGACAATCCTTATCTTCTCTTGTTTGCCCAAAACGTCATTGAGACCCTCAAAATTAGAGCCACTTGAAAACATGAAAGTTATAGAAAATTGTCTTAGCTTTCTTGTGTACAAATTTAGGTCATTGGGACGTCTAAAACTCTAGATATGGGCCAAACATTAAACAGTGCTCGGGCTAGAAGATAGATTCAAACTTCTTTGTTGTTGTTATAATTTGGACTTGAAAATGACCTTTTTAAGTATTGGGCTCCATATGAAAGTTATGGGCCTATGTCTTACCATTCTATCCATATAAAGTAGACCTAAATCTGAGATCTACAGCTCTAAATATGACCAAATTACCGAACAGTGTTCCGGTTTGGATTGCATTGACATCTCTTTTCTAAGTTTGTCCATCTTTTTATCTTTTCAATTTCTGTTCTTAAATTTATCAATCAATCCTTTTATTTATATGATAGGCCTATATTTAAAATAACATTTACCATAAATTAAAGATATCTTATAAAACATGCTTTAGTTAGGAGTTATTGATACTTCAAGTGCAAAATGATGATATAAAACCTTGATAAAATGTACTTTTAAGTACTAATCACAGCCCCCTACCAGCTTATTACTAGTCCTTAGTAATCAAAGTGTTAAAATAGAAAAACAATTTGCAAATTCCACAAAGCAAGGTATTCATCATTCAACTTTCATTTATCTATCCAGATAAATAAACTCTCCTTAAATTTATATATTTGCTCAATAACTCTTAAATAAGATATTAATAAACGTTTCTTTTATGCTCAATATATCAATACATAATTATAGGGCTTTTCTTGGAAGAAAACAAAATTTTTGTTCTAATGTTTAAGGTTAACTTCCTTGGGTTAGGATTGTTTTTTAATTTTTTTTAAATATATATACATATAACTTAAAACACCATACATCTTTAACCCATGTAATGAGCTTTCGGCTAATAACTCCCAAACAAGTTGGTCTTAGGGTATTAGATGTTGAGACACCCCTACGAGCTTAGTAACTCGGGTTGCAGATACTGATACATAGATAGTGCAATGTTTGATTCCTTTAAGTTTTTCTCCTCATCTCATATAACAAGTGTTGGGCTAATAGCTCCCAAATCAGTTGACTTTAGGGTATTAGATGTTAAAACACCCCTTCGGGCTTAATTGCTTAGGTTAGGGAAGCTACAAAACCTAACTTGATCTATATTTTTATTATCATCATTTCATTTTATTTTTTTTTTGTTTTTCTTTTTTTTTCTTTTTTTAAATTATAAATTATCTATTTCCCTTAGTTGCTACCTTTAACAAAAGAACATAAATAATGAATTATCCAATGTGCAACCCACAATCATATGTTAAAGTGTGTGTGTGTGTGTATAAATTAAAGTTTAAGAATACATATTAAATGAGTATATGAGTAGAATAAAGTGATAGTAATGCGGGAGTTTGTAAACCTGAATATTTCAAGAAGTATTATAATAGACCTTATTAAGAAAAGTTACTAAGATGCGTCTTAAGAGTCATAAAAAGATCTCATTTATTCTATCATTATAGTAACAACAATTTTACATATGCTTTATGAAATAGAAAACACTGTTAGTTTTTTTTAGCTGCTACCCTCCCCCCCAATGAAAACGAGATATTGTCCTTAATGTTTCAAGGTAGAAAGATAGAGTATAAAAGATATCATTTGAAATAACGAACACTGATAAACTTGAAACACACTTAAACAAAAATAAAAACTAACAAAACACAATAATAAAATAAAAGGACAAAGAAATTCACAAATAAAGGCTCAAATCCAATCTAAACTTTTTATAGCTTTTCTTAGATGACCAATTTATGCGACTCATGGAGGGATCAATTACAGGAATGAAATATTGTAATTGGTCAATCAATTATTCAGTAGTAGAAGTAAAGATTATGATTTGTCGTGCTGAAGATTTTAGAAATTCTTGTTCCACAGCATGATCAAGAAAAGACAATAACTTATCATAATAACCATCAACATTTAAGAAACCTATGGGTTTATGGTGAATGAGCAATTGGGCCCAAGAGGAAATATGAAAGATCTCTTCCAATGTGCCTAAACCACCTAGTAAGGCAATGAAGACATCAACATGGTTAAACATTGCATTCATTCAAGCAGACATTGTGGAGACCTGTAGTTTCTCTCCATTTATTTTTTCAATGATGTCCCCTTGTGCTGAAGCTTTGGGGATGACCCCTAAAACTTGACTAACTCCTAAAAATACAACTATTCACACACATCCCAATTTTTAAATGAGAATTGGAAGAGAGATTTATAGAATTGCACAAATATGTACACAAATATCAGTTATTATGGGAAACTAAAAGAATCAACTTAAGTATAGAGTATCGTTGTCCGCCATTTGACAGGGGTAAGAGAAACTAGCAAAAATCACTCTAAAAGAAACACAAAAAACAATGTTAGAAAAACAAAATAATCAACCTTTAACCACATTATCATTCAAACCAGTTGATTCATTTTCACTAGGAAAATTATCAAAGTAAGCTTTTAAACGATGTCTATTTTTCTTAAAAACATTGTCATTCATTAAATTCTCAATATCACAGGCCCTATAAGGATTGCTCCATCTTAATCTTAGCTCTCTAGGGAATGCATAGAGATGAGAATTATAAAATAAAACTTTTTGACCAGTATCAACTTTTTGATAATTTTCACAAGTTTTGCAGAATGCATGCGTGTCCTTGAACATGGTGGGCCAATAAATCCACTTTTAAATATTTTTACAACTATCTTTTTTTATGAGAAATAACTCTCATATGCTTCAAAATGATAATGTTTAATAACACTACTTACCTCATTATCGGGAATGAATCTTTGAAATATTTTGATCAGGACAATATTTGAATAAGTAAGGGTGATCCCAATAAAAGTTCTTCACTTTGTCAAAAACTTTTCTTTATCTTGAGTATTCCAATTAGCTAGCAAATCTCCTAAAGTAAGAAAATTGATATTTTTATTATACCAAGTCATTGGACTAAGAGAAAGTAAGGATTCGTTAGGAAAGTAATCATCGATTGGTGTGATGTCAGATGTCGAATTTATTGTCACTTTTGATAAAAGATTTGCGTCAACATTTTCAGTGCATTTTTCATCCATGATTTCTTCTTCAGAATAAATTATTTGCAAATCTTCAGATTCATCCAACTAATTTTTACTTAAAGTAGATTCAAGTGGATCATAAACTAATTCATCAATATGATTTACTTCTTGTAAATCATTATCATCTCCAAATTGCTTGCAAATGTTGAAAATATTCATCTTCAATATCATGTTTCCAAATGATAGCTTCATCAGTCCATTCCTACAATTAGTTAATGCGTTAGAAGTTGCAAGAAATGGACATCCTAAAATAACAGGAAATGAATTATATGCTTGAACAGGTTCTATGTCCAAGACAACAAAATTCACAAGATAAATGAATTTATCAACTTGTACTAATACATCTTTAATTATTCCTCTAAGCACTTTTACAAATCTATCAGCAAGTAAAAGAGTTATAGAAGTTAGTTTTAACTTACCAAGATTGAGACTTTAAAAAATTGAATATAGAAGTAAATTCACACTAGCTCTAAGATCAAGTAAGGCTTTTTTAATTTTATGTTCTCCAATAAAGCAAGAAATTGTAGGACAACTAGGGTCTTTATATTTCAAAGTATTATTGTTCTGAAGAATGACACTTACTTGTTCGGCTAAAAAGACTTTCTTTTTCACATTCAGTTTCCTCTTCACCGTGCATAGATCTTTAAAAAATTTAGCATAGGAATAAACGTGTTTAATAGCATCCAGCAAAGGTATATTGATTCTTACCTTTTTGAAAGTTTTAAAAATTTCAGACTTGTAATTGATTTTCTTTTGTTTGATCATGACTTGAGGAAATGGAAGTACTGGCGAGAAATCAGTCATTTCTTTGTAATTTTTAGATTCAACCCCGTCCTTACCTCAGAGATTGAGTCATCATCTTTCTCACAAGGTTTAAGAGTGGGTTTTTCAATAACCTTACCACTACGAAGAGTAGTGACTGATTTGACTTGATCCATGTGTTGGCTTCTAGAACTATTTGCATTTGCATTATATTGCCCCTTGGGATTTTGTTGTCGTTGAGATGAAAACTTACTTTTCTCTGGAAAACTGAGAGTATATGTTAATTTTGCAAGAGTATCTTTAAAATCTGTCATGTTTTGAGTAAGTATTGATTATCTCTTGTTTTTTAATGAATAAATGCAATGTTTTCTCCGGATTTCTTCTAGGAGGTGAAGCATAAGGAGGTGCATATCCATAAGAATTTTGGTGTGCTTGAAATGGTGGTTGTGAAGTTTGTACATTGTTATTATCACTTTTCCAACTGAAATTTGGGTGATTTCTCCAACCAGGGTTGTATGTTTGCGAGTATGGGTTGTGGTTGGCCCTCTGAAAACTGTTTAAAGCATGAGCTTGTTCATGGAGATATTCCTTAAAAGAAGGCAAGGTTGGATAATTATTGGTTGAGTGTTTATTTATTTCATATATTTAACACACAATGTTTTCAATAGATTTTAATTGACCACTCTTTTTCAATTCTAGTGTCTCGACTTTTCTAGCTAAAGATGTAAACTTGGCTTGGAGGTCGTGATCTTTCCTAAGGTTATACATATCTCTACTAGATGTATGAGGTTGAGTTTTACTCGATGCCTCATAAGTACTCGTGGTGTCCTAATTTTAAGTATTTTTAGCTAACAAGTCTAAGTAATCCATTGCTTCATCAGGGTCTTTATCTTCAAAAGTTTCATTGCACATCAATTCAACCATTTGCCTATTTTTAGGTGTTAACCCTTAATAAAAAATGTAAAACCAATCTTCATGTTTCAAAACCATGATAAGGGTAAGTATTAAAGAAGTCTCGATACCTATCCCAATATTGGTAAAATATTTCTCCCTGTTTTTTAATGAAAGTGGTGATTTATCTTTTGAAAGAGTTTGTTCTGTGAGATGGGAAAAACTTCTTTAAAAATTGTTGTTGCATTTCATCCCAAGTATGAATGGATCCTGGTCTCAAATTTTATAACCATGTTTTAGCTTTATCTTTTAATGAAAAAGGGAAAAGCTTTAATCTGATGGTGTTCATGCTATAATTTGAGTCATTATAGGTGTTACAGACCTCCTCAAATTCCATTAAATGCAAGTATGGATTTTCCAATTCTAAGCCATGAAAAAAAAGGTAAAAGTTGAATAATGTCTGGCTTACAATTAAAATAAGATGCATTAGGAGGAAAAACTATGCATGATGGTGCACTTATTCTTGTGGGATTTATGTAGTTTCTAAGTGTTCTAACACAATTATTCTCATTATTCTCATTATGAAGTGATTGATTATCTTCTTCAGCCATATTTTTTGAAAATGATGAGGATACCCTACAAGGTATACCATTTAATGTACGTGACCACACTCTCATGCATGTGTAGGAATACAATAAAATAAAAAAGAAAACAAAAGAAGAAGAAAGAAGAGATAAGAAATAAAGCTATATACAAGAAAAGTGAAAAGTGAAAATAAAATAAATGCTATAATTTGTAGAAAAACTTACCTCTCCGGCAATGGCACCAAATACTTTACACTACTACAAGATTAATATCTTCTCCCAAGTGCAGGAGTGTCGAAGTAATAAATAATCCGGCAAGACCGGGGTTGAACCACGGGGAGGTTAATTATATAAATTATAAATACAAATAATACAACAATAATAATAACAACAACAATAATAGTAATAATAATAAAGAAAAAGAAGGAGAAGAAGAAGAGAACTTTAAGATGGAATATTGATAACGTCAAAATTAAGCCACTTGAAAAACATGAAAGTTGTAAGAAATTGTCTTAGCTTTCTTGTGTAAAAAAAGTAGGTCATTTGGACTTCTAGAACTGCAGATATGGGTCAAATACTGAACAGTGCTCGGGTTAGAAGATAGATTCAAACTTCTTTCTTGTTGATATAATTTGGACTTGAAAATGACCTTTTTAATCTTAGGCTCCATATGAAAGTTGTAAGCCTATGTCTTACCTTTCCATCCATATAAAGTAGACCTAAATCTGAGATCTACAGCTCCAAATATGATCCAATTACTAAATAGTGTTCTGGTTTGGACTGTACTGACATCTCCTTTCTAAGTTTGGCTATCTCTTTGTCCTTTCAATTTCAATTCTTAAATTCATAAATCAATATTTTTATTTATGTGATAGGCCTGTATTTAAAATAAACATTTAGCAAAAATTAAAGGTATCTTATATTATTAGATATGTTATTATAAAACATGTTTTAGTTAAGGAGTTATTGATACTTCAAATGCAAAATGATGATATAAAACCTTGATAAAAATGCACTTTTAAATATTAATCATTAAAATTAATGAATGTATCTAATTCTTTAGGCTGTCATTGAATTAAATCATTAGTGCAGATATTGTGATTGTTTATTGGTTATAATTGATTTTACAATGGATCTGTTAGCTAACCAACATTAAGAAAAGATAAAAATTCTAAATATAAACTAGAGTGTCATTTTAAGGATCGATTCTGATTTTCATAAGTGGATGTAAGCTTGAGAACAAAGTTTATTTTCTTGAAAAAATTTTGTTTCAATTAATTTTGTTTGCTAGTTTAATATTCAGCCATAATGTAGATCATCATAAAGCAAACCCCTAAATTGCATAACATACAACATAAAAATTTGATCTGAAACTTCCTCATAGGATCAGCCCTTTATTTGCTTTATACTATTTGGTTAATTAATTTATATGATTGCAACATTACGACAACAACCTTAACACGACCTTTCTAGGTTTGGTTTTCACTATAGATAAATAATCAACCCTTGAACAATCCTTTCTAAAGGAAGGATTGTATGTGTAATAAACTTGCTAACATTGCTTAGTGAAAACAAAGACATCGTCGACAATACAGAGTCTAGCATTTGAATTAATTTCAACCAAACCATAATGAGGATCCACTCTGATTTCTCTTTTAGTGGTGTCATACTAATAGCATTTGAATAAAAATATTTTATTTTGCTCACTATGATATTGCAATTCAATGAAATTTTCCAACTTCCTATAGTAGTCAACTTCAAACTTATTAGAAATCAATCTATTAATACAAACTCTATTGTTATATATCTTTCTTCCATGTCCATATTCTTCAGTATGAAACATGTATCTATTGATAAAAATACTTGTTGTAGCACTTCATCTTTCTTTCAGGACCCATAGTTAATAAAGACAAAGTAATATTAGCATTCGTTCCTGATTGATAAACTTGGTACATCAAATACAACTATGAACAATTAATGAGAAATATGTAGTGAAATTAAGTATCTCTAGAGATAAGAATAATTAAACAATATTTACAAGTATTCTGAACCACGTGAAAAATTATTCATCTTATAATCAAAAGATTTGAGATTCAGTTAGTTGTGAGTTCTGTGACATAAAATATTGACAATGTTGCTTGTAAAGAATTCAACAATGTATTAGTTTATGATATTATAAGAGATAAATTGTTTGAAAATAACAATATGTTAAGTATTATTCTTACTGAATAAAAAGTCTTAGTTTATCGTAGTTAAATAGCATATAATTATATGCTTGTTTGAATTCTATTTTTGACAATATCATCCTTTTATAACATTTTTTGGTACAGGTAGTCAAGGATGGGAGAATATTGATAAGTTCTCACTCAAAGGCACTTCCTCACCATCATCATATCTTAGAATGCGGTTGATTATTATTCTCAATTAAAGTTTAAAATAGTATAAGATAAATGTTGAGATCTCTTCAACTTGCATATCAAAGCCTCAACATGTGCTTTTATTTTTTGCTTCTCTCTTAAGGTTGAACAAATGCTTGTATGGTATTAAATGAATGTTTTGATATATGTAAAGAAAGATAATAAATTTTTAATTATGATGCATATGTAAACCCTAACCTTTTGAATGGATACATCCATATATATTAGACTAGGTCTTTAACTTTTACCTCAAACAATAAATGTATAGATAAATGCTCCATCGAGTTCAAAAATGATAGAGGGAATATCATCTCAATTTTGCATATTGTTTGAATGGTATTAGTTTCAAGCCTCTCCATATATTGTGTCAGTAACTTGTTGGAGCCTATAAGTCTAAAGAAGTTACTAATCTCCATGAGTGCATTATATATCCCCTTTTACAATAAATCCTTGTATGCTAATGGAATGAGTGTTTGCATAAATATGTGGTAGTTGTGGCTCTTCATTCCATACATTATGCAATTCTTTAAATTCACTAACCTTGTTATGTTTGGGGCATATCCATTAAGGAAATATAGACTTTTAAGTTATTGGTAGACAAGTAACTATTGCAATGTCATAATCACACAAATTAATTATCCTAACTCAAACAAATAAGATAGTATGGAGCAAGAAAAGCGTTGTTCCCATGAGAAAGATCTAGTTCAGGTCTTTATGCTAGATGTTTTAAAGTTATAGGGTTTTGAGGTTATCTAGGCTATGTTATGGTAAACAAAATAAAATGAAAAAAACTAAACTAAATAAATAGAAACCTATTATAAGAAAAACCTAAGTTAAGGGGTTTTCCATGCATGCTCTAACTATAAATCATTCTATAAGCTGAAAAATTATTGAGAGTCCACATCAAAGCTCCATTCATTATAAAATTGTGTTTCCTCAATACATCATAAGTCAAAGCCTCAGATGATCATAATTGCTTCAACTTATCAATCAATGGTAGTAGACAAATTTCTATATTTTAACTGAGACTATTAAGATGAGGTATAATCATAGATAAAAACATAAATTCTAGCCTTATACACATCCTCGGTGGCAAGTTGTAAACTATGAGTATCATCGGCCAACACAAGATGCATGTTCCTTATCTATATTAAAAACTAAAGATGTAAACTATTATAGTGTTTCTAGGCTCCATCATCGAAAGGCTACACCATCACTCCATCTACCATATCATGTTATTAGTGTCATGTTATGTGCTCAGTGGTCTTTAGTGACATGAATAACCTCTATAGTGTAGATATGATTGTGAAATATATAAGTTTTCTGTATGTGATAAGAGTCTTTTCCCTACCAGTCGTGGGTTTGAAACAAGATTTTCCACATGTTTTGTACTATGTCAACTCTGTATTTTCAAGGTAATACAATATGTAAAAGTTCAAACACATATCAATTTTCTAGTATCCTAATGCTAAGGGGTTTCATCATGGACTTAACAACATAAAAGTTCATTTTCAGCCCATTCCTTTCAAGTAAAATGCTTCTCATCTATTCGACAATTCTGTCGTAACCTACCTCACTTAACCAATGATCTGACTTGATGTTGAACACCTATCCAATGATCAATTATTTACTTTGATTTGTGCAACCATCCCATAATGGTTTGTCAAAATCTTTCAAAAGATAAAAAAAAAGTGGTCACATCTGTATTAGGTTCTTCATTTACAATTGAACATTGACTAATAAGACTTTGATTCATTCTCATCACATCTATAACCATATTCTTATAAGGATTAGTATTGTCATCTAGAACTCAATGCACATTGCAAGAACTAGAAGTTGATCTAACTATCCTTTCTACTATAGTATCATGAGGAACATATGGTTCTCTATGTGTATACCAATATAAATATTTCTCCATAAACCCTTTTTGTAAAAGATTTATCATTACAATATCTGGATCGAGAAAAAATTTATTTTTACACCTCCTATAAGGACATCTAATACCCCCTCCACTAATATTTCTTGAATTAGATAGTGCATAATTAATAAAACTATGAACCTTATTACAATAATCCATCCTTTGCAATCCTTGGGGATGAATCTCTATACATCCATGAAGATCATTCATTACTTATATCAAATCCATATAAAATAATAATAACAGCATGTATTGATTAACTATGTTAACTAAATAATTTGTAAAAATATTGATTTAGCTCAAACTCATTCAATTTATCTTAATAGTACTCTGACACGAAGAAAAGATTGATATCTTCTCCCAAGTGCAGGAGTGTCGAAGTAATAAATAACCCGACAAGACGGGGGTCGAACCATAGGGAGGTTAATTGTACAAATTATAAACAACAACAATAGTAATAATAACAACAAGAATAATAATAGTAGCACTAATAATACTAGTAGTAGTAGTAGTAGTAGTAGTAGTAATAACAATAATAATAAAAAGAAGAAGAAGAAGAAGAAAAAAAGCTGATGAGAACATTGAGATGAAAAATTAACGTAAGGATTAAACAATGATAACAAACAATGTCAAGGTTAGAGAATCCACTAATGGTATGTCAAACAAGTATAGTATAAACTCTTATTACTCAATTGGAAGCCACACATAAAGGAGGTTTCAATCTGATTATAGATTGTTAACATGATTACATTAGTCATCTTATTCAATTAATGCTAACACTTGTAAATTTCGTCAAGCATTCATGATTATAACTTATGTTAACAACAAATCAAGTTCCTTTCATAGCTCGGGTGTCAGTTATACTATACAATATGGGTTATGAAAGTGCCAAGCATTTGTTGTACCAAGTGTTATACAACATAAATCAAGATTAGTCATTTAACAAGCAAAGTATTAAAGAGTGAACAAGATAACAAATATAAAACATGTTAGTATCAAACATTAAAGTCCATATTAAGTTTATACCATACTTATTCTTACACCAATAGTGCAACCTTTTCACCTTGACATAATTAACTTAGCTAGACATAGTGGAAGAAAGAAAAATAGATAAACTAAATAAGAACATAAAAGTTAACTAAAGAAAGGAAAGGAAATGAAAGGCATAAACTTGATATTAATGAAAACAAAGCATAAACATTACAAAGAATACAAAGAGAAAAAACAAGAGCATGATCTTGATCTAGACACTAAGATGTCTAAACGCTTGGCAAATGCCTCCTTTTATAAACCAAAATTAGGAATTATTGATTTGATGACTAATTGATGAGTAGGTAGCCAACCCTTGACTTGATGACAATCATTATCTTCTCTTGTCTACCCAAAACGTCATTGATGATGTCAAAATTAGAGCCACTTGAAAACATGAAAGTTCTAGGAAATTGTCTCATCTTTCTTGTGTAAAAAAATTCAGCTCATTTCGACTTCTAGAACTCTAGATATGGCCAAAATACTGTACAATATTTGGGCTAGAGAACAGATTCGGGCTTCTTTGTTGTTGCAACAATTTGGACTTGAAAATGGCCTTTTTAGATCTTAGGCTCCATATAAAAGTTGTAGGCCTATGTCTTACCTTTCCATCCATATAAAGTGACCTAAATCTGAGATCTATAGCTCCAGATATGACCCAATTACTAAATAGTATTCCGGTTTGGATTACACCGATATCTCTTTTCTAAGTTTGACCATCTCTTTATCCTTTCAATTTCAGTTCTTAAATTCATCAATCAATCCTTTCATTTATGTGATAGGCCTGCATTTAAAATTAACATTTACCATAAATTAAAGGTATCTTATATTATTAGATATATTATTATAAAACATGATTTAGTTAAGGAATTATTGATACTTCAAGTGCATAATGATGATATAAAACCTTGATAAAAATACACTTTTAAGCATCAATCACACCCCTCAACTAGCTTATTATTAGTCCCTAGTAATCAAAGCGTTAAAATAGAAAAATAATTTGCACATTCCACAAAGCAAGGTATTCATCATTTAACTTCCATTACTCTATCCAAATAAACAAACTCTCATTAAATTTATATACCTGCTCAATACCTCTTAACAAGATATTCATAAACCTTTCTTTTATGCTCAATGTATCAACACATAATTATAGGGCTTTTCTCAGAGGAAAACAAAATTTTTATTATTTTTGTCTTTTTTTTAATATATATACATATAATTTAAAACACCATGAATCTTTAACCCATGTAACGAGCTTTGAGCTAATGACTCCCAGACTAGTTGGTCTTAGGGTATTAGGTGTTAAGACACCCTTACGAGCTTAATAACTCGGGTCGCAGATACTAATATATAGATAGTACAATGTTTGATTCCCTTAAGCTTTTCCCCTCAACCCATGTAACAAGTGTTGGGCCAATAGCTCCCAAGTCAGTTGACTTTAGGGTGTTAGGTGTTAAAACACCCCTTCAGGCTTAATTGCTTAGGTTAGGGAGGCTACAAAACCAAACTTATCTATATTTTTATTATTATCATTTTTTTTCTTTTTTTTAATTATATACTATCCCTTTCCCTTAGTTGTTACCTTTAACAAAAGAACATAAATAATGTAATAATTCAATATGCAACCCACAATCATATGGTGAAGTGTGTGTGTAAATTAAGGTTTAAGAATACATGTTAAATAAGTATATGAGCAGAATTAAGTGATAACAATGCAAGAGTTTGTAAATCTGAATATTTCAAGAAGTATTATGATAGACCTTGTTATGAATGATTACTAAGATGCGTCTCAAGAGCCATAAAAGATTCTCCTTACACTGTCATCATAGTAACAAACATTTTGCACATGCTTTATGAAATAGAAAACATAAATTTTTTTTAGCTACTACCCTCTCCCCCCAACTAAAACAAGACATTGTCCTCAATGTTTAAAGGTAGAAAGATAGAGTGTAGAAGATATCACCTGAAATAACGAACTTTGACAAACCTGAAACACACTGAAAAAAATATAAGAAACAACAAAACACAATAATAAAACAAAACGACACAAAAATTCATAAAGGAAGGCTCAAATCCAATCTAAGCTTTTTACGGCTTTCCTTGGTTGACCAATTTATGCGACTCATGAAAGGATCAATTACAGGAATGAAAGATTGTAATTGGTCAATCAATTGTTCAGTAGTAGCAGCAGAGATTATGATTTGTTGTGTAGAAGACGTTAGAAATTCCTGTTCCACAGCGTGATCAAGAAAAGACAACAACTTATCATAATAACCATTAACATTTAACAAACCTATGGGTTTATGGTGAATGTGCAGTTGGGCCTAGGAGGAAATATGAAAGATCTCTTCCAATGTACCTAGACCACCTGGTAAGGCAATGAAGGCATCAGCATGGTTAAACATTGCATTCATTCGAGCAGACATTGTGGAGACTTGAAGTTCCTCTCCAATTATTTTTCCAATGATATCCCCTTGTGCCAAAGCTTTGGGGATGACCCTCAAAACTTGACTATCTCCTAAAAATGCAGCTATTGACACACCTCCTATTAACCCAAGATTGCCTCCCCCATATACTAAATGAATCTTTCTCTCAGCTAGCACTTGCCCAAGATGATTTGCTAACTCTAAAAACTCCTTTTCTTTCCCAAAACTAGATCCACCAAAAACACAAATATTTCTTATGTGATGACTTGAGGAACTTGCCATTTTTACACACTTCAGTATTTGTTGAATGTATGGGTTGAGTAGAAATGAAAGGAAGGAAAATAGGATTTTATAGATGAGAAATTAGAAAGGCAATCATACCACCTATATGTAGGCCAGCTAGAGTCTCTCTCTCTCTTTCTCTTTATTTATTTATTTATTTGTTTACTTTTAAAGAAAGCATGTATATGTACAAGTAGTTGTGATTGTGGCTCACATCTTCCTTTGATTTTACGTCTAAGAACGGCTTAAACGCCCTTTATGGGTCGGGGATAGGCTTCCCATCCAGTTTTCTTAAAAACTAGCAAACAGGGTCTTTTTTAGTCAGATTCCCAAGACTAAGTCGATCATGTTCTTTATGAAATAACGACAATAAATCATGAATTACACGATGCACATCTCCACTCGGATGCGTCTTAAGAGTCAATAGAAGGTTGTCTAAACACTCCTTACTCAGGCCATCCTTAATGAATTGTATTTTATCTTCACAGTTTATAGATACCATTCCTAAAGAATGACATTGTGCATTACAAGTCCATCTTGCACATCGATGACAAACTTTCACTCGTTTTGCACAACGTTTCTTTGCAAAAGTGCTTTTACCTGTTCCAGGTATATGTGAAATGAAGGGGTTAGAGGACTCCCCTGATAATCGAATTTTTGCTTCAATCAACTAGTGAATATCTTCAAGAATTCCATAATTCATTAACAATCTCAATCTTGCACATCTAGCGCGGTAAATTTTTATAATCGCATTTTGAGGCAGAGCAGGAAAATAGTTTTTTAATTTTGCAAGATTAGTGTCCATTTTCAAATGAGATTTGGAAGAGAGATTCAAAGAATTGCACAAATGTATATACAAATATCAATTATTATGAGAAACAGAAAAAATCGACTTAAGTCACGGAGTACCATTATCCGCCATTTGACCGGGGTAAAAGAAACTAGCAAAAATCACTAAAAAAAAACAAATAATAATAATAATAATAAATCTTTATATATAGGATCACCCAATTCAATAGAGTCATGTTCAACTGAAAAATTGTCAAAGTAAAGTTTCAGAAGATGTCCATTTACCTTGAAAACATTGTCATTCTTTAGATTCTCGATGTCGTAGGTCCCATATGGATACACATGTTTCACAATAAAAGGACCGCTCCATCTTGATCTTAATTTTCGAGGAAATAATTGCAGTCGAGAATTATAAAGCAAGACTTTTTGACCAACATTGAATGTTTTTCTCAGTATATTCTTGTCATGAAACTCTTTGATTCTTGCTTTATGAATTCTTGAATTTTCATATGCATAATTTCTTATTTCCTCAAGCTCATTTATTTGTAATTTTCACAGTTAACTAGCATCATCTAGATTTGAATTGAAAGCTTTAATAGCCCAATAAGCTTTATGTTCAAGTTTTACAGGCAAGTGACAAGGTTTTCCATAGACTAGTCTATAAGGTGACATACCTAATGATGTTTTATAAGCAGTTTGATAAGCCCAAAGTGCATCATAAAGTCTTAAAGACCAATCTTTCCTATTAGGGTTCACTATTTTCTCTAAAATATGTTTAATTTCCTATTAGCAAGCTCTACTTGTCCACTTGTTTGAGGGTGATAAGAGGTGGCAACTTTGTGTGTGATTCAATATTTCTTCATTAAAGACTCAAATGGCTTGTTGCAGAAATGTGTTCCATCATCACTTATTATGGCTCGAGGGACTCCAAATCGACTCAAAATATTTTCTTTCAAAAACTTTATCACTGTTTTGTGATCATTGTTTCGACTTGGAATTGCCTCTATCCATTTTGAAACATAATCTACTGCGACTAATATGTACAAGAAACCAAATGATGGAGGAAATGGACCCATGAAATCTATACCCCAACAGTCAAAGATCTCAATGACAAGAATAGGATTTAAAGGCATCATGTGACGTTTTGAAATTGATCCCAACTTTTGACAATTTTCACAAGACTTGCAGAATGCATGTGAGTCTTTGAACATGGTGGGCCAATAAAATCCACTTTGTAAGATTTTTGCAGTTGTCTTTCTTGATGAGAAATGGCCCCCACATGCCCCAGAATGACAAAATTTAATGACACTACTTACCTCATTGTCAGGAATGCATCTTCGAAATATTTGATCAGGACAATATTTGAATAAATAAGGGTCATCCTAATAAAAGTTCTTCACTTCGTTCAAGAACTTTCTTTTATCTTGGGTACTCCAATAAGGTGGCAATTGTCCTGAAATAAAGAAATTGACAATATTAGCAAACCAAGGCATTGTAGAGACAGAAAGTAAAGATTCATCGGGAAAGTAGTCATCGATTGATGTGATGTTAGTTTTTGAATCTGTTGTCAATCTTGACAAGTGATCTGCGACAACATTTTTGCTGCCTTTCTTATCTTTGATTGTGATATCAAATTCTTGAAGTAACAAAATCCATCGCACCAATCTAGCCTTAGAATCTTTCTTAGAAAGAAGATATTTCAATGTTGCGTGATCACTAAAAACAACAATAGGTGAGCCAATAAGATAAGACCTGAATTTTTCACATGCAAATACTACTCCAAGTAATTCTTTTTCAGTGGTGGTATAATTCATTTGAGCATTATTTAAAGTTTTACTTGCATGGTAGATTACATAAGGTTTCTTATCTTTTCTTTGTCCTAAAATAGCACCTACGATATAATCACTAGCATCACACATTATTTCAAAAGGTAATGACCAATTAGGAGGTTGAATGATAAGAGCACAAGTAAGCAAGTTTTTAAGTTTAACAAAAGCTTTTTCACAATGTTCAGTCCATTCAAAAATATTATCCTTTGTTAAAAGGTTACTTAAGGGCTTAGATATTACGCTAAAATCTTTGATGAACCTTCTATAAAAACCAGCATGTTCTAAGAAAGATCTAACATCTTTAATAGATTTTGGTGTTGGCAAGTTTGCAATTAACTCAATTTTAGATTTGTCACCATCAATTCCATTTGATGAAACAATGTGACTAAGTACAATGCCATTTGTTACCATAAAGTGACATTTTTCCAATTCAGCATAAGATTCTTCTATTCACACCTGGCTAAAACCTTTTCTAAGTTAGTCAAACAATCATCAAATGAATCGCTAAAAACAGAAAAATCATCCATGAAAATCTCAAGAAAATGTTCAACTATATCACTAAATATACTAAGTATGCATCTTTGAAATATGGCTGGTGCATTACATAATCCAAAAGACATCCTTCGATATGCAAAAGTACCAAATGGACATGTGAAAGTAGTTCTCTCTTGATCTTCCAATGCAATTTCAATTTAATTGTAACTTGAATAGCCATCTAGGAAACAACAAAATTCATGACCTGCAACTCTTTCTAGGATTTGATCCATGAAAGGTAATGGAAAATGATCTTTTCTAGTCATTGAATTAAGTTTCCTATAGTCAATGCACATGCGCCAGCCGATAACAATTCTAATGGGAATTAACTTATTGTTCTCATTTGTTATCACAGCGACTCCAGACTTCTTGGGTACAACTTAGGTAGGACTTACCCATTTGCTATCAGAAATAGAATAAATGATTTCATTATCTATAAGCTTAATGACTTCATTTTTCACTACTTCTTTCATATTAGGATTTAGCCTTTGTTGCATTTCTTTAGAGGGTTTAACATTTTCCTCCAAATAAATTTTGCATACAAATCAAAGGACTAATTCCTTTTATATTAGCTATGGTCCATCCCAATGTATTTTTGTGCATTTTCAGAGTTTGTAATAACTTACCTTCTTGATGTGCATTAAGTTTAGAAGAGATTATTATCAGAAAAGTTTCATTTTCTCCTAAAAATGAGTATTTAAGATTGGATGACAATGACTTCAAATCAGGTTTGGGTGGTTGAACACTTGAAGGTATAGATTTAATTGATTATAGTGGCAATTCTGCAATTTGTGGCCTCCAATTACTTGTTTGTTATTCTTTCTGAAAATAAATCATTTGCAAATCATCAGATTCATCAATCTCAATTTCACTGGAAGTGGTTGGAAATTGATCATGAATTAATTTTTCAGTAAAGTCCACATCTTGTAAATCATTATCATCTCTAGGTTGCTTGCAAATGTTTTCAAATGATAGCTTCATCAGTCCATTCCTACAATTAATCAATGCATTAGAAGTTGCAAAAGACAAACGTCCTAAAATAACAGGAAATGAATTACATGCTTCAACAGGTTGTGTGTCCAAGACAATAAAATCCACAGGATAAATGAATTTATTTAATTGTACTAACACATCTTCAATTATTCCCCTAAGCACTTTTATAGGTCTATCAGCAAGTAAAAGAGTTATAGAAGTTGGTTTTAACTCACCTAGATTGAGACTCGAAAAAACTGAATATGGAAGTAAATTCACACTAGCACCGAGATCAAGTAAGGCTCTTTCAATTTTATGCTCTCTAATAAAGCAAGAAATTGTAGGACAACCAGGGTCTTTATATTTCAAAGCATTATTGTTCTGAAGAATAACACTTACTTGTTCGGCTAGAAAACTTTCTTTTTCATATTTAGTTTCCTCTTCATAACGCATAGATCTTTCAAAAATTTATCATAGGAAAGAATCTGTTTAATAGCATCCAGCAAAGGTATATTGATTCTTACCTGTTTGAAAGTTTCAAAAATTTCAGAGTTGTGATTGACTTTCCTTTGTTTGGTCATGACTTGAGGAAATGGAAGTGCTAGCGGAGAATCAGTTTTTTCTTTGTAATTTTCATATTCAACCCCGTCTTTACCTCAGAGATTGAGTCATCATCTTTCTCACAAGGTTCAAGAGAGGGTTTTTCAATAACCTTACCACTGCGAAGAGTAGTGACTGATTTAACCTGATCCATGTGTTGGCTTCCGGAACTACTTGCATTTGCATTATATTACCCCTTGGGATTTTGTTGTCGTTGAGATGAAAACTTACTTTTCTCTGGAAAACTGAGAGCATATGTTAATTTTGCAAGAGCATCTTTAAAATCTGTCATGTTTTGAGCAAGTTGAGTATTGATTGTCTCTTACTTTTTAATGAATGCATGCAATGTTTCCTCAAGATTTCTTTTAGAAGGTGGAGCATAAGGAGGTGCATATCTATGAGAATTTTGAAAATTATGGTGTGCTTGAAATGATGGTTGTGAAGTTTGTCCATTGTTGTTCTCACTCCTCCAACTAAAATTTGGATGATTTCTCCAACCAAGGTTGTATGTTTGTGAGTATGGGTTATGGTTGGCCCTTTGGAAACTGTTTAAAACATGAGCTTGTTCATGGAGACATTCCTTAAAAGAAGGCAAGGTTGGATAGTTATCGGTTGAATGTTCATTTGTTTTACATATTTGACATGCAATGTTTTCAACAGATTTTAATTGACCACTCTTTTTCAATTCTAGTGCCTTGACTTTTCTAGCTAAAGATGCAAACTTGGCTTGAAGATCATGATCTTTCCTAAGGTTGTACATACCTCTACTAGATGTATGAGGTTGAGTTTTACTCGGTGCCTCATAAGTACCCGCGGTGTCCGAATTTTGAGCATTTTCAGTTAACAAGTCTAAGTACTTCATTGTTTCATTAGGGTCTTTATCTTCAAAAGTTCTATTGCACATCAATTCAACCATTTGCCCATCTTTAGGTGTTAATCCTTCATAAAAATGTGAAATCAATCTCCATGTTTCAAAACTATGATGAGGGCAAGTACTAAGCAAGTCTCGATACCTATCCCAATATTGGTAAAATGTTTCTCCTAGTTTTTGAGTGAAAGTGGTGATTTGTCTTTTGAAAAAGTTTGTTTTGTGAGATGGAAAAAACTTCTTTAAAAATTATTGTTACATTTCCTCCTAAGCATGAATAGATCCTGGTCTTAAATTTTATAACCATGTTTTAGCTTTATCTTTTAATGAAAAAGGAAAAAGCTTTAAATTGATGGTGTTCATGCTACAATTTAAATTATTATATATGTTGCAGACCTCCTCAAATTCCCTTAAATGCAAGTATGGATTTTCCAATTCTAAACCATGAAAAAAAGGTAAAAGTTGAATAATGCCTGACTTAAAATTAAAATGAGACGCATTGGGAGGAAAAACTATACATGATGGTGCACTTGTTCTTATGGGATTCATGTGGTCTCTAAGTGTTCTAGCACGATTATTCTCATTATTCTCATTATGAAGTGATTGACTATTTTCTTCAGCCATATTTTCTGAAAATGATGAGGATACCCTACAAAGTCTACCACTTGATGTACGTGACCACACTCTTATGCACTTGTAGGAATAGAATAAAAGGAAAAGGAAAACAAAAGAAGAAGAAACAAGAGAAAAGAAACAAAGTTATATACAAGAAAACTGAAAAAAGAAAAAAAATAAACTAAAAATTATAATTTACACAAAACTTACTTTCCCGGCAACGACGCCAAAAACTTGACACGATGAAAAGATTGATGTCTTCTCCCAAATGCAGGAGTGTCGAAGTAATAAATAACCCGGCAAGACCGGGGTCAAACCACATGGAGGTTAATTGTACAAATTATAAACAACAACAATAGTAACAATAACAACAAGAATAATAATAGTAGCACTAATAATACTACTAGTAGTAGTAGTAGTAGTAGTAATAAT
>SRLM01001009.1:98562-122219 GCA_015708895.1 Populus ilicifolia
ATGTCTTCTCCCAAATGCAGGAGTGTCGAAGTAATAAATAACCCGGCAAGACCGGGGTCAAACCACATGGAGGTTAATTGTACAAATTATAAACAACAACAATAGTAACAATAACAACAAGAATAATAATAGTAGCACTAATAATACTACTAGTAGTAGTAGTAGTAGTAGTAATAATAATAATAAGAAGAAGAAGAGAAAAGCTGATGAGAACATTGAGATGAAAAATTAACGTAAGGATTAAACAATGATAACAAACAATGTCAAGGTTAGAGAATCCACTAATGGTATGTCAAACAAGTATAGTATAAACTTTTATTATTCAATTGGAAGCCACACACAAAGGAGGTTTCAATCTGATTATAGATTGTTAACATGATTACATTAGTCATCTTATTCAATTAATGCTAACACTTGTAAATTTCGTCAAGCATTCATGATTATAACTTATATTAACAACAAATCAAGTTCCTTTCATAGCTCAGGTGTCAGTTATACTATACAATATGGGTTATGAAAGTGCCAAGCATTTGTTGTACCAAGTGTTATACAACATAAATCAAGATTAGTCATTTAACAAACAAAGTATTAAAGAGTGAACAAGATAACAAATATAAAACATGTTAGTATCAAACATTAAAGTCCATATTAAGTTTATACCATACTTATTCTTACACCATTAGTGCAACCTTTTCACCTTGACATAATTAACTTAGCTAGACATAATGAAAGAAAGAAAAATAGATAAACAAAATAAGATAAAAGTTAACTAAGTAAAGGAAAGGAAATGAAAGGCATAAACTTGATATTAATGAAAACAAAGCATAAACATTACAAAGAATACAAAGAGAGAAAATAAGAGCATGATCTTGATCTGGACACTAAGATGCCTAAACGCATGGCAAATGCCTTCTTTTATAGGCCAAAATTGAAAACTATTGATTTGATGACTAATTGATGAGTAGGTAGTCAACCCTTGACTTGATGACAATCCTTATCTTCTCTTGTCTGCCCAAAACATCATTGATGACGTCAAAATTAGAGCCACTTGAAAACATGAAAGTTGTAGAAAATTGTCGCATCTTTCTTGTGTAAAATAATTCAGCTCATTTCGACTTCTAGAACTCCAGATATGGCCAAAATACTGAACAGTGTTTGGGCTAGAGGACAGATTCGGGCTTCTTTGTTGTTGCAATAATTTGGACTTGAAAATGACCTTTTTAGATCTTGGGCTCCATATGAAAGTTGTATGCCTATGTCTTACCTTTCCATCCATATAAAGTAGAACTAAATCTGAGATCTATAGCTCCAGATATGACCCAATTACCGAATAGTGTTCTGGTTTGGATTGCACCGACATCTCTTTTCTAGGTTTGGCCATCTCTTTATCCTTTCAATTTCAGTTCTTAAATTCATCAATCAATCCTTTCATTTATGTGATAGGCCTGCATTTAAAATGAACATTTACCATAAATTAAGGGTATCTTATATTATTAGATATATTATTATAAAACATGCTTTAGTTAAGGAATTATTGATACTTCAAGTGCAAAATGATGATATAAAACCTTGATAAAAATACACTTTTAAGTATCAATCATACTCTTAATTCATTATCAACTATCTACATAATTCAAATTTGTACACATTTACAAAAAATTTCAACTTGGTAATAAAATTGACAAAATATAAAATGAACTCATTAAATAAGTCATTATTTATTTTATCACAAAACATCTAAGTCAAAAATTTGACATAAATTTCATCAATTTACAATCAAATATAATTTTATAAAATTTAAAACAAGCCCTAACATGTGCAAATCATAAATCCATATAACAAACTTGTGTGAGGAAAAAACTATAAAACAAGTAAATACCCAAACAAAATACATAAACTATAAAAAATATGCAAAAAAAATCAACATTTTAAAATTGATTTCAAATGAAAAAAAAAGGTAGATTTACTTACTTACAGTGGATAATTTTCAATAAAACATGAATGCTGACAAACTAAGTGTTGTGATAACCAGATTTGTTATAAGAGGTTGAATTGTGTTGAGATTGAAGGGGGAAGAGGTGACTATTTGTTGCAGAAAAAGTACATAAGAAAGAAGGAGAAACGAGTTTGGGGGAGGAGTGTTGATCGTTAGGTTATAAATTAAATATCACCAATAAAATCATTCTGTCAATAAATTTATCAGTCATTTTGTTAGTAAAAATATCATATTCCTATATGATTTGTCTTTTTTAATCACACTGTAATACCATTTGTTATTCCCTTGATATATAGAGAATTTGTTTTGTCAGTGTTTACCGATAGATACAGTTATGAAAAATATTGTCAATAAAGATCATTATAATATATTTATGAAATTTTTTTTATCAGTGTTTCCATTTATATTTATCAATTTTTCTGGTTGATTTGTAAATGAACTAGAATTGGAGTCATCAAATTCTACCAGTAACTTTATTGGTCATTCTATTAATAAAAATATCATGTCTCCATATGATTTGTCTTTTTTAATCCAATTTTAATACCCTTTGTCATTCCTTTAATATATACTGAGAGAATTTGTTTTGTCATTACTTACTAATAGATATAGTGATGAAAAATTCTATCAATAAAGATCATCATAATATATTTATAAAATTTTTTATTGATTTTTCTATTTATATTTATCAATTTTTTGTGGTTGAATTATAAATGAACTAGAATTAGAGTCATCAAATTCAATTAATAACTTCATCAGTCATTTTATTAGTAAAAGTTATCATATGATTTGTCTTTTTGAATCCTACTATAATATCCCTTGTTATTCTCTCGATATATATCAAGAAAATGTTTATATTAGTGTTACCAATGGATAAAAAATAAAAAATTTATCAATAAAAATTATTATAATATATCTAAATTTTTTTTGTATTGATATTTTTATTGATATTTATTAATTTTTCTGGTTGAATGGTGGATGAACCGGAATTAGAGTCATCAATTCCCATGGAGACAAGAATGAAAAGGCAAAACCGCGTAATCTTAACGTGCGTAGACTTTACATCGGGTATTAAGGAGGTGTTCTAGCCAAAGCTTACAGAAGTAACATGTTGCTCTTTTTCTACTATTCTCTATATGCTTGGACAAATGAATTTTAAGCATAATTAATAAGGATGGGTCCTGGTGTTTAGACTATAAAATTTAAGAAATTACTTTTTAAAAACTACTTGATTTCAGGAAGTTTCAGCTAAATATATAAATATGCAGAAAAAATTCAATATAAATGTGCACTGGATATAGTAATATAAAAAGAATTAAAAGTCAGATAAAAAAATCTAAGCAAAGACTTAAGGCCTTAAAATTTTTGGTGCTAAGCAAAAGCTACGAATGTAAGATCCTTCTTGTCAATCGTTAAAGCCAAGGTATAACGTGTGGAATTCTTAGCAAGTCACCAGCACCTATTTTTCTGCAAGACAGGCAGGGATAGCGAAAAAATGGGCCTCAAGTATTGCATTTTCTGTTAACAAAGACAACTTGAAGAAAGAGAAAACAGGTCTTTTTGGCGAAATTTCACATTTTTTAAAGTGAATTCACCACAACACTTATTCTCACACTTTTGACCATACTTGGCTAAATTCTTCCTTGCCACTGTTTATTGTCATAAACACAGTACTTCTATTACTTCCCTTGCAATTTGCTTCTTTATTCCTCCTCCCCCTAAGACTAAATTTAGCTAGGCAAATACCTTCCACTTTAAACTTAGATTATGTGGCCACAATCAAAGAATAGAGGTGTGCACGGTCAAAATGGGTTAAAAAAAGAAAAGGATTTTGTTCTCTTAGATTAAATTTTTGAAAATTAAAGCCTGTTGAACAAGATTTAGATTTATATATACAAGTGTCAGCCTAGCACCATCCGTTCCTTGCTTAAAGTCATAACAAGAGGGAGGGAGGAATCTATCTATTGACGTAGATGACAAAAATACCATGTCCTTTCATTTACAAGAAAGATTCTCATAATACATGATGAGTTGCACTTATTATGAAACTTATTTAGGATACCGTTTTCTAACAAAAATTGAGGAAATTAGTAATTTGTAAAAAAAATTTTATGTTAGCAAAGAATAGATATATTACTTGCAATTTACTATAAGTTAAGAAAAATAACTTACATAAAAAAGTACAAGATAAAAAAAATCAAAATCCCAAGCCATTGAATCAAGAGGTAATTTAAATAATATAAAAAATTACAAATAAAAAGAATTATTATTGAGCATATTTGGATTTCCAAACAACTCAATACTAACTTGATAGAAGTTAAACCACAATAAATAAAAAGAAAAACATCAAAAAAAAGCAAGAAAACATCAACTTTAAAAATAAAAAAAAGACAAAAAAAAAAACTTAAGCAAAGCTCCTATATTTAGTTTAATTTTAAAAATGTATAACACATTAAATCATGGACCTGAGTTCAATCAACAAGCTCAACTATCAATACTTTAATTTTAAATGGGGAAATCAATGAAAAATATTAAAAAAAACTTGCAAAAACAAAAAAAGAAAAAGAAAAAGAAAACAAAAAAAAATAAGGATGAAATTTGAGAGAAAACAATTTTAAGAAGGACAACATTTGAAAAAAAGAAAATAATGTCAAAAACATAAGTAGTAATTAAAATAATAAGTATCAAATTTGAAATATTAAAAAGTCATAGGGGATGAAATTAAAAAAATATTTTTAATTTAATAGATTATTTATAAATTAAAAAAAATAAAAAATAAAATTGAGAACAAATATAGATAGTTAAACCAATAGAATCAAGCCCAAAAAATAAAAATAAAAAAGCAAAACCTAAAAATAAAGAGATTAAAAATAAAAAAATAAGCTAAAAGAGAGAGAGAGAATGAAGCAAAATAGAGCAAACCTTTTAAACGTGGTTTAATCTCTAAAATTTATAACTTGTAAAATTTTATATTTAAGTTTAATCAAGAAATTTACCTCTTAATAAATTTAATTTTGAAGGATAAAATCGTGTAAAAATATTTATAAAAAACTTACAAGAGAAAAAAATAGCAACAAAAATAAATTGGGATAAAATTTGATAGAAAAAGACTCAAGGATGACAAAATTAAAAATAACCTCAAATAAAATAAATTAAAAGAATGAGAATCAAATTTGAAAGATTAAAAAATCATAATGGAGAATATTGAAAAACAATTGTAATTTGATATATTATTTATATATTAAAAAATAATATGAGGTGAAATAAAAAAAATGGACATGAAGAACTTGTCAAATATAAATTTATTTCCTATAAAAAATGATTATTTATAGATTTATTATCAAGAAGTTTACTATGAGTCAATTTAAAATATAAATTTAAGAACTTATCAAAGAAAACAAAGAATAAAATTATTGACCATACAAAATAAAAACTTGTCAAGGCTAAAAAATTAACAATCAAAAAAATTAAATTTGATAGGAAAAAAAAACAAAGAAGAGTGAAATCATAAAACAAAATCAATTGAAAAAAGTGATTCCAAACAATAAAAAAAAATAATGATTAAATTCAATAAATTATTTATGATATAAAAATTATAAAAAAATCAAATATAAAAAATTAATAAATTAAAAAGTTATTTGTGAATTTTCAAGAGACTAGCATGAAGATCTAGGTTAGAAAGAGAGAAAAAAACTATAAAAAAATCACTTATGCAAACAATACCCCAATGATAAAAAAAAATAATTCAGTGGAAAATTGGCTATGTCTTAAAAACATTAAAATAATTATATTATTATAAAAATCTTAAAAATACAACAAATTCCTTAAGTAGTATTAAATTATTTTATTTTAAAATTAAATTAGTAATTTTACTATACAAAATAAAATAAAACTATCAATCATGCAGTTTTAAAAAGATAATTTTGTCTTGGTTTAAAAACAATCGTATCCCCAAAGATTAGTACATGACTTCTTTTTTTTCCAGTAACAAATTTGCAATTACAACTAACTATTATAATGAATAATAATTTATTACTCGATACACAGAAACTTCCTCACGGGATTTGGTTTTTTGGTTAATTATTTCCACGTATGATGATACTAAACCAAGACAACAGGCGAAACCAAGTATACATCTATTATAATTGTAGGGGGTATAAGCAAAACTGGGAACATGCAAAAGGCTAGAATAATCAGAAATTCAATGGGGGGGCAAAAGCATAAATCATGTTGGCTTCCCGACATAACAGAGGCAGAAGCTAAGGTCATTCTGGTCATTAGGAAAGACTTTTTAATGAGGCTTCCATCAAAACAGTTGATGCTAGCCCAGCTTTTCATAATCTGGAAGAGCATATAAAAAGAGATTTGTTACAAAGGATTCTCACTGGAAAAAAAAACAAAAGAGAGAGAGAGAGAGACTAAAGCAGCACTTATTCACAATCCTTGAAACCCTGGTTGCCATGATTTCTGCAGGTGATGTCTATCATGTGGTGACAGCCACAGTTCCATTATATTTTGCCATGATATTGGCGTACAGCTCTGTGAAATGGTGGAAGCTCTTTACACCAGATCAGTGTGCAGGCATAAACAAGTTTGTTGCCAAATTCTCAATCCCATTATTATCATTCCAAGTTATCTCTGGTATCAATCCATACAAAATGAACCTGAAACTTATATTTGCCGACTTTCTACAAAAACTACTTGCCCTTTTAGTGCTCACAGCACTCGCCAAAATCAGCTCTCGCGGACGGTTGAATTGGATCATCACTGGTCTCTCCCTCTCAACATTGCCCAACACTTTGATTCTGGGGATTCCACTTTTGAGGGCTATGTATAGGGCTGAGGCAGAGCCACTTCTTTCACAGATAGTTGGCCTGCAAAGCCTAATATGGTACAATTTGTTGTTGTTTCTGTTTGAGCTCAATGCCACCAGGGAAGCCACTGTGGCACCAACTTCAGAATCCACAGGTATTTGTGTTCCCTTCATCGATGATAAATAATAATATACCCACAGTATGAACAGTACCAAATGCATAGATCAACAGCTACGTAATTCAATTCCAATCCTGTTCAGCCAGCCTTAATTAATATATAGGAGTAGAAGATAACCCGGAAATCATTTCTGCTCTCTGTCCATTTCTTTTGTTTATGCTCTTCGAAAGATCCATTCATGGACATTTTCCAGGAAATGCTGATGTATGGTTGACTATGGTATTGCATGTTTATTGACTAGCAAGTATAGCAGTAATTAACAAGCTGTCTGATTCATATTCATACATAAATGATGTGACTGTGTTTTTTTTGTTTCTAGATATATTTTAATGTCCTCCAGCACAATGGTTTTCATTTCTATGTTAAGGGGATCTAGAGGCTCTTCAAGAAGCACAACACAAAGAAGATGAGGGAGTGCAAAGAAGAACAAGGAAAGTCAAAGCCATGGTCATTCTTTTGACGGTGGGGAGGAAGCTAATGAGCAATCCAAACTTTTACGCTACCTTGGTGGCTCTTATCTGGGCAAGCATACACTCTCGGTACATCTGCAAAATCAATTCTTGATAATATTACAATGAGAATATACTTGAGACAGCTTTCTCTTATTACTACTGATGTTACAGGGCTTTTCTCTGTTTTAGGTGGGGAGTGAACTTGCGGGACATTGTTGATAAATCCGTGAGGATATTGTCAACAGGAGGGCTTGGTATGGCAATGTTCAGCTTAGGTATGACTATAAATTATCAATAACTTCTTGTTGCTAGAACTCATAAGAGGGAATTTCTACTCATTCCATCCAAATGCTCAACAGGACTATTTATGGCATCGCGGCCCAGCATAATAGCATGTGGAATCCGAATGGCAATGGTAGCCATGGCACTGAAGTTCATCGTGGGGCCTGCTCTAATGGCAGTCGCTTCCATTGCTGGTGGCCTAAAGGGAACAGTGCTTAAAGTGGCAATTGTGCAGGTGCATAGATTTGTTTCATTTAATCAATCATTATGATAGAATGTTAAACAATGTGTTTTGTAATCCAGGCAGCTCTTCCTCAAGGGATCGTTCCATTCGTCTTTGCAAAAGAGTACAACGTTCATCCGGATACATTGAGCACAGGGTAACTAATGCCTCACTGCATTCCTATATTATCCAACATCCTTCCCTTCCCTTCCCTCAACTCCTCCTCCTTTTCCTGAAAGTATTATAAGTTTGTTTTGGTTGCAGGGTAATATTTGGCATGCTCATTTCCATGCCAATATTATTGGCCTACTACTCCTTGTTAGCATTGTAAGAATCCAATGGGAATTTTCTCAAGAAAGCTGCAGAAGCAGTGACTGTTCAACCTATGTCCCAGTTCAGGAAAGGATCAAAGTGTTGAAGATGAATCATAGAAGTCTGTCCCGTCCAGTTTCTTCAATTTTCTTGGACATATATATCAAGAACATGTTAATTTACAGATTAGAAACAGTTATCAAGGCTATTCTAATAATCAATCTGTAAATTATATATTAACAGCATTCAATTGTGATTAACAGCGAGGAAAACAAACCTGTACAATTATGAAAATATAATTGAGAAAATAGTTGGATATCAGCAACCTTTTCATTGTTTAAGCACACGCTTTCTACTTTCATCCGAGTATTGTATCAATTAAAATTCTTGTGTCTTGTTTCCAGAGAGAAATGAATAAATCCCAGATTTAGCAGTTAAAAAGAAGTTTTATAAAAATAAAATGCTATACATCATAATTCTTCAAAGTGTTGTATATTCTTATGCTGCTTGTCATGCACACGTGCATGTCACTTTCAGAACAGGCGTGGAAATAAAGCTACAAGCTATTTTAGAAGGGCGGTAAATTGAAAGCCTGCAATCTTCTTCTCAAATTTTAATAAGAGCTAAACTACATGGTTAAAATTTTATTCAAACTGAAGTATGAAGAAAACTTACTGCTGATTTGATAATTTACTTTGTTTTTCTAATATCGATTGCGTAGTGTTATTTTGATTATTAAAACTAAAAAGATATTTCATAATATAAATATTTTTATAAATTTTATCAAGTTAATTTAAAAAATTAATTTTTTTTAAAAAAAAAGATAAAACAATTTTATTTTATGTATTTTTTTTAACATGAATTATGCCCTGTCTACAAATCTAGAGGAAGCAGTAACTTAAGTTATTTCATTTAGTAAGTGTGTGAAGCAGTTATAACTGTTTTATAATTTCTTTAAATTCTTTGATTAAACTCAATTTTTATGGACAAACTAGACCTAACCCAAAAATAATCTTGCATTTACCCATGAAAGACTGGATTTATTTAATAAATTATAATTCAAGCTTCTACAAGAATATTATATATGCGAATTAACTATACAACCTAATGCACACAATGAAAGGAACTCGAATATAAAAACCAAATATAGGTCATATAAGAGACAACAACCTCAAAATCAATTACTTTTTAAAGTACATTTCTGTAACTTAGACATTTTAAATTACATATGACTGAATATAATTTAATCCCTCAACAATTTCATACTCAATCTATCCTTAAATTATGATTTTTTAGAATTGTCACAATCTAAATCATGGATCCATGATCGACAATGCAAGAGTAGTGTCGAAAGGACACTCCACCTACGTTAAGCCTTAGAAATGACATATTAAAAGGAAAGAATATTTAAAAATACGTAATATTTTTTAATCTTCAAAAATATTATATTATTCAAAACTAATAAAACCAAATAATGGTTCAAAACTTCTTATTAGTAATTAAAACAAAAAATAATAATTCATAATGCTCATTACATTGTCAAAATCCAAACTTAATTAAAATAGGGTAATAGTGGAGCTTATAAGACATTGAATTAAAACTAAAAGGAAAGCCTTGCGAAACAAGCAAGGCATATCGACTAAAACTAAAGAAACAAAATACTTAACAAAGTCCACCTGCTAATAGAAACTAAAAACTTGAAATGATATTAAAAAGAAGTGTTAATTCAACCACCTCGATGAGGGAATAACATTTAATATATATTTTAGATATTATCAGTTTGCATGTTGATTTATCTTGATATACTTATATATGCTAAGCATTTTAAATAAAGTAGTAGAATACATGTTAAAATCAAATAACACCCGAAGGTTACCACATAACACCCCAAGATGACCAGATGACATTTAAAGGTGACCATTGTAGGAAGATTAGTTGTCATATGCTGATGTTTCTCTCATCAACTAGGTATACAAAATAATATATACACATGAACTAATTGTTCTCTATTAGCATGGAGTTATTTACAAGTTTTATATCAAGACATAATAGATGTTCATATAATTATGAAAATAATGTATATCATATTGAATAAAATTTAGTTCAATAGAATACATGTACGAATTCAAGAATAGATGAATATTAAGAAAATAAAGCAACATATACAAATATTCAAAAAATTAATGTTGCGATGTTGTAGTCGCACAAATTAATTACCCTAGCTTAAAACACAACACACAAGATAGTATAGAGCAAGCAAGGATCGATCCCACAAGGAAGATTTAGTTTAGATTTTTATGCTATATGTTATGCAATTGGGGGGTTTTGATTTGTAATGATCTAAACTATGGAAGAAATTAAACTAGCAAACAAAATCAATTGAACTCAAAATTTATCAAGAAAACAAACCTTGGTTGCAAACACACATCCACCAACGAAAATTAGAACCGATCCTTGAAACAAAACTACAATTTATATTCTGAATTTTTATCTTTTCTTAATGTTGGTTAATTAACGGATTCGTCGTATAACTAACCCTAACCAACAAACAATCACAATGTCCGCATTAATGATTTAGTTCAATGACAGCCCTAAAAACTAGATATTTGAGTGTTCTCCCTAAGTTTAATAATGTAGTTCCGCCATAATTATCAAGCTTAGTTGCTTCACAAGTTCATACATCACAACTCCGATTTTGATATCAAACTTAGCAATAAATTGTTCACAATAATAACTTAGAGTTCTGCTCTAGCAATTATTAACAACAATCATAGAAAATATGCATAGGAAAACAATCATACTTATTCATAATATAAACTAAAAATAAAAAGAAGAATAAATCTCACGGTTCTTGAAATCTGAAGGTTTGTTGTGTTCTTGCAACCAAGAAAAGAACTTAGCCCTTCATAACTATTGAACAACTACTCTTAAAGAATAAAGAGAGCATGATTTTTTAGGTTTATAGAGGAGAGAATTTGTGTTTCTTCACTTCTGGTTGCTTCTCCCCTTCTCTTCTCTCTCTCTTTCTTTTTATATGCTAAGAAACCCTAATTTCTAATTTACAAAGTATTCCTCCCTTAAGTTGACAATTGACATTTAAGTACTTCAATAACTATTTTCCCTAAAAAAAAGAAATAGGCTTGCATGAAATCTTCAAACTCTGACTTAGAGGAGCTAAATTGCTGATATAAAAACTTGAGTGGCAGTTTAAAAGCTTCGAAACGTAATTTGGACTTATTTCTTCACGAAACCTGATTGCTGGTAAAATTCAGTTGTCATCTTTGAAAAATCCTATCTCCCTCATCTGACATCTTTTGAGGATGAAATTTGGACTGTTTATAGAACTTTAATTCAGGAATCCAAGAAAATTGAGTTTGCATAAATTAGACTTCTATAGCTCCAACTATTGAATTTTGAATAGACAAAGGTCAATAGTGAGAGAATGCGAGATTTGACTTTGAAGGAAGTGATTTCCATGATCTTCCTCTTTTTATTTTTCTTCATTACATTTACAGAAAGGTATGGATGTTAGCTTTTTAGTGCGTATGGATGTTAGCTTTTTAGTGCCCCTAGAATCACTTTATTTTGATCTCTAGAACTCACGCTCTACACAAAATATCGACTAAACATCAAATCTGTCAATTATCTTCAATTTACTCCTTTTTGCATTTTTCATCTAAAAGTGCCTTCAAAACATAAAACAAAGAATATCAAGGCATTTTACATATAAAACATGGACAAAAAATTAGGTAAATTTGGGTGAAACTATCTAATAATATGATTACATCAATTAACTAGTTATACTTGTCATATAATCAACATATATATTTATTTATATTACATGTATATTAAAAATTATCTCACTCGCCTAGAAAATATAGAATTAAAATGAATATCATATGAAAGAACCAAAAATCCTATTAAGTATTGTTAGGATAACTTGCAATAAATATAGAAAATATACCAAAAAGCAACCCAAAACAAAACAAATAAAATATTATAATGCATAAAAGAAAACCAGGTTTAGTCTCCAAAGTTTAGAGACTAAAAAATAATTTTCTAAAAATAGAGACCAAGACATAATTTTACTAAAAATGAAGGATTAAACTGTAAATACATAACCATATTGAAATTTCACCTACAAAGCATCCTCAATTCTGTCTAAAAATGAACTAGGGACCAAACTATAATTTTTTAAATTTTATACACAAATGTAAATTTCTAAAATTAAGGGATCAAATTGAAAATATTTCAAATCCATTATCAAACTGAGATTATCATCCTTAACCTCATATTATTAGAATTTCAAAATATATTTAGTGGTCAAATTATAATTCTTTAAATTTTAGGGACTAAACTATAATTTTTATAAATCAAAGCCAAAAATAAAATTGCATCATCTTCAACCTCAAGACCATTCTGTTTAAATTTTCTAAAAAAAGTGAAATGAATTCCTTAACCCATAACAAATCAATCCATAAATTTTTATTTCTAACAATGCACCCAAATCAATCATTTAACCTTAAACACATAATAATCATAAATCAATCTTAACAACATAAATTTCAAATATTTATAAACTCCAATCTCTTATTTAATTCTTTCATAAACAAACCATAATAATATGAGAGAGAACCACTTACTTGTTACTTACACCTTTCTTGAATTTAAAAATTCAAGATCAAAAACTAAGATTTTTAGTTTGATGAAGAAAGGGTCATGACAACCATAAGAATTAGAAAAGAAAAAAATAATTCTCTTGTAACTTCTCCATATATACCTAGGTTAACTTAGGTTGGATTTGGATTTACATAAATCATATCAAATTCATTCGAGTGATATAATCTTGGATAGTGAATACAAGTAACTAGTGTAAAAACAAACTTACTTTTTCTTTCTCTCCTATATCAATCAAATCTGAATTAACTCGCTAACTCGTTTTTCTAAAGGTATTCTTTAAATAAAATCATTCCACAATCCAAGGATATAACAATCATTTACACATCACTTCATGATATAGTAAAAAATCATAAAGGGTAAGATATTGAAATCTTATACAAGATCTCTAGGACTCACATAATAAAGAAGTAAGGATCCATTTTTTATTCTTGTAAAGGTATTAGTAGAAGTAATACATGCTATAGTGAAGCTTACTCTTTTCTTATTTGTAGACAAAGAATGTATATTGTTCCTTTCACTGTTAAAGGAAATACACTATAAGAATCTTAATCTTGTTATAATAAACATAGATGTCAAATCATAAATTCTCATTTGCTCATTGTCATTAGTGTCAAATAAATAATTTCACTCAGCTTCAATAATAATAAACACATGAATGCTAAGGATTTATTTGTGTTGATTCTTTTATTCAAAAACCTCATATTAGACCTAACCAAAGCGAATTCTTCATAATTACTTTGAGTTAAATTTCTCCCGCTACACCCAAGTTATTTATTGAGCATTAAAACTCAAATAATCTAATCTTCACTCAAATTATAAATGTTATAGGTGATTGCTTATGTAAGTGAGTTAATCTTAGTCTATCGATATAGTTTAATAAATTGTACTAAATGATACTCACAATATATTCCATAAAAAAATAATGAATAACATGATCTTCTAATGGTATTTATTCATTATTCAATCACTATAAACCTTAATATGATCCTTAAAACTAGTTATATTAACAATTACATTTTACATAAGTTAATAGATCTCACATGTCTAATAAATATATTCATTACTGTTGGTTTTGTGAGTGGATCTATAACCATAAAATTTATATAAATGTGTTTTAGGATCACATCATGTTTAGTAATTGTATCTCTAATGTAGTGATATTTCATCTTGATGAGTTTGGTCTCTTCACGGTATCTTGGATCTTTGGCCATAGCTACTACAATAGTGTTATTACGGTAAATTGTTATTAGGTTTGATGCTAATTTAATAATTTTTAAATTATGTATGAAACTCTTTAACCAAGCAATATCTTCTGTTCCTGCAAAATGATTAGTACTTAAAAGTGTATTTTTATCAAAGTTTTATTTCATCTTTTTGCATTTGAAGTATCAATAACTCCTTAACTAGAATATGTTTTATAATAACAAATCTAATACTATATAATACATTTAATTTATAGTAAATGTTCATCTTAAATATAGGCTTATCACATAAATTAAAAAATTAATTGATAAGTTCAACTGCTGAAATTGAAAAGACAAAACTAGGGCTAAGCTTATAAGAGAGATGACAGTTCAGTCCAAACTGAAACATTATTCAATTATTAGGTCATATCTAGAGCTGTAGAACTTGGATTTGGGTATCCTATATATGGATGGAAAGCTAAAACATAGGCCTAAAACTTATGTATGATTCAAAAATGTCATTTTCAAGTTCAAATTATAACAACAATGGAGAAGTGAGAATCTGTCTTATAGCCTAGACATTATTCAGTGTTCAACCCATATCTCGATTTCTAGAAGTCCAAATAACTTTTTTTTATTGTTGGAAAGTCGAGTGATATGATTAAAAGATTGATATCTTCTCCCAAGTGCAGCAATGTTGAAGTAATAAATAACTTGACAAGAACGAGCTCGAACCATAAAGAGATTAATTGTACAAATTATAAATAACAATAATACAACAACAACAACAATAACAACAACAACAATAATAATATTAGTAACAACAATAAAAACAATAATAGTAGTAGTAGTAGTAGTAAAGAAAAAGAAGGAGAAGAAGAAGATGATGATGAGAACTTTGAGATGAAATATTAATGTAAGGATTAAAAAATGATAATAATAAATGTCAAGGTTAGAAGATCCCTAATGATATGTCAAATAAGTATAGTATAAACTCTTATTATCCAATTAAAAACCACACACAAAGGAGTTTCCAATTAGATTATAGATTGTTAATATGATTACATTAGTCATCTTATTTGATTAATACTAATACTTGTAAATCTTATCAAGCATTCATGATTACAACTTATGTCAACAACAAATCAAGTTCCTTTCATAGCTCAAGTGTCGGTTATATCATACAGTATGGGGTATGAGAGTACCAAGTATTTGTTGTACCAAGTGTTATACAATATAAATCAAGATTAGTCATTTAACAAGCAAAGCATTAAAGAGTGAATGTGTAGTTGGGCCCAAGAGAAAATATGAAAGATCTCTTCCAATGTGCCTAGACCACCTAGTAAGGCAATGGAGACATCTGCATGGTTAAACATTGCATTCATTTGAGCAGTCATTGTGGACATATGTAATTCCTCTCTAATTGTTTTTCTAATGATGTTTCCTTGTGCCAAAGCTTTAGGGATGACCCTCAAAACTTGACTACCTCCTAAAAATACAGCTATTGACACACCTCCCATTAACCCTAGACTGCCTCCCCTATACACTAAATGAATCTTTCTCTTAGCTAGCACCTAACCAAAATGATTTGCTAATTCTAAAAATTCCTTTTCTTTCCTAGGACTAGATCCACTAAAAACACAAATATTTCTTATATGATGACCTGAGAAACTTGCCATTTCTACTCACTTCTATATTTATTAAATGTATGGGTTGAGTAGAAATGAAAGGAAGGAAGAGAGAATTTTATAGATAAGAAATTAAAAAGGCAATCATACCATGTGTATGTATAACTAGTTGTGATTGTGGCTTATATTTTCCCTTGGTTTTACGTCCAAGAACGGCTTAAACGCCCTCTATAGATTGAGGACAGGCTTCCCATCTAGTTTTCTTAAAAACTGGCAAACACGGTCTCTTTTAGTTGGATTCCGAAGACTAAGTTGAGCATGTTTTTTATGAAATAGTGGCCATAAATCATGAATTGCAAGATGCACATCTCCACTAGGATGCATCTTAAGAGTTAATAGAAGATTATCTAAAGACTCCTTACTGAGGCCATCCTTAATAAATTGTATTTTATCTTCATGGTTTATAGATATCATTCATAAAGAACAACATTGTGCATTACAAGTCCATCTGACACATTAATGATAGACTGTCAATTGTTTTTCATGATGTTTCTTTGCAAAAGTGCTTTTACTTGTTCCAAGCATGTGTGAAATGAAGGAATTCAAGAACTCACCTGATAATCGGATCTTTGCTTCAATCAACCAGCAAATATCTTCAGGAATTCAATGATTCATTAACAACCTCAATCTTGCACATCTAGCACGGTAAATTTTTGTAATTGCATTCTAAGGCAAAACAGGAAAATATTTTTTTAATTTTTCAAGATTAGTGTTCATTTTTAAATGACAATTAGAAAAGAGATTCAAAGAATTACACAAATATATAAACAAATATAAGTTATTATAGGAAATTAAAAGAACCGATTTAAGTCACGGAGTACCGTTGTTCGCCATTTGACAGGGGTGAGAGAAGCTAGCAAAAATCACTAAAAAAACACAAAAATAATGTGAGAAAAACAAAATAATTAACCTTTATCTACAAGATCATTCAAACCAGTTGATTCATTTTCATTAGGGAAATTATCAAAGTAAGCTTTTAAACGATGTCTATTTTTCTTAAAAACATTGTCATTTATTGAATTCTCAATATCGAAGACCCCATAAGGATACACATGTTTCTTAATAAATGGACTGTCTCATTTTGATCTTATATCTCTAGGAAATAAATGGAGTTGTGAATTATAAAAGAAATTGTTTTGACCAGTATCAATTTTTTTGACAATTTCATAAGTTTTGCAGAATGCATGTGTGTCCTTGAACATGTAGGCCAATAAAATCCATTTTAAAATATTTTTGCAATTGTCTTTTTTGACGAAAAATAACTCCCACATGGTTCAGAATGATAAAGTTTAATAACACTACTTACCTTATTGTAAAGAATGCATCATTCAAATATTTGAGCAAAATAATATTTGAATAAGTTAGGGTCATCATAATAAAAGTTCTTCACTTTGTTCAAAAACTTTTCTTTGTCTTGAGTACTTCAATCAGCTGGCAAATCTCTTAAAGCAAGAATAATTGATATTTTTATCATACCAAGACATTGGACTAAAAGAAAGTAAGGATTTGTTAGGAAAATAATTATCAATTGGTGTGATGTTGGGTGTTGAATTTGTTGTCACTTTTAATAAAAGATCTGCATTAACATTTTTTATGCGTTTTTCATCCTTGATTTCTTCCAGATTGGTCATGGCATGAGAAAATAAAAGTGCTGGTGGGAAATCAATTTTTTATTTACAATGTTCATATTTAACCCCTTTCTTACCCTTGGAGATTGACTCATCATCTTTCTTACAAGGTTTGAAAATTGGTTTTTGAATAACCTTACCAATACAAAAAGTGATGACTGATTTGACTTAATCCATGTGTTAACTTCCAGAACTACTTGCATTTGCATTATATTGCCCCTTGAAATTTTGTTGTGGTTGAGATGGAAACTTACCTTTCTCTTGAAAACTGAGAGCAGATATGATTTTAGAAAGAGTATCTTTAAAATCTATTATGCTTTGAGCAAGTTGAGTGTTGATTACGTCTTGCTTTTTAATAAATGCATGCAATGTTTTCTCAAGATTTCTTGTAAAAGGTGGAGCATAAGGAGGTGCATATCCATGAGAATTTTGAAAATTATGGCGCGCTTGAAATGGTGGTTGTGAAGTTTGTACATTATCACTCTTCCAATAGAAATTTAGGTGATTTCTCCAACCAGAGTTGTATGGTTGCGAGTATGGGTTGTGGTTAGACCTTTGAAAATTGTTTAAAATATAGGCTTGTTCATAGAGATATTCTTTAAAAGAAGGCAAGGTTGGACAATTATTGGTTGGGTGTTCATTTATTTCACCTATTTGACACACAATGTTTTCAATAAATTTTAATTGACCACTCTTTTTCAATTGTAGTGCCTCAACTTTTCTAGCTAAAGATGCAAACTTGGCTTGCAGGTCATGATCTTCCTTAAGGTTACACATACCTTCACTGGATGTATGAGGTTAAGTTTTACTCAGTGCCTCATAAGTACTCGTAGTGTCCCAATTTTAAGCATTTTCAGCTAACAAGTCTAACTACTCCATTGCTTCATCAGGGTCTTTATCTTCAAAAGTTCCATTGCACATCAATTCAACCATTTGTCTATCTCTAGGTGTTAACCCTTCATAAAAATATGAAACCAATCTCCATGTTTCAAAACCATGATATGGGCAAGTATTAAATAAGTCTCGATACCTATCCCGGCATTGGTAAAATATTTCTTCTAGTTTTTTAGTGAAAGTGGTGATTTGTCTTTTGAAAGAGCTTGTTCTATGATATGAGAAAAACTTCTTTAAAAATTGTTGTTGCATATCATCCCAAACACGAATAAATCCTAGTCTTAAATTTTATAGCCATATTTAAGCTTTATCTTTTAATGAAAAAGGAAAAACCTTTAATCTGATAATGTTCATGCTACAATTTGAATTATTATATGTGTTGCAAACCTCCTTAAATTCCCTTAAATGCAAGTATGAATTTTTCAATTCTAAGCCATGAAAAGAAGGTAAATTAAAATGAGATGCATCAAGAGGAAAAATTATGCATGATGGTACGCTTGTTCTTAAGGGATTCATATGATCTCTAAGTGTTCTAGTATAGTTATTCTTATTATTCTTATTATGAAGTGATTGATTATATTCTTCGGCTATATTTTCTGAAAATGATGAGGATATCTTATAAATTTTACCACTTAATATACGTGACCACACTCTCATGTACATGTAGGAATAGAATAAAAGAAAGACGAAGAAATAAGAGATAAGAAATGAAGTTATATATAAGAGAAGTGAAAAGAAAAAATAAAATAAATGCTATAATTTATACAAGAACTTACCTCCCGGCAACAATGCCAAAAACTTGACACAACAAAAAGATTAATGTCGTCTTCCAAGTGTAGGAGTGTCGAAGTAATAAATAACCCGACAAGATCGGGGTTGAACCATAAGGAGGTTAATTGTATAAATTACAAATAACAATAATACAACAACAATAACAATAATAATAATAACAACAACAACAACAATAGTAGTAGTAGTAGTAGTAGTAATAGCAACAGTAGTAGTAGTAGTAGTAACAATAATAATAATAATAATAATAATAATAATAAAGAAAGAGAAGGAGAAAAAGAAGATGATGATGAGAACTTTGAGATGTAATATTAATGTAAGGATTAAACAATGATAATAACAAACGTGAGGGTTAGAGGTTCCATTAATGGTATGTTAAACAAGTATAATATAAACTCTTATTATTCAATTGGAAACCACACACGAAGGAGGATCCTTTGTATAACACTCTTATTATATTAACAACAAATCAAGTTCCTTTCATAGCTTAGATATCGGTTATACCATATAGTATTGGCTATAAAAGTGCCAAGCATTTGTTGTACCAAGTATTATACAATATAAATCAAGATTAGTTATTTAACAAGCAAAGTATTAAAGAATGAACAAGATAACAAATACAAAACATGTTAGTATTAAACATTAAAGTTCATATTAAGTTTACACTATCCTTATTCTTACACCATTAGTGTAACCTTTTCACCTTGATATAATAAACTTAACTAAACATAATAAAAGAAAGAAAAATAAATAAACAAGATAAGAACATAAATAAGATAAAAGTTCACTAAGTAAATGAAGGGAAATGAAAGGCATAAACTTATATTAATGAAAACAAAGCATAAACATTACAAAAAATATACAGAGAGAAACCAAGAACATGATCTTGATCTAGAAACCAAGATGCCTAAATGCATGGCAAATGCCTCCTTTTATAGGCTAAAATTAGAAACTATTGATTTGATGACTAATTGATGAGTGGGTGACCAACTCTTGACTTGGTGATAATCCTTATCTTTTCTTGTCTGCCCAAAACATCATTAAGAACGTCAAAATTGAAACCACTTGAAAACATGAAAGTTGTAGGAAATTGTCTCAGATTTCTTGTGTAAAAACTTCATGTCATTTTGACTATTGGAACTCCCAATATGGGCTAAAAACTGAACAGTACTCGAGCTGGAGGACAAATTTAGACCTCTTTATTATTGCTCTAATTTGGACTTGAAAATAGCCTTTTTGGATCTTGGGCTCCATATAAAAGTTGTAGGGCTATATCTTACCTTTCCATCCATATAAATTAGACCTAAATATAAGATCTACAGCTACAGATATGACCTATTTACCAAACAGTGTTCTGGTTGGACTGCATTGGCATCTCTTTTCTAAGTTTGGCCATTTCTTTGTCCTTTCAATTTCAGTTCTTAAATTTATCAATCAATCCTTTAATTTATATGATAGGCCTAGATTTAAAATAAATATTTACTACAAATTAAAGGTATCTTATATTATTAGATATGTTATTATAAAACATGTTTTAATTAAGGAGTTATTGATACTTCAAGTGCAAAATAATGATATAAAACCTTGATAAAAATGCATTTTTAAGTACTAATCACATGGAATATGCCTCATTTTATAGGCCAAATTTGGGAACTAATTGGTACTTAAAAGTGTATTGTTATGAAGGTTTTATATCATCATTTTTTCACTAGAAGTATCAATAACTCCTTAACAAAATCATGTTTTATAATAACAAGTCTAATACCATATGCTACCTTTAATTTATGATAAATGTTCATGCTAAATGCAGGTTTATCACATAAATAAAAAAGTTGATTGATGAGTTGAAATACTAGAATTGAAAGGACAAAAAGGAGGGTGAAGCTTAGAAAAGAGATGCGAGTTTAGTCCAAACTGGAACACTATTTGGTAATTGGATCATAACTAGAGTTATAAAACTTGGTTTTAGGTCTGCTTTATATAGATGAAAAGCTAAGACATATGTCTAAAACTTTTATATAGGAGGCAAGACTCAATTTTGTTGTTTGGAAGTTCAAATCTTAGTAACAACGTAGAAATCTGAATCTATCCTGAAGCCTAGACATTGTTCAGTTTCCAGCCCATATCTCGAGTTCTAGAAGTCCAAATGATCTCAATTTTTTTTTCTAGAAAGCTGAGATAATTTTCTAAAACTTTTATAGTAAGGTTTGTCCAAATTCTTATGTTAGCAATAATGTTTTTGGCACACAAGAAGATAAGGATTGTTATTAAGTCAAAAGTTAATCACCCACTCAACAACTAGTCATCAAATCAATAGTTTCTAATTGTGGCCTATAATAGGAGACATTTGCCATGTATTTAGGTATCTTGTGTTCAAATCAAGATCATGCTCTTGTTTCCTCTCTTTGTATTTTTGTAGTGCTTCAATTTTGTTTTCATTAATATCTTGTTTATGCATGTCATTTCCTTTCCTTTACTTAGCTAATTTTATCTTACATATACTTTTATCTTATTTATTTATGTTTCTTTCTTTCATTATATTTAGCTAAGTTATGTAAAGGTGAAAAGGTTATACTGATGGTTTGAGAATAAGTATAGTATAAACTTAAGATGGACTTTAATGTTTGATACTAAAATATTTTGTATTTGTTATCTTGTTCACTTTAATACTTTGCTTGTTAAATGGTTAATCTAGATTTATGTTGTATAACACTTGGTGCAACAAGTACTTAGTACTTTCATAGTCAAACCGTATAGTATAACCTACATCTGTGTTATGAAAAAAATTTGATTTGTTATTAAAATAAATTATAATCATGAATGCCTGACAATATTTACACGTATTAGCATTATTCGAATAAGATAACTAATGTAATCATGTTAATAATTTATAATCTGATTTGAAACTCTTTTGTGTGTGGTTTTTATTTGAATAATAAGATTTTATACTATACTTATTTGAAATACCATTAATGGATCCTCTAACCTTGATAATTGTTTTTATCATTATTTAATCCTCACCATGATCTTCCATCTCAAAGTTCTTTTCTTTTTTTTTATTAGTAGAAGCACTACTACTACTACTAGTATTATATTATTATTATTAATACTACTACTACTACTATTACTATTAGTGTTGTTGTTGTTATTGTTGTTTATAATTATATAATTAACCTCCTTGTGGTTCAACCTTAGTCTTGCTAAGTTATTTATTACTTTGACACTCCTTCACTTAGAGAAGACATTACTATTTTGGTTATATCAAGTTTTTAGCACTGTTGCTAGAGAGGTAAATTTTTGTATAAATTATAGTATTTATTTTATTTCCTCTTATCTTTTTTTTATATCTAACTTTGTTTTTTTTTTGTTTTGTTTTTTGTTCTTTTTTTTTCTTCTTCCTTTTATTTTATTCCTACACGTGCATGAGAGTGTGGTCACGTACATTAAGTGGTAAACTTTGCATGGTATCCTCATCATTTTCAAAAAATATTGTTGAAGAAGATAACCAATCGATTCATAATAAAAATAATGATAATAACCGTGTTAGAACACTTATAGACCATATAAATCCTACAAAAACATGTGCATTGTCAAACATGGTTTTTACTTGTGATGCATCTCATTTTAATTTTAAACTAGATATTATTTAACTTTTACCTTCTTTTCATGGCTTAGATTTAAAAAATCTACACTTGCATTTAAAGGAATTTGAGGAGATTTATAACACCTATAATGATTCAAATTATAGCATAAACACCATTACATTAAAGCTTTTTTCTTTTTCATTAAAAGATAAAGCTAAAATATGGCTATAAAATTTGAGACTAGGATCCATTTATACTTGGGATGAAATGCAATAATAGTTTTTAAATAAATTTTTGTCATCTCATAGAACAAACCTTTTCAAAAGATAAATCACTATATTCACTCAAAAATCAGGAAAAACATTTTACCAATGTTGGGATAGGTATCAAGACTTGCTTAATACTTGCTCTCATCATGATTTTGAAACATGCAGATTGGTTTCATATTTTTATAAAAGGTTAACACCTAAAGATAGGCAAATGATAGAATTGATATGCAATGAAACTTTTGAAGATAAAGATCTTAATGAAGCAATGGAATGCCTAGACTTATTAACTAAAAATCCTTAAAACTAGAACACCACAGGTACTTATGAGACATTAGGTAAAACTCAACCTTATATATCTAGTGGATGTATGTATAATGACACGACAAAGAGATTAATGTCTTCTCCCAAGTGCAGAAGTGTCGAAGTAAAATAACCCGGCAAGACCGGGGTCGAACCACAGGGAGGTTATTGTACAAATTATAAATAACAACAACAACAATAATAACAATAATAATAATAATAAAGAAAGAGAAGAAGATGATGATGATGATAAGCACTTGGAGATAGAGTATCAAAGTAAAGATTAAACAATGATAATAACAAATGTCAAGGTTAGAGGTTCCACTAATGGTATGTCAAACAGATATAGTATAAACTTTTATTATTCAATTGGAAACCACACACAAT
>SRLM01001010.1:0-35949 GCA_015708895.1 Populus ilicifolia
TTATTTGTTATCATTGTTTAATTGTTACGTTAATTTTCTATCTCAAAGTTCTCATCAACTTTTCTTTTTCTTTATTATTGTTACTATTGCTACTGTTGCTGCTACTACTACTACTATTATTGTTGTTGTTATTGTTGTTATTTATAATTGTTGTTTATAATTTATACAATTAACCTCCCTGCGATTTGACCCCAATCTTACCGGGTTATTTTTTACTTCGACACTTTTGCACTTGGGAGAATACATCAATCTTGTAGTCGTGTCACATAGCCTAAATCGTATGGTATAATCGACACCTATGTTATGAAAGAATCTTGATTTGTTATTAATAAAAGTTATAATCATGAATGTCTGATAATATTTATAAGTATTAACATTATTTGAATAACATAACTAATGTAATCATGTTAACACTTTATAATCCTATTAGAACCTTCTTTGTATATCGTTTTAGGTTGAATAATAAAATTTTATATTATACTTGTTTAAATATCATTAGTGAATCCTATAATCTTGAGATTTGTTTTTATCATTATTTGATCCTCATATTGATCTTCCATCTCAAAGTTCTCAAATACTACCACTATTATTGTATTATTATTGTTTATAATTTATAGAATTAGCCTCCCTATAGTTCGACTCCAATTTTGATGGGTTATTAATTACTTCGACATTTGTACACTTGGAAGAAAACATTAATCTTTTGGTTATGTCAGAAATCACCTAAATTTTAGTTAGAAGAGTGATAACAATAATATATAACTTCATAGCCATTGTTTCAAGCACACCATAATTTTTAAAATTCTCATGAATCCTCTAACATTGACATTTACGTTTATTATTGTTTAATCCACACATTAATCTTACATCTCAAAGCCCTCTTTAACTTGTTTTTGTTATTGTTGTTGTTGTTGTTATTGTTCTTCTTCTTATTATTATTATTATTATTATATAGTTAACCTCCATATAGTTCGATCTCGGTCTTGCCAAGTTATTTATTACTTCAACACTCCTACATTTGGAAGAAGACATCAACTTTTTTGTCGTATTAAGTTTTTGGAGTCATTGCTGTGGAAGTAAATTCGTGTATAAATTATGATATTTATTTTATCTTTTCTTTACACTTTTCTTGTATCTGACTTTTGTTGTTTTTATTTTGTTTTCTTTTTATTTTTATTCTCTTTTTTATTATCTTTCTACACATACATGAGAGTTTGGTCACATACATTAAGTGATAGACTTTGTGGGGTATCCTCATTATTTTCAGAAAATATGACTGAAAAAGATAACTAATTGCTTTATAGTGAGAATAACCGTATTAGAACATTTAGAGACCATATAAGTCTTATAGAACAAAAACACCCTCATGCATAATTTTCCTTCCTGATGCATCTCATTTTAATTTTAGGCTAGGCATTACTAAACTTTTACTATCTTTTCATGGCTTAGATTTAAAAAATTCATACATGTATTTAAGAGAATTTGAAAAGGTCTGTAACATTTATAATGACTTAAATTATAACATGAACACCTTCAGATTAAAGCTTTTTTTTCTTTCTCATTAAAAGATAAAGCTAACACATGGCTATAAAATTTAAGACCAGGATCCATTTGTGCTTGAGTTAAAATGCAACAATAATTTTAAAAAAAATTTTTCATCTTATGGAACAAACTTTTTCAAAAGATAAATTATCATTTTCACTAAAAAAATAGGAGAAACATTTTACCAATATTGAGATAGGTATTAAGACTTACTCAGTACTTACTTTTGTCATGGTTTTGAAATATAGAGATTCGTTTCATATTTTATGAAGGGTTAATACCTGAATATAGGTAAATGGTTGAATAAATGTGTAATAAATCTGAGTGGAAAATGCTCAAAATTGGAGTAATGGAAATAATTCGTTTCATATAAAGACCCTGATGAAGCAATGGAGTACCTATATTTGCTAGCTGAAAATGCTCAAAATTGGAACACTAAAGATACTTATAAGGCACTGAGTAAAACTCAATTGTATATCTAGTGGAAGTATGTATGACCTTAGAAAAGATCATAACCTCTAAGCCAAGTTTGCATCTTTAGCTAGAAAAGTGAAAGCACTATAATTAAAAAGAAGTGGCTAATTAAAATTTATTCAAGATATTGTGTGTTAAATTTGTTAAACTAATAAACATTTAACCAATGACCTGCATTTCTAAACATTTAACCAATCTGATAAACAGTGTTACAATTTAAATTAAATCAGCATCTCTTTTCTATACTTCACCCTTTCTTTATCCTTTCAATTTCAATACTTTAACTTATCGATCAAGCCTTTTATTTATGTGATAGACCTGCATTTAGAATGAATATTTGCCATAAATTAAAGTTATCTTATAGTATCAAACTTATTATTATAAAATATATTTTAGTTAAAGAGTTATTGATACTTCAAGTGCAAAATAATGATATAAAAATTTAATAAAAATATAATTTTAAGTATTAATCACACCCTCCAACCAGCTTATTACTAGTCCCTAGTAATCAAAGTGTTAAAATAGAAAAACAATTTGTAAATTTCATAAAGCAAGGTATTCATCATTTAATTTTCATTAATCTATCTAGATAAAAAAAATCTCATTAAATTTTTATATTTGCTCAATACCTCTTAAACAAGATATTAATAAACCTTCTTTTCATGCTCAATATATCAACACATAGTTATGGGGCTTTATTTGGAAGAATTTTTTTTCCTTAATATTTAAAGTTAACTTTCTTGGGTTAGAATTATTATCATTTTCTTCTTCTTTTTTACTTTTTTAATTAAAATACATATAACTTAAAAATGCAATGCATCTTTAATCCATGTAACATACTTTTAGCTAATGACTCTCAGACCAGTTAGTTTAAGGGTATTAGGTGTTAAGACACTCCTATGAGTTTAGTAACTCATGTTATATATACTAATACGTAGATAATGCAATATTTGATTCTTTTAAGCTTTTCTCTCTAACCCACATAATACGCATTGGGCCAATAACTCCCAAGTTAGTTAACTTTAAGGTATTAGGTGTTAAAACACCCTTTTGGTCTTAATTGCTTATACTAGGGAGGCTATGAAACCAAATAACTATTAAAAATATTTACTAAGATATGTCTCAAGAGTCAATAAAATTCCTCCTTACTCTGTTATCTTAGTAAAATAGTTTTGCAAATGGTTTATGAAATACAAAACATAGATTTTTTTTTTAATATCAACTATTACCCTTTCCCCATAATCAAAATGAGACATTGTCCTTAATAATCTAAGGTAGAAAGATAAGAGTATAAAAGATATCACTTGAAATAACAACTTGAAACACACTTAAACAAATATAAAAAATACCAAAACACAAATATTATTCTCTATTAATAAAATAAAAAAACACAAGTATTTATAAACAAAGGCTTAAATCCAATCTAAGCTTTTTATAGCTTTTCTTTATTGACCAATTTATACGAGTTATGAAGGGATCAATTACAGGAATAAAAGATTGTAGTTGGTCAATCAATTGTTTAACAGTAGCATGATTTGTTGTGCTGAAGATGTTAGAAATTTCTATTCCATAGCACGATCAAGAAAAAAATAACTTATCATAAAAACTATGAACATTTAACAGATTTATAGGTTTATGGTGAATGTGCAGTTGGGCACAAAAAAAAATGTGAAAGATCTTGTCCAATATGCCCAAACAACCTTGGTAAAGCAATGAAGGCATCAACGTATGTAAACATTGCATTCATTCAATCATATATTGTAGAGACTTGTAGTTCCTCTCTAATTATTTTTCTAATGACCTCCCTTTGTGCGAATACTTTGGGGACAACCCTCAAAACTTGACTACCTTATAAAAATACAGCTATTGTCACTCCCTCCATTGACCCAAAGTTGCCTTCTTTATGCACCATATGGATCTTTCTTTCAGCTAATACCTACCCAAGATAATTTGGTGATTCTAAAATCTTTGTTTCTTTTTTAGGACTGAATCCATCAAAAATATAAATGTTTCTTATATGATGACTTGAAAAACTGTCATTTTTACACTTCTATATCTGTTGAATATATTGGTTGAGTAGAAATGAAGGGAAGGAAGGGAAGATTTTATATATGAGAACTTGAAAATACAATCATACCATCTATATATAAGTCAATTGGAGTCTCTCTCTCTCTTTCTATTTATTTATTTATATTATATGTTAAAAAAACATTTATATGTATAAGTAGTTGCAATTGTGGCTCACATCATTTCTTGATTTTACATCCAAGAACAACTTAAACACCTTTTATGGGTCGAGAATAAGCTTAAACACCCTCTATGGGGGGGATAGACTTCCCATTCAATATTCTTAAAAACTAGCAAACAAAGGTATTTTTTAGTTAGATTCTCATTACTATATCGCACATGTTTTTTATGGAAATTGGGTCATAAGTCATGAAATGCCCAACACATATCTCTACCAAGATACATTTCAAAAGTTAATTAAAGAATATCTAATAATTCCTTATATTTTGAAATAAATCCAGACTTTAGATAATTTTCACAAGCTTTATAGAATAAATGTGTGTCTTTGAATATGGTGGACCAATATAATCCCCATTATAAGATTTTTGTAATTATTGTTTTTACGAGAAATGACTCTTATATGCCTCAGAATGACAAAATTTAATAACACTACCTACCTTGTTATCAGCAATGCATCTTTGAAATATTTGATCAAGACAATATTTGAATAAGTACAGATCATCCCAATAAAAATTTTACACATCACTCAAAAATTTTCTTTTATCTTCGGTACTCTACTAAGCTAGCAAAAATCATAAAGCAAAAAAATTAATATTTTTAGCAAAATAAGGTATTGAACTAATAGACAGTAAGGATTCATTAGTAAAGTGATTATCGATTGGTATGATGTTGGATGTCGAATCTGTTGTTACTCTTGACAAAATATCTACATCAATATTTTTAGTACCTTTTTCATTTATGATTTTTTTCTTGAGAATAAATCATTTGTAAATTTTTAGATTCATTCAACTGAATTTTACTTAAAGTAAATTCAAGTTGATTTACTTCTTGTAAATCATTATCATTTGTAAAATTTTAGATTCATTCAACTAATTCTTCAATATGATTTACTTCTTGTAAATGATTATCATCTTCATGTTACTTGCAAATGTTAAAAATATTCATCTTCAATGTCATGTTTTTAAATGATAACTTTTTCAGTTCATTCCTAAAATTAATCAATACATTAGAAGTTACAAGAAATTGACGTTCTAAAATCACAGGAAATGAATTACATGCTTTAACAGGCTGTGTGTTCAAAACAATAAAATCCATATAATAAATAAATTTATCAACTTGTACTAACATATGTTCAACTATTCCTCCAAGCACTTTTACAAATCTATCGACAAGTAAAAGAGTTATGGAAGTTGGTTTTAACTCACCTAGATTGAAACTTTGAAAAACTAAATATGAAAATAAATTCACAATGTATGATCAAAGGAATGCAATATTTAAAACACATTGATACTCCATTTCTTTACCAAGTGGTGTGGGCATATTGAAAAAGATCTTTCATATTTTCTCTTGAGTCCAATTTCACATCCACCATAAATCTATAGGTTTGCTCAATGTTAATGGTTTTATGATAAATTATTGTCTTTTCTTTATCATGCTGTGAAATAGAATTTTCTAACATCTTCGGCATAACAAATCATAATCTTTATTGCTACTGCTGAACAATTAATTGACCAATTATAATTTTTCATTCCTATGATTGATCTCTTCATGAGTCATATAAATTGATCAACTAAAGAAAGCTGTAAAAAACATATATCAGATTTTAGCCTTCATTTGTGAAACCTTGTTTCTTCTTGCTTTATTAATAACATATTATTTTATTTTATTATTTTTTATATTTGTTTAAGAGCATTTTAAATTTGTCAGTTGTCGCTGTTTCAAGTGATGTCTTCTTATTAGTACTTAAAAGTGTATTTTTATTAAGGTTTTATATCAGTATTTTGCACTTTAAGTATTAATAACTCTATAGCTAGAATAAGTTTTATAATAACATATCTAATAATATAGGATAACTTTAATTTATAATAAATATTCATCTTAAATACAGACCTATCACATAAATCATCGGATTGATTGATGAGTTTAACTACAAAAAGTGAAAAGATAAAGAGATGACTAAGCTTAGAAAAGATATGATGGTTCAATTCAAACTGGAAAACTGTTCAATCATTAGGTCATATTTGAAGTTGTAGAACTTAGATTTGAGTTTTCTTTATATGGATGGAAAGCTAAAAAATAGGTCTAAAACTTTAGTGTTCAATGTTAAATTGTAGGATAACTTTAAATTGTAGCAACAATGAAGAAGTCAAAATCTATCATACAACCCAAATAGTGTTCAATGTTCAACCCATATCTCGAGTTCTAGAAATTCGAATGACCTTATTTTTTTTATTGGAAAACTAAGATAAGTTTTTAGAACTTTCATGATATAATTTGTTTAAAGTCTGATATTAGCAATTTTTTGTTCAGACAAGAAGATAAGGATTGTCATCAAGTCAAAATATAGTCACCCACTCAATAATTAGTCAACAAATTAATAGTTTTAAATTTTAACCTATAAAAAGGAGGTATTTTTCATGCATTTAGGCTTTTTGGTTTTCAGATCAAGATCATGTTTTTGGTTTTTTTTCTTAATATTTTTTTAATGCTTAAGTTTTGCTTTCATTAATCTCTTTTTTATGCCTTTCATTTCTTTTACTTAGTTAACTTATATATTATTTATGTTTTTATCTTATTTATTTATATTTCTCTTCTTCATTATACTTGTCTAAGTTTATTATGTTAAGGTGAAAATGTTACACTAATGATATAAGAATAAGTATAATCTAAACTCAACATGGACTTTAATGTTTGATACTCACATGTTTTGTATTTGTTATCTTATTCACTTTTAATACTTTGCTTGTTAAATAGTTAATCTAGATTTATATTATATAACTATTGGTACAAGATATACTTGGCATTTTCATAACCCATCTGTATGGTATAACCAACACCTATGCTATAAAAGGAACTTGATTTGTTATTAGCATATGTTAAAATAATGAATACTAATTAGTATTGAAAAGTGTATTTTTATCAAGGTTATATATTATCATTTTGCACTTGAAGTATCAATAACTCTTTCACTAAAACATGTTTTATAATAACATATTTAATAATATAAGATAAATTTAATTTGTGGTAAATATCATTTTAAATGCACGCTTCTCATATAAATGAAAGGATTGATTAATGAGTTTAAAAACTAAAATTGAAAGGACAAAGAGATGGCTAAACTTAGAAAAGAGATGGTGGTCCAGTCCAAACAAGAACATTGTTCGATAATTGGGTCATATCTAGAGTTGTAGATCTCGGATTTAGGTCTACTTTATATGGATGAAAAGGCAAGACATACGTCTACAACTGTTATAGAAGCTCAAGATTTAAAAAGGCTATTTTCAAGACCAAATTATAGCAATAATAAAGAAGTCTGAATCTATCTTGCAGTCCGGGCACTGTTCAGTTTTTTACCTATATCTAGAGTTTTAGAACCAAATGACCTTTATTTTTTTGTTTGAAAAGCTGAGACAATTTTCTACAACTTTCATGTTTTCAAATGGTTCCAGTTCTAACGTTATCAATGATATTTTAGGCAGATAAGAGAAGATAAGGATTGTCACCAAGTTAAGAGATGGTCACCTACTCATCAATTAGTCATCAAATCAATAGTTCTCAATTTTGGCCTCTAAAAGGAGGCATTTACTATGTATTTAGACATCTTGATTTCTAGATCAAGATCATGCTCTTGCTTTCTCTCTTTGTATTTTTTTATATTTTTAAGTTTTATTTTCATTAATATCTTGTTTATACCTTTCATTTATTTTCTTTACATAGTTAACTTTTATCTTATTTATGTTATTTTTTTTCTTTCTTTCATTATGTATAGTTAAGTTTATTATATCGAGGTGAAAAGTTTATACTAATGGTGTAAAAATAAGTATAATGTAAACTTAACATGGACTTTAATGTTTGATACTAATATGTTTTATATTTGTTATCTTGTTCACTATTTAATACTTTGCTTGTTAAATAACTAATCTAGATTTATGTTGTATAACACTTGGTATAACAAATACTTGACACTTTTATAGCCTATACTATATGGTATACCCGACACTGAGGTATGAAAGGAACTTAATTTGTTGTTAATATAAGTTATAATCTTGAATTCCTAACAATATTTATAATTATAGCTTTAATCAAATAAGATAACTAATGTAATCATGTTAACAATTTATAATCTAATTGGAACCTTCTTTATGTGTGGTTTCCAATTGAATAATAAGAGTTTCTACTATATTTTTTTGAAATACCATTAGTGGATCCTCTAACCTTGATATTTATTGTTATCATTGTTTAATCATTACATTAATCTTCTATCTCAAAGTTCTCATTAATTTTTCCTTCTTCTTCTTCTTCTTCTTCTTTACTACTACTATTACTACTACTACTACTACTACTACTCTTGTTGTTGTTGTTGTTGTTGTTGTTGTTGTTGTATTATCTTATTGTTATCTATAATTTATACAATTAGGCTCCTTGTGGTTCGACCCCGATCTTACTAGTTATTTATTACTTCTACACTCTTGCACTTAGAAGAAGACATCAATCTTTTGGTCGTGTCAAATATCTAATAACATTTACATGTATTAGAATTATTTAAATAAGATAATTAATGTAATCATATCAACAATTTATAATCTAATTGGAACCTCCTTTATGTATAGTTTTCATATGAGTAATAAAAAGAGTTTATACTATACTTGTTTGAAATACCATTAGTAGATCCTCTAATCTTGATATTTATTTTTATCATTATTCAATTCTCATATTAATCTTACATTTGAAAGTCCTCTTTAACTTATTATTATTATTATTATTATTATTATTATTATTATATAGTTAACTTGCCTATGGTTCGACCTAGTCTTACTGGGTTATTTATTACTTTGACACTCCTATACTTGAGAGAAGACATCAACTCTTTAGTCATGTAATATAATGTCTATTAAGTCTTGTTGATTTTATTTTGTTCACGTAAGTGGTCTAAATATAATTCCAAAATGTCTATCACTAGTAGGTCTAAATGAATATAACTTTAAAGATGATTATAAAGAATAACAAATCCTAAGCTCTAAGAAGCCTAAATCCGAAAGGAACTCAAATAGACTTGGAGAACTAACTCAAGCTTGCTCAAAATATGCTTACAAAGTTTTTTAAAAGAAAGATATTACCACCTTGTGTTGGGTTTCCCAAAACACATGCATACAATAGAAATGATAAATTTAAATTTTTTCAAGAGTTTAAAAGATTTCATTAGACAAATCTAGAGTTGTTTAAGGATTATGCAATTACCTAAAGATCAATTTAATAGTTGCTTCAATGTTGGGTTGTTATGAATCATAAGATATCTAAATGTTCAGCCTCTAACTGTAATCGCCATGAATCACTAGTAAGAAATATCTTAAATCTTTGTAGGAGAAAAAGATATATATACCATAGAGTGCTAGTCTTTTATTTTGTATTTTAAGTGTTTCTATATTGTACTTTTCTCACATTTTCTTATAAAATAAGAGACATAACATTTTATTTATAAGAAAACCTAAAAACCCTATAAATGGCAAAAATATCATTTTTTCTTGTAAATAATAACACATATATTATTTTAGACTAATTTTAAAAATTTATTCAATCAAGTACTTAATTATTTATATGTTTAGAGTTGCAATCTCATGTGTTAACTATATTCTAGTCCTTAATTTTAAAATTTTATTTATAATCAAGTCACACTTGATTAATCAACCTATTTTAATATTTAACCAATAGCTCTTATATGTGAGACTCATTAGGTTCCCTAATAAATTGGTCCAAAGATAAATTATAATTATAAATAAAATAAGATTAAATAAATTAAATAATTTAATTTATTATCAACTAAATAATTAATTGACTTATATTTAAAGATTAAGTATAATATTTAGTAATTTGTCATTATCTTTTAAATATTAAGAAAGTCATAAGTAGTTTGACTTAATTTTTTAATGACTAGTTTCTTAGTGAAATTATTATCCTTTCATCATGAATGTTCTGATTTAAATATTATAACATGCAGTATGTTTGCTTTGTCAAATCATATTAATTCTCAATATTATATTCATTAATTCTTTAAATAAGATTTTAAAACTCTTTTCAAAATTCATTCCACCTTGGTTAAGGATTTTACAATCAATATTGTTTAATAATATATGAAACATTTTTTCTAATTCACTCAGGTTGATGAATCCTCTTTTAATTTCTCAAATACATTTATATAGTTTATGTTAGACCCAAATCTGGATAACATATGGTTAGGATCAAAGTATAACATTCTTTATCTAAGATAACTTAGTGATCTCAAATTTAAGAATCACTTATACAACTATCACAAGAGCCTTTTCATAGATATATTTGATCTCTCCATATAGAATTTTCTTGCAGGTCAGTTCAGTGGACATGTTATCTAATAAGTACTTGCATATTAGTTTCAAGTATCCCTCGTATCTAAATTTGTAAGAGCAACAACTTCTTTTCATAAAGGAATGAATATAAGATATTTCCTTTCATACTTTTCATAAATTTTCCATTTAGCCATAGCACCTAATTTCAATGAGATCTTTCATGGTCTTGTATAACCATTAATATTGATTAATTAGATAATTAACAATATTTATATTATTAATTCCTTTTTTCTTCATTTCAATAAGGAAAAGATATAATTAGGAATTTAATCTTAAGTGGAGGTAGGTAACAATCATGAAATTAAATAAAGTAAAGAAACACAATAATAAAAGTGTAGTTGTCAAATATTTTGATCTTTGAGAAAGATATATTATTATTTTAGGTGATGTGAGGTAAAAAAAAGTAAATAAACTAGAATGTAAAGAAAAGCTTATAAATAAATTAGTAGATAAAAAACAATAATAAGAGACAAATTACAGGAAAGCGGTAAAAAAATTGTATATATGAAGCTTACTATTATTTTTAGCTACTGGATGATTTATTTATAATATTACATGCATATAATTTCATACAAATTCCTAATATTACACAAACTATCTATGAAAAATAAAGACTCTATAATCTAAATCCTAGTACAACTTATACTTTTTATTTATATGTATCCTTATTATAGTTGTGCATGTTTTTGTTAAATTATAATATCTATTAGTTTAACTAAACCTAATTGATCAATTTTTTAATGTAAATTCTAATATTCTTGGTCAATGGTTGATGGTTGATTTCACTAGTCGATGGTCATTTTATCTTTTCTCTATAACTTATAAAATGAACAGCTATTATTTTTAATTAAATGACACATGCTTGTATAAACAATGTCTCTATACTCTTTTATTTAGAATAAATAAAGGAATATTGAAATACCTTTTATCTAAAATTGATTAAAAAATCCACCATTAGATAATGCAGATAGCCAATTATTATACTGGATTGGGCTTCATCCTATTTTGTAATGATCATATTTATGGTAAATCATTAACATCACATGTTAGTATTATTACTATTATAATTGGTGTTTAATATTTATTGATTATTGACTAAATAACTATTCTTTTTTTATCCCAAAACTAGTTCTCTTAGTAAGATATATGGTTTAATATCATTCTTTTTCATCATTGTATTTAAATGTTGTATGCTTTAAAATTGGATTTTTGTTAACTAACCTTATAGTCATTTTTTTTTAGATTTAGGAAATATTTATGATTACTAGTCTATTTGACATCCTCATTATTAAGTTTTGATGACTTATATTATGTCCAATACTTATACAATAAACTTTTTAGGCCTCAAGATCATGAGCTCTTGTTATGTACCATTATGTTCATCTTTACCCCCTCAAAGTCCTTTATATTAGGTATAATTATATAAAAAATGGGATATTTCACTTGGTCACCTTAGTTTATTTTACTTCTTACTAATAGGCTTATTAATGTTTCTAAGCTTTCTTAATATAATAACCTGAAATGTTTATCCATTTCTAAGTTTTATGACTAATATTAATTGATGATGCTTAATTTCTTCAAAATCTTTTTCAAAGTATGAATTGGCATTGAATGAGCCATCAAACTTTGTTAAAATAGCCAACTAGACATGTTCCTTTCACTTGTTGTTCAACAAAAAATCCTAAGGTATATGAAGATTTAGATTGACATGGTGAAAGGCAACTTATGAGACATTAAACTACCTAATTATTAGTTAAGCTAGTTTTAAATAAAGTGGTTGGATGATGTATTTGGCTTAATATTGCATATATACTTGTAGACATGTATTTAGCTTAAGACTTCATATATATTTATAGAGTAGATGACTTCATGTTAGCAATTAGCTGAACTTGTTATGATATATGTTATGTCAATTGTTAAAGTTAGTTTAATTAAAAAAGGAAAAAAAAAAAGCCTTGTAAGGCTATATGTATATGATTGAGCCATAAAAAATTTTAATGTAAGATAAAGTTTCTTATTTCAAGTTCAATATTGTTTATATAGCCTTGAACTCATATGTGCATATTGTAGCTAAGGGTAGAATGGTTAATATACTTGACAACTATAATTATACACTACTTGGAATGAAGATCCAAAATGATAACAATCCATTGCAAAAACTTACCCTAGAGTTTGTGTATAGCATACAATTAATAATGGCTCTTGTACCGGTTTTTTATTTGATACTTAGATGGGAGGCATACTAATATTTAATATTTATTGAATGTATGATTTGTTCCTTTGATTAGTAATTATGAATAAATATCGGTTGAAGTAGTTTGTTTGAATAAAAAAAATCTACTTGAATTAGATTTTTTTTAAAAATTTTTGAACATAATTGAATAGTCAAACCAAATCAATCAATTTAGTTCTATTTAGTTTTATTTTTTTTTCAAAAACTCAATAAGTCTATTTTAATTTATAAGATTTTTTGTTAAACTATTTTTAACATGCTTTAATTTAAGGGGCCTTTAGTTTGACTTTAGTTTATAATAAGTCTTTCTATTAAGTTTGGCTTAATTTTATTTAGTTTGGTATTTTTGTATTAACTTTTGAAACTACAATCAAACTAAATTGAATTTTTTTAATATTCTAACTAAAATTATCCAATTTTTTTTTAAAACTATTTAGTTAGGTTAAATTTGTATCATATTCTATAAATAATTCGATTAATTTTCTCACCTTTGCAGGGAGGAGATGGCCAGGATAAAGTGTGCTCAAGTGTGGTCATACTCGAGAGCGTGCAGTATTAAGATTGGAGCTTCTATTTAGAAGAAGGTTGCCCCCATTATCTCAAGCCCATTGGTGTCCAAGTACGTTCTAAGCCTACTCATGCCTGGACACTCTAAGGCCCGAATATATATGTGTGTGCGCGCGCCATGCCGCAGCAAACCCATTTTACGCATAACCAGAAAAAATCATATTCCGACAAACCGAATGCCTAGAAGGCCTTCTATGAAATATAATGTACACATCATGAATTTGTCTGCATTTCGTATGCATATTCACCAGGCATGTCAAACAAAGAAAACTCTTAATCGTAATTAAAAACTCAAAAATTACCAAACTCTGAACAAGATCCAAAATCATACATTCCATTGTTTCCTCTCTTTCTCACTTCACATGCACTGAGCTATGGCATGCTGTTGTTGAGATTTAGCTAATCCTTCTCTAATCCCATCTGGTGTTAATGTTGAGATTTAGCTTTTGGTTTCAGTGATTCTTTCATTTTGTTATTGTCTGTGGGTTTTGTTGTTTGATCTGGTGGACTTATTCTTGCTTTATTTGGATAAATCAGTTGCATGGGTTATAGTGATAATATCAGTTGTGTGGGTTTCGTCACAGGAAAGGGGGACTTTAATCTTGTAGTTTCTAAATTCAATTTGAAGATGAATTCTACACTTCCATTGTCTCCTCTTGCGTGGTGATAATCTTATGGTTTGGCGAGATTCAGGGGTGTACGGTTGGAGATGGTGGCCAGTGAGGGATCAAAGGAAAAGGAAGGTGACGACTATGTTTAGTGTCTGGCATAAGATGGCCGGAATGGCAAGTTTTTTTTTTTATTATTATTATTATTTTATTCAAGGATATTTTAAACAACCAGATACTTCGTAGGAACAAAGCTAGCCAACAATGTCAGCCCGTGTATATATATTGATGGCAGGTTTTATAGCCAGTGCTCCTTACAGGGTGACAACATTCCATGAGATATGTTATGGTTCTAATTGAGAATAGTGCTTGCATTTCTGTTGCTCTTCTCTCCAAATGAACTCCTTGACTTGTTGATGCTGGGAAGGAAAACGACTGGCAGTAAGTAGTACAGTTCCATTCAAGCCTTGAAGCTTTCCTATTCATACAATATGCTTCTGCGATCCCTTTGTAGCCATCTCCACTGTGGAATTTTCACCATCTTTATATCTATACCATTTGGCACACAAAAGAAAATAGCCGAAGTTGAGGATCCCCAGACCAACGATCATGTAATAGAAGCAATCCAGTTTCCCTTTGTTAAGATCATCGTCCAACCAGTCTCCAGTTTTACTCCCTGAAGTAATGCGGTGGACTAAAGTAACTAGGAAACCACTTACATAATTAGAGATAGCAGCACCTGCGAAAAAGGATGACCCCGCGATACTCCTCATATTTTCTGGGAATTGCTTGTAGTAGAACTCGATCTGTGCAATATAATTGAAACCCTCTGAAAGCCCAGAGAGTGAAAGTTGTGGTACCAGCCACAAGGCAGACATTGATGATATAGCGCCTCCTTTACTTGTAATGCCTATGGTTGGCCTTGTCAAAGCAATGTGCCTTCTGTTTCCTTCTACCAACCCAGAAACGATCGTACAAAGCATTGCTAGAACCATTCCAATGCCCATTCTTTGAAGCAATGTTAGTCCACCTTCTTTGCCAGTAAGCCTTTGAAGAAACGGAACAATGATTCGGTCATAGAGGGGAATCCAGATGGTGAGGGTTATCATTGTAAAGATTACGTACGTTGCGGCAGGCACCTCAAAACTGGTGCCCAGGCGTCTATCCATCTGAAGGGCTTGGAAAACTGCATAAGTCTGTTGCTGGATCAAGGGAATATGATAAAGTATGGATGTTGACCATATGGGAATTATCCTCAGCAGACACTTCACTTCCTCGACTTGTTGGATGCTACAAAGTTTCGATGGGTTAGTAGCTGAACCATCCAAATTAATTTGATCTCCATCTGTAATGATTGCAGCTTTGTCAAGATACCTGCAGTGGTCGGCATCATTGAGTATTAAGAGTCAAAACGAAAAATAAAAATTACCTGTGATTCTGTAATTGGCAATCAAATAATTAATGTATGCTGCTGAGTCTTCACACACGAAAGTACCCCACTGACGATGCTGTTGTATAAAATGATTCATGCTTAAATGTTGTCCAGAAATTAATCCTTCTCACCTAAATTGTTCAGTGCGAGGAAGCTTCGAGTTGATAGATTTGGCCGGAATGTAGCTGAAGAGAGAGACAGTTGAGTTTTGAGGAAGCTTCAGGCCTCGTTTCTTCGTAGCAGCAACAATTACATGCACCACACTACTTATGGGGCTGCCTTCAGGTTTCACTATAACATAAATTCTTGTTCCCACAAAGAACATTACACAAGAGAGGAACATTAGGAATGCCGGAATTCCGAAACCAATGGCCCAGCTAATGTTTGATTGCACATAGACAATGCCAGTCACCGATACCATCACGGCGAACGTGAAGGTAAAGTAGTACCAATTGAAGAAACTGTTGATACCCCTCCTGCCAGATTCAGTATTGGGATTGAATTGATCTGCTCCGAAGGCTAGGTTGCAGGGCCGTATGCCACCAGCTCCGATTATCAAAAAGGCAAACGCACTCAGCAGGAAGGCTAACTGCCAAGTTGTTGGCCCAGCGCACGCACCTCCTGGCGCACACTCTGGAGGGTGCAGAGTGGAGATTGCTGCTGTCAGCATTAATGCCACCATTCCCTAAATAGAAACAGATGAAAACGTATCTAATATGGAAATTCATACTAGATATGTAGTACATGATACAAAAAGGCGTAGTATAAGAAAAGAGCAACCGTAATAATTATATACTTGACGTCGTTGGGAAATAAAAGAAATTTATCTTCACTGGATTTACTGCCAAGAACTCCGCGCAGACAGGAATACTAAAAAGATTGTATATATAAATTATCGACAAATCAATTCGTGGTGTCTGAATAAAAAATTGTGCGTTGTTAAATGAAGTCTTCTTATGAAACACTGAACAGGACATAAGAAAACAAGTACAAGTTAACCTGTTTGGAAGTAATTACTATTGTTATTTAAAGCATTTTTTATTGAAAAATATATTAAAATTATTTTTTTATTTTTAAAAATTATTTTTTATATCAGAATATTAAAATAATCTGAAAAACACTAAAAAATATTAATTTAAAGTAAATAAAAATATAAAAAAATAATTTTTTTCAAAAGTATTTTTAAAATACAAAAACAAATTATAATAATTTTATTTATAAAATATGATTAATAGATTTAAAAATTGTTGTCCGCATATGCTCTCTGACCTCATTCACACCTCACTCACAACCACGGGCCGGAAGAGTTTTCTTTCCTATTCCTTTTGTTTTTTTGGTAACGCTAGGCTGTAATTCAAAGAGAGAATATTAACTACGACAAGTTTTTCCCTTTTTCTTTAGAGATGACACCTACCAATATAACCTAAAGTAACACGAAACTGTCAATAAGTGAAGCATGCATTTTTTTTTTTATTTCCATATTCAAAACATATGTCAATGAATTGCATGTGAAGACAAGATCTGCGCTGGAAGTCTCACCAACTTGAGACCAAGAACGTAAAAGAAAAGTTTAGACTCTAAATTTGTTTAAGTTCATGAAAGTTGAGATTGCTTAGGTGGTAGCATCGTGCTACAGCTATCCCTGTGTTTTTGCAGAGCCAACACTGGCCTCAACTCCCTTCACTTGCTTCATTGCTGAACAACATCTTTTCCCTTTCTTGTTTTTTCCAGAATAATTCAAGAGGCGAGTTCTAAAAAAGCGAAGAATTACCAAGAAAGAAGAGATCGAAGCAAAACCCAAAGTTTTGTAGCGTCCAAAGTAAGTGTCAGTGAGGTAAGCTCCAAGAAGAGGTGCCAAGTTGGTGGTTCCACTGAAGACGTTAAGGAATGTGGTGGCAGTGACACCCTTCATGTTGAAAACTGTTGTCAGATACACAACAAGATTTGTCAAGGAGCCAATTGTGCCAAGCTTCTCAAAGGTCTCGTTTCCTGCACGTATACACACGCATATAAATGTCATATCGATCATGAAGAGATCACGTACAGACATGAACAAATTTTAACATCCAAAAAAGCAAAACTTTTTCTGCCTGTGAAAAGAGCAATCAGACAAATATAAGCCGTGTGAGCTTACCAATGACAAAGGGCATGGCTTTAATTCCTCCGTATTTAACCACTGGCTCGTCATTTGAGGTGGTTTTCTCCTCCCTTCCCTTCTCCATGGAGGTCTCGAGGGACGTCGGAGTCTTTTTCTCTTCATCCCCCATCTTACGAGAATGATATTTGTGACACTCTCTAGTCTCTACTATGAAGATAGAATTAGAGATGAGAGCTTAGTATTGTATGAAACTTCTATCGTCGACGTTGCTGCCTTTAAATAGAAGTGTTGGTGCGTCAGCCAAAGAAAAATGCTCCAATCTCTTTAATAATATAATATATTATTATTATTATTAAAGAGATTGGAGCATTTTTCTTTGGCTCACTGACCAACTATATATATATAAAGAGATTGGAGCCTTTTTTCTGACGGCACCATAGAATACGCATGTAAACACGTGATTAGATAAAATAAATTCTGCCAGTACTTTTTATATGCGATATTAAGTTAAGAGATATTTTTGCATATTAACCGAGATTAAACATTCTTCTTGACTAATTTTAAAAATACAACTCTTACATTAGTTTTACGTAAAAAACTACTCGACTCCAAACATTTAAGAGATATAGTATTGTGCACATGACATAAGTTTTTTTTTTTTTACTTGGATGTCTAGATTAACTTACTATTACTATAATTAATTTTTAGATTTACTAAATTCCTTACAAATCTAATAAATAAATAAATAAAACATTACAGGAATAACAAAGATCTACATAAAAAGTTGAACTCGAGTACTAAAAAAATAAGTTCCTTCCATAATTTTTAAGCTATAACTTCAAGGCATGGAACACAACTTTCATTATTATAAATTTATTTAATTAAATAAAATACAAAAACAATATCTAGTTTACCCTTTATACGTACTCTTGTGTGTTCTACACCTAGGATAAAGGTTTGGAGAATTTTAATTTTAATTTATCTTATTTTTTTTAATTGAATTCAATTACGAGAAACTATACCATAAATTTATATTTATTTTAAAAAAATTAATTTCTTCAACCTTGATTCAGTGGTATGATAGCACATAAATACAAAGGAACATATTTAAAAAATTGGCAAATTAACTCTTAAGAAAATCAAATAAAAAACACAAATATAATTTTTATTTGATTTTTTATGTAAGATAAATCAAAACATCAAAATAATAATTTAATTAAAAATAAAAAAACTTGTGAACTTAAAACCAAACTTTAACATAACATACATAGAAAAAAACTACGCTGAATCGTAAGTCAAGCTTAGATTTCCCAACATTTAATGTCATATAATTTTAATCTACAAGAAAAAAAAACTTTTCAAATCTTAATTTTTTTAAAGTTAGTTTATTTTTGTATTTTAAAAAATATTTTTTTAAAAATTTAATATCTTTTTATCTTTTTTCTACTTTAAATTATTTTTTATCATTTTAATTGTTAAAAATCAATTTTAAAAAATAACAAAATATTATTTTAAAATAAAAATAATTAATACCATAATATTAAATATTATTTTTGTTTTCTAATGAGATTGTGTATGTTATAGATAGTGATGTTAGTGTCGTGAACCTTGTGTACGCATGTTAAGGTATTATTGCTTGATGGTGACCGGCGACAGGGGCTGAAATGCACTACAGAAAGCCAACTTGTAGCTAGCGGATTCAAGTGCTGGCCTACCGCATTGCCATGATTTCTTTCATTCTTCCATTCTTTCGCCCACTCAAGCATGTGAGTCTTTCATTTGGAGCAGCTGGAATTGACAAGTAGAGAAAATGGCAGATCCATAGGACCGTTCATACCTAAGAACAGTCGTCTACAAATTCATTTCGAGGCTCTCCTCGAAGATGAAGAAGCCACGGCACCCAACAACCATTCTGGGGCTCATGTCGATATCCTCATTTTCTCGCCTCCTTTCGCAACCAACTTTCGAAGATACATCTCTATATCAGATTGCTTGTTTTATATTTTACTTTATTATTCGTTTTTTCCTTCCTACAAAGAAAAAAACAAAGCCCTTGCGAGTAGAATAAAGAGTGAAATTTTCAACTTCCTTAAGAAAACTACTATAAAATAAATACAAACAAAAAAAATATTAAAACAATATGGAAATATTCTCTAATTGTTTTAAAAATATCAACCATTAAACAATATACATAGAAATGTGTTTAAATCATCAACAAATCAACCATTGATGATATGGCTAATCAAGCACTATTTTTTTTAAAAGAAATATCAACCATGATTTGCTTTTTAACGTGTCAATCAACTAAACTATTTCAAAAAAATGTATTGTTTAGTTTTAGCATGATACTTAGGGTTCTAAGAACTACTATATTGAATCTATATCTATCAATTAACATTTAACTTTTTATTTTCTTTTAAAATTCTCTAATTTCTTTTTACATAAATTAAATATCCCAAAAGACCCTAAGAGCATGTGTAGTAACATAAACTATATTTCTTTTCAAGTTTTTTTTTTCTAATAGAATATAAAATTTAAAAACGTGTTCATTTGTTGGAAACTAAGATGATTTTCTTCATAAAAGAAAAGGAAATACATTAAGATTATAACTATTTTCATGAAAAATTAAAACCATAATTTATAATAATCATCTTAATATTTTCTATTTGTGATGATTTATTTGTAGAATATTAAGTTTATTTCATTAAATTAAAAATTATCATGAAAGTTATATCATTATCTCAAAACTTCTTTATAAAATAATTATCATAAAAAGTAAATGTATCATTCTAACTAAATATAAAAATATATAAAAAATAATTTTAATATTTTACATTGCTAAAAAGTGCACGTATATAAAAGAATGTTTTTTATTGTTCATATTTTTTTAATTGAAAAGCTAAAAAGAACTTCTAAAATATATCTTTCAATCTCAATACAAATTTAAAAAACTAGTTTCTCAACTTTTTTGGTGTAAAAATATTACGAGAAAGAAGTTTTAGTTTTCCTTTCTTAACTTTAGTTTTTCAAAAAATTAAAGTATTACTCTATCTATGAACAACCCTTAGATTTTATTCTTCAAAAAAGACATTTTTCAATAGCTTTTCAAGAGAGAGAAAATTCTATAATCACTTGTTTCTAAACCTTACTAGCTATATGTCTAATGCTAACTAGGTAATTATAAGTAATGTCTTATAAGATATAGTTACAAAATATCTAATGCCTTACCAAGAAAAATTTATTTATGAAAGGAATCATTTTTTTCTCACCCAACATTGAAAAAGAAGTACTTTTATTTTCAAATAACTATATTAACCTCAATATTTATAAGAAATCAATTGCTAAATAGCCTAATGTTGCCTCTTTTGATTACATCAAGGAGCTTCACTAAATTAAACAAAACTTTGATTATGGGTACGAATGCCACAGGATTTTCAACACCATTTAAGTGTCCAAGATTACTACAAAGATAAATAAAAAGATGTTAGCCATGCTTTCATTTCTGATTAAAATATAATATTCTTATCTTCAGGTATAGTATATTAATTATAACTTATCATGACTTAGATATGATAGGAGAATTTTTTTGGACTGAAGAACTATGTTCTTTTTTATAAGTTTTTATTGGTAAATTTAACGACCTATTAGCAGGCACTCCTACTTGTAACACTCTTCTCAAATGAGAGAAGAAGGAAAAAACTTTTCGAACTAGCATGAACACGTAGCTTTTTTTTGTTATACTAATTATACAGATACCTAATAATTTTAGAGCCCAAGAAGCTTAATAAAACCTACTTAAAAACAATCATTGTCTTATTAAAAGGTCAAATTATAGCTTTAAAACTCTTTATGATTAGCTATATTAATAATGTCTTAAAAAATGCAAGGTTAAGAGAAAATATCATCCTTTTATCGTGAAAGGAAAAATCTATATTGTTTTTTAGTAGGTGCTATTATAGGTTGTAATATACTGTAATGAGTTTAGTGATGTGTAGTCAACGTTAGACCTTCATTTGACTTGTATTGGAGAGAGGTTGATGAAGACCTCATTCTATAGCTTCCTTTAAAATGCTATACAGAAACTTTCCTAGCTAAAATAAGAATAATTGATTAATGCATAACATTCCTTGTTTTTGTAAGGATTGGTCTAAGTTAGTTGTCTCATCTGTTAAGTTCATAATAACAAAGAACATAAGTTGTAATGGAAGAATATATTTTACATAAAGAAGCATATTGACTTACTAGGATATTCATTTTGGCTTGATGATCTAACTTGTTTAAAAGAATAACTATTTTTTGTGTATATCTGAGCCCTACTCTCCTCATTATATGATAATGTAATCAAGATTCATACAATGCATCATGTTTTTAAAAATCTAGTGCTTTAAATTGAGCAGGCCTATATAGAATAATCATTACTAGACTTCTTATATTTACTAACAAAATTTTTCATCAATATTTATATGGTTATTCTATTAGTAATTAATTTACTGATGAGATCGCAGACAAAAATGCTCTATCAGTAAATCTTTTATCACTAATTTTTTATTTGATGGTAGGAAAAAAATTATTACAAATAAATTTACTGATAGGAAAAGATTGCTATAAAAATTTTACCCGCTTTATTTGTTCAGTATCTTTCTTGGGAAGCTTGTCATATCATCGATAAAAATACCATATGCAATTCCGTTAGTGATTATTTAAAAATATTTTTTTTAAAAAAAGAATATATTTAACAAAACTTGAAAATTAATTAAAATTTATTTAAAAATCCTATAAATAAATCAACTAAAAATTGATCTTACATGAAAAAACATAAATCCTACAACAATATTCATATAATTATTAAGAACATAAAAAATTAAAAATAGAATTAAAAAACACATAAAAAAGAAGAAAAGAAAACTCTTACCTTAATGTAGTTGTGAGTGAAGATAAGAAAAGAAAAAAATCATAAAGTATGTTAATTAAAAAATCTGAGAAAGGAAAAGAAAAGAAAACATATATGATTGTGGAGGAGAAGAAAAGAAGTTGAGGAGAGAGTGTAAGAGAAAATAAAGAAAGGGATGTTGATGTTTTTTACATAAGGGAAAGAAGAAAAAAAAAAGAAACATGTTTATTATGAAATGAGAGATTCTAGTATTTTTATTAGGTTATTATACCAACAAATAATTAAATATTAATATTTTTAACTATTCCATCAATGATTTATCTGTGATATTTAATTTAAATTTTTAATATAATTAAAAAATTTAAAAAATCATCAAATATTACCAATAATTTTTCGATCCATCAGTAATTTCATGTGTAATATTTAATTTAAATGTTAATAAGACTATTAGTAAAGAAGTAAAATAAACTAAGGTAACCATGTGAAATATCTCTCTTTTTATATAAATATACCCAATAAAAAGACTTCGAAGGTAAAGCTGAACATAATGGTATACGACAAGAGCTTAAGATCTTTAGGCCTAAAAGGCCTGTAGAAAAAAAATATTGTAAACATTAGCCATAATTATAAATCATCAAAACTTAATGATAAGAATGACAAATAGACTAGTAATTGCTAACATTTTCTAGATCTAAAAAAAGGTGACTATAAGGTTAGCTAGCTTAGACCCAACTTCAAAGGATATAACATTTAAATATATGGATGAAAAAGGATGATGGTTTGGGATAAAGAAAGACTAGTCATTTAGTCAATAACCAATAAACAACAAACATCAATCATAATACTAACATTTGGTGTTAATGATTAACCATAAACATGATCATTACAAGATAAGATTAAGCCTAATCTAATATAATAATTGGTTAACCGCATTATTGGTGGATATTTTAATAAATTTTCAACGCCATTTAAGTTTTTAAGATTACCACAAAGAAAAATAAAGAGATGTTGGCCATGTTTTTTTTTCTGGTAAAAATATAATGTCTTATTTTTAATTTGTAAGTGATTTCATCTATAATTTTTAATTTAAATATTCAATTTAATACAAAATTTTAAAAATAACACCGATAAGTTTTCAATCTATCGGTAATTTTTTCTATAAAAAACAATAATTAACAATGAAATTAAAAATTAAACAGTTCCAAAGTTCTCTAAAAAATACTGAACAGAATTTTTCATTAGTAATTCCATTGGTAATTGACATGATAAATAGTGTTAGGAAGATGTGAATAATTTATCAATAAGTTTACCAATGGAATTAAAATCATCGGTAACTTTGTTAATATAAATGACAATTTTATTTTTTGGTTTTTTTAATTTTTTTCCAATTATAATTCCCTTGATATATAACAAAGAAATATTTTCTTTGATAAAATTCACTATAATTTACTAATGAAAACATTTCGTCAGTATTTTCATTTATATTTATTAATTTTCTAGTAGTGAATGCTTTAGAATATGAAGCAAATGATAGATGTAATTTTGAAACCTAAATATCATCTAAGTTGCTTTATGGTGAGAGACTTCACATTGATAATCGATCATCAATCATGCTTTTTTTTTCTTTAAAAACATTACTAACAAGTTCTTTTTTAACTAGGAACTTTATATTCAAAGCAACAAGACTATTGTGATATAAATGAGAAGGTGAAGTAAAAAGCCTATCTAAAGAACTCATAGTAAGCACTCTTGATTTTATTCTATTATGTTGTCATTTTTATAATTTATATATTGATAACATTTTTCTTGTTTATTTATAATTTTTGAACCTACTATAACTCCTCCTTAATCAAGGATTGTTTAACATATTAAAGGCTTATTAGTTTATTGAAGCTTATAATGATGATAACAAAAAACTCATCACTTCATTTGTAAGAAGAATATAGATATATAATTTGATTGATTGTTATTATTATTATTATTATTATTATTATTGTACCACAACTCCTACCACTATCACCATCATTTAAGTATGAATTTGTCTTACCACCATCCTTCTTGTTTTTCAAGTACCAACTCCATATGAAAATAATAATTATCTCTTATATTGCTTTAACTTTAGCAGATGATCAAGATAAAGTATTAAAGTCTCATTTAACTTTAACTTTAAGGGAGATGACCATCATTCATGAATTAACTATTGACCATATTCTTAGTTATAAAGATTCATTTATATTATGGGTGTTATAATAACACTCCATTCATTACAATCTTGATATGATATTTATGGTATAATCTTTCTCCTTAACAAGTTATGATAATACAAAGACAGTTACTAAATAAATCAAAAAAGCTAATATAAGTATTATTGAAGCTCCTTTAGACAACAAAGCTAAAGTAATGTATGGAATCCCTTTAATAATTTCAAGAAAAAAAAATTCATATTCCTCTCAAAACCACAATGGTATATAATTAATAGATGAAAATAAGATATAAAGCTACTTAGGCATTTATATTGTCTTAAAATGAGTTTTGGGAAGCTAAGCACACCTCTACCCAACAAACTAACCTTACTTTTAAAAACTTTGTAATGTATTTTCAATCTTATAAGGCTAATGTTATTCACTTAAGAAAAAAAATAATTAGGGTTAAGTAAATGATTGTTAAGACTAGGGCTTTTATAAATCAACTAGAGATTAAAGCTTCTATAAACACAATCTTAGTTAAGCTTAAGAATAAAGATCACCAAGGATAAGGTCTCAAAAGATCTCCAGTTTATTAACATTAGCTAGGATAAGTTAAAGACCATATTAGAAGAAAATATATCTTAATTTTTTGTCTGAATGTTTTTGTTCTAAGTTTTCTAATATTAATAAATTCATGCTTGTAATTGTACATGTAACTTTATATGTATAAATTCCTAAAATTTAAACAATATTCATTTGAACATAATATGTTTATTAGTTAATATCTTATTTCGAGCAATTTTTTTTTTATCTCTTGTTAACCATTTAAATGTTTGTATATGATAAATTTTTTATTTCTCGTAAATAACCTAAAAAAATTTGTTAATTAAATACTAATAATAAAAACTTAAGTGACCAAACATGAATGTTTTAGTCTATCATTAGGCATACAATACAAATAATGTCTCTAAAATAATCTAAACTTGTGATATCTAGGTTGATTAGTTATTCTCCCAAATCTATCAACTTATATTATGTCTCACATAAAAAATTATTCTATTTTTAGGTATTAATCAACCAAAAATATATTTTCTAATTTTGGTTACCTATGTAGCTTTCTATTTATGTACTTTCAACAATGATATATGAGCCCTTCTAATTAGGTGACTACTTGTTAAATTTTAAATCCTTATACTAATTGGTAATATGATCCTTCATACTAGATCACCTATAAAGAGGTTCTTTAATATATCATATTTGTTGAATATTCTTTTAAAAATTTTCTTATTGGCTAACAGGTGGTCTAATACATTAAATCTTACCTTCTCAAAATTCTCTAATTTTACTAACATATGAGATCGATAATATATGTTATATCCGTATTATACTGTACAACTCTCTTAAGTGATTGAATTGTAAATTTTACTAGTATCAAAATATTATAGCCACGAGTCAAGTTCAATACTAAAGTTCTTAAGATACTTTTCTATGAAATTCTTCATATCTGTAATACTTTTAAAAAAATATCATAAGAAGCCATAGGATTGTTTATAACTAATATTTGTATTTTAAGGATGATATTTGTATTGGTTTAATTGGTTTTGCCATTAGCATAAGGTGTAAATAATTGTTTTAAATCAATATTTCTATTTGAATTCCTTTACATCCTCCCTAATGAATACCAAGCCTTAACCCTTTTATGATTTTTTCTGGTCATCCAAATTTATGGGTGATTTGCCTCTTAATAATTTTGATCATAGTTTTCTAATTGATTACTCAATAAAAAATAGCTCTAACCTATTTGATAAAATAATGTGTAACTATAAAAAAATAATTATATTTATATCTTTTTAAAAACGGTGTGCACACATGGATTAATATGCATATTAATATGCAGCTACAATCAAGTCATATATATAGAATGCCCCAACAAAAATAATTTTTTTTGGAAAAAAATTAATACTTCACTTTCAATAATATAAATACTTTGACCAACGACTTTCCTCTAAATAGATATAAGAATTCTTCACTTTTAAAATACATAAAAGAAAAATTAATATTTAATTACTCATGGATAAGCTAAAAAAAACTTGTGGCACGTAGATTTATGGCTACCATTTGTTTTCTTTTACTAACTTTTATTTTATTTTTCTTGTCTTTAAATAGTTTATTAAGATGTGAAACCCTTCTTCTTCTTTTTGACAATTGAATTTTATTCAAACTGATGGATTAATCTATAGATAAACTGTCCATCAATAGATTTGTTTGCTTATTTAGTTACCCATTGACTGAAGTAGAAAAGGAACGTCTAATAAACACATGAAGTGAGAAGCAATAATTGATTCAAACACTATAAATGCATGAATGATAATATATCACATGCTTGTGAAAAGTAAGACCTACAAGTCAATAGTAGATGTATTTTGGATTCAAGTTAATAGTAGATGTATTTTGGATTCAATACTACATCTACTAGTCTTATTTCAAATCGTCACGCAAGTGTAAAATGATCTTCCTTGCATATTTTATAGTCTTCTCCAAATGACATCCTTTTCATGATGACCTTGTATGCTCACATTATTAAAAAAAAAAAAATGAAAGAGTAAGCGAAAATATGGTTTACAGAGACACATAAGACACATTGCACAGTGTTTTCATCTTCTTAACCTTTTAAAAAACAAACTAATTAGCTAATGGTTGATGGTAGAATTTTCTCTACAGAAGAACCATTTTGGCATTTTAAAACTAATTGGCTAATGGTTTAGTGTCTAGCATAAGAAGATGGGTGGAGTGGCAAGGTTTTTTTTTTTTTTATTCAATGGATATTTTAAACAACCAGATACTTCATAGGAACAAAGCTAGCTAACAATGTCAGCCCGAGTATATATATTTATGGCAGGTTTTATAGCCAGTGCTCCGTACAGGGTGACGACAATTCATGAGATATGGTTCTAATTGATAATAGTGCTTGCATTTCTCTTGCTCTTCTCTCTATGTGAACTCCTTGACGTGCTGATGCTGGGAAGGAAAACGACTGGCAGTACGTGGTCCAGTTCCATTCAAGGCTTGAAGCTTTCCTCTTCATACAATATGCTTCTGCGATCAATTTATAGCCATCTCCACTGTGGAATTATCACCATCTTTATATCTGTACCATTTGGCACACAAAAGAAAATAGCCGACGTTGAGGATCCCCAGACCAACGATCATGTAATAGAAGCAATCCAGTTTCCCTTTGTTAAGATCATCGTCCAACCAGTCTCCAGTTTTACTCCCTGAAGTAATGCGGTGGACTATAGTAACTAGGAAACCACCTACATAATTAGAGATAGCAGCACCTGCCAAAAAGGATGACCCAGCGATACTCCTCATATTTTCTGGGAATTGCTTGGAGTAGAACTCGATTAGTGCAATATAATTGAAACCCTATGAAAGTCCAGAAAGTGAAAGTTGTGGTATCAGCCACATGGCAGACAATGATGATATAGCGCCTCCTTTACTTGTAATGCCTATGGCTGGCCTTGTTAAAGCAATGCGCCTTCTGTTTACATCTACCAACCCAGAAACGATCGTACAAAGCATTGCTAGAACCATTCCAATTCCCATTCTTTGAAGCAATGTTATTCCACCTTCTTTGCCAGTAAGCCTTTGAAGAAACGGAATAATGATTCGGTCATAGAGGGGAATCCAGATGGTAAGGGTTATCATTGTAAAGATTACGTACGTTGCGGCAGGCACATCAAAACTGTTACTGCCCGGACGTCTATCCATCTGAAGGGCTTGGAAAACTGCATAATTCTGTTGCTGGATCAAGGGAATATGATAAAGTATGGATGTTGGCCATATGGGAATTATCCTCAGCAAACACTTCACTTCCTCGACTTGTTGGATGCTACACGGTTTCGATGGGTTAGTAGCTGAACCATCCAAATTAATTTGATCTCCATCTATAATGATTGCAGCTTTGTCAAGATACCTGCAGTGGTCGTCATCATTGAATATTAAAAGTCAAAACGAAAAGTATAAATTATCTCTGAGTCTGTAAATGGCAATCAAATAATTAATGTATGCTGCCGAGTCTTTTGCAGCTCTGCCTTGATACTGTAACTCACACAACCACAGACCGAAAGGGTTTTCTTTTGGAGCGGCAACAAGTTCATGAACCACCCCTCATGTTGAAAACTGTAGTCAGATGCACAACAAGATTTGTTGAGGAGCCAACTGTGCCAAGCTTCTCAAACGTCTCATTTCCTGCACGTATTAGTGTCGTGAACGGTGTGGATATTAGAAAGCACCGTGTGTACGTATGTTAACGTATTACTGCTTGACGACGACCGGCGACAGGGGCTGATCATTTGATTAAAAAATGTCACCAGCTTTGATTTTGAGCTGCTAGAATAGACAAGTAGAGAAAAGGCAGATCAATAGGACCGTTCATAGCTAAGAATAGTCGTGTTTGTATCTAATACGAGGCTCTCCTCGAAGATGGGGAATCCATGGCACCAACTACCATTCTATGACTTATGTCCATATCCTAATTTTCTCCCTTTCTTTCGCAACTAACTTTCGAAGATATGTCTGTTCTTTTTGTTGTTGATCTCTATATGAGATAGTTTAATTAATATATTACTTATTATTAGTTTTTTCCTTCCAACAAAGAAAAATTATAATTCACCAGTGTAGCCCATGCGAGTAAAATAAAATGTGACAGCTTTGTTTAACCAATTAAGAAAACTATAAATTAAGTAAAAACAAATGAATTAAAACAATAAACATAAAATAAAGAAGGCTATAATGAAAAAATTCTCTAATTTTTTTCAAAATATCAACCATGAAAGTGTAAGATATTCACTTTAGCTTGGTGATCTGCTTTATTTAAAAGAAGAACTGCTTTTATGAGGCCCACAACCATCATTATGTGACAAGGTAACCAGGATTCATACAAGGCATCATGTTTTTTAATGATACAGTGCCATAACCCTCACTATATGACAAGGTACGTAGCTAAGATTTTTACGTGATTATACATATATTCTTCCTCGTAGTTTACCTGTAGTTTATCTGTAGTCATTTCATTCAGACTTTATTATAATCTTCAAATAGCATTTTTCACTTCCTAGAAATCTTCATAGAAATTTACCTTTTAATATTGTTTTCAATCTATAGCAACCTTAAGATGGTTTTTGGATTGGAACCTTCCTCACCCTCACTACTAACGTCTTTTAAAAACAATGAAACTATCACAAAATAGTTACGTGGATAATTTACAGTGATAATTACTAACAGATTTTTTTTATTTGTAATCCAATCAAAATATACCAACAAAATTACAGACAGAATATATAAAATTTTAAAAAAATAATGGTTCACTAATATGAGTTTTTACACACGATTTTACCGATGGAGTGACTAAGGAATACAAATTGAGATCTCTGTCAAGTGACGTGACTGATTCACAGTTAGAATTGCTAACAAAATCACCGATAGAATAAGTTTGTTGATGATTTCATCAACAAAAGTTAATATATCACCACTATGCCGACCCTTTCCTCCCCTATTTTTTCTTTTTTCTTTCCATCCCAATTCTTTTCTCTCAAACTGTAGACAACCATGTCCCCAACTCCCCCAAAAAAAATCACCCTCTTCTCAGCATAAGTCATATTTCTTTTAGTTTTGTGGTCATAACATTTATTGTTATGATTTATTATGGATTTTATTATTTTTTGTAAGTAAAACTATATTTTTTTTAATTTTAACATTTAAATGTCAATTTTTTATAGTATATATATTTTGTTAGTATATATACATGTTTTATTGTTATTTCTAAACCAAACTTGTAATAGTTGAATGTATAATTTTATGTTTGTTATGGTTTGTTTTAGATTTTATAAAATTATATATGTTTGTAAATTGTTGAAACTTTGTTGAATTACTAAATTATATATGTTATGATAAAATAATTAATAGCTTCTTTAATAGTTCTGTTTTAATTTTTATTAATGTTATTGCAAAGTTGTAATTTCTGTAAATTTATATGTATAAATTTGTACAGACATTGATAATTGATAATGAATATTTAATATTAATGAGAAGTTCTAATTAGTTTGTTGGATAATATCGAGATAAACAAATATTTTTACAAATTTATTTACCTAACATAGTATATTAATACATGTTGTCATCATAATTTAATACATGTTTGATAGAAGTCATAGATGATTGTTCATGAATATATCGAAATTCACCCTAAGGATTGTAGAGGATAGATTATTGTAACAGGATTCAGGTTTTGATTAATTTCGCAACATTTATTCCCATAAATTTTACTAGAGACGATTGATTATTATTTAAAAGTATATTTTTATCAAGGTTTTATATCATCATTTTATACTTAAAGTATGAATAACTCCTTAAATAAAGCATCTTTTATAATAACATATCAATAATATAAGATACCTTTAATTTATGGTAAATGTTCGTTTTAAATGCAGGTCTATCACATAAATGAAAGAATTGATTGATGAGTTTAAGAACTAAAATTAAAAGGATAAAGAGATGGCCAAAATTAGAAAAGAGATGTCAGTACAGTCCAAACTGAAATATTATTCGGTAATTGGGTCATATTTGGAGTTGTAGATCTTGAATTTAGGTCTACTTTATATGGATGAAAAAGTAAGACATAGGCTTACAACTTTTATATGAAGCCCAAGATTTAATAAAGTCATTTTCAGGTTCAAATTGTAGCAATAATGAAAAAGTCTGAACCTCTTCTATAGCCCAAATATTGTTCATTGTTTAGCCCATATCTAGAGTTTTAGAAGTCCAAATGACTTCTATTTTTTTAATGGAAAGTTAAGATAATTTTCTACAACTTTTATGTTTCAAGTGATTCCAATTCTTACATTATCAATTATGTTTTGGACAAATAAAAAAACATAAGGATTGTCACCAAGTCAAGAGTTGACGACCCACTCAACAATTAGTCATCAAATCAATAGTTTCTAATTTTAGCCTATAAAAGGAGGCATTTGTCATGCATTTAAGTATCTTAGCTTTCAGATCAAGATCATGTTATTGCTTTCTCACTTTGTATTTTTGTAATGCTTAAGTTTTATTTTTATTAATATCTTGTTTATATCTTTCATTTCCTTTTCTTTACTTAGTTAGCTTCTATCTTATTTATGTTCTTATGTTGTTTATTTATTTTTCTTTCTTTCATTATGTTTAGTTAAGTTTATTATGACAAGGTGAAAAGGTTATACTAATGGTGTAAGAAAAAGTATAGTGTAAACTTAACATAGACTTTAATGTTTGATACTAACATGTTTTCTATTTCTTATCTTGTTCACTCTTTAACACTTTGCTTATTACATGACTAATCTAGATTTATGTTGTATAACATGTGATATAATAAATACTTGACACTTTTATAGCGTAGACTGTATGGTATATCCAACACATAAGGTATGAAAGGAACTTGATTTGTTGTTAATATAAGTTATAATCATGAATATCTAACAACATTTACAAGTATTAGCATTATTAGAATAAGATAACTAATGTAATTATGTTAACAATTTATAATCTGATTGAAATCTCTTTTGTGTGTGGTTTTCAATTGAATAATAAGAGTTTATACTATACTTGTTTGACATACCATTAGTAGATCCTTTATTATTATTATAATTTAATCATTACATTAATCTTCCAGGACTAAAAAATTAATGTCTTCTCCTAAATGCAAGAGTGTTGAAGTAATAAATAATCTGGAAAGACAGGGGTCGAACCACAAGGAGGTTAATTGTATAAATTATAGATGATAATAATATAATAACAACAATAATAATAATAACAACAACAACAACAATAAGTAGTAATAGTAGTAGTAGTAGCTACTAATACCAATAATAATAATAATAATAATAATAATAAAGAAAAAGAAAAAGAAGAAGAAGATGATGATGAGAACTTTAAGATGGAATATTAATGTAAGGATTAAACAATGATGATAACAAAAATCAAGGTTAGAGATTTTACTAATGGTATGTCAAATAAGTATAGTATAAACTTTTATTATTCAATTGAAAACCACATACAAGGGAGATTCCAATCAAATTATAAATTGTTAATATGATCATATTAGTTATTTTATTCAATTAATGTTAATACTTGTCAATCTCGCCAAGCATTCATGATTATAATTTATGTTAACAACAAATCAAGTTTCTTTGATAGTTCAGGTGTCGGTTATACTATATAATATGAGCTATGAGAGTGTCAAGTATTTATTGTACTAAGTGTTATACATCATAAATCCAGATTAGTCATTTAACAAGCAAAATATTAAAAAGTGAACAAGATAACAAATACAAAACATGACAGTATCAAACATTAAAGTTCATATTAAGTTTACACTTACTTATTCTTACACTATTAGTGTAACCTTTTCACCTTGACATAATAAACTTAACTAAACATAATAAAAGAAAGAAAAATAAATAAATAAACAAAATAAAAACATGAATAAGATAAAAGTTAACAAAGTAAATGAAAGGTATAAACTTGATATTAATGAAAGAAAAGCATAAATATTACAAAAAAATATAAAGAGAGAAAGCAAGAGCATGATTTTAATGTGGAAACCAAGATGCCTAAATGCATGGCAAATACCTCCTTTTATAGGCCAAAATTAGAAACTATTGATTTGATGACTAATTGATGAGTGGGTGGCTAACTCTTGACTTGGTGACAATTCTTATCTTTTTTTGTCTCTCCAAAACATCATTGATAATGTCAAAATTAAAACCATTTAAAAACATGAAAGTTATAGGAAATTATCTCCACTTTTTAGGGTAAAATATTGAGATTATTTGGACTTCTACAACTCTAGATATGGGTCAAACACTAAACAGTACTCGGGTTAGAGGATAGATTCGGACTTCTTTGTTGTTACTACAATCTGAACTTGAAAATGACCTATTTAAATCTTGGGCTCGATATGAAAGTTGTAGGCCTATGTCTTACCTTTCCATTCATATAAAATGGACCTAAATCAAAGATTTACAGCTCTAAATATGACACAATTACCGAATAATATTTCAGTTTGGATTGCACCGACATCTCTTTGTCCTTTCAATTTCAATTCTTAAATTCATCAATCAATTCTTTCATTTATATGATAAGTATGCACTTAAAAAGAGAATTTACCAAAAATTAAAGGTATTATATATTATTAGATATGTTACTATAAAACATGTTTTAGTTAAGAGTTATTGATACTTCAAGTACAAAATGACGATATAAAACCTTGATAAAAATACACTTTTAAGTACTAAATAGTATCTTTTGGGAGCTTCCTAATTGAAATACCAATCTCCTCCTCCATAACCTTGACATCATGTACGTAGAAAAGAATATATTTAAGAATATTTTTAACACCATCATAAATATGAAGGGAAAAACAAAAGACAATGTTAAGGCTAGATTTGATATAGTTTTGTTCTGTAATTGTCAAAATATGAAGTTGGTTTGTAATGGGTCACTTGTCACAAAACCAAAAGCAAGCTTCATGTTAGAGAAAAATACATAACTACTAGTGTATAAATGGCTCAAGATTTGTTAATACGTTGGAATGCAGATTGTATGGAATTAAGAGTCATGACGGCCATATGTTTATATAAACACTCATTCTGTTAGCTTATCGTGATTTGTAGCGAAAAAGAATATGGGATGTACTTATAGAGGTCAGTCATTTCTTTAGAGATATATGCTCCAACAAGTTAAATGTTAATCACATTGAGAGGTTTGAAACAAATATCATCAAGATACTATGCAAACTTAAGATGGTCATCTCCCCATACATTTATTGTTTGAGGTAAAAGTTAGAGGACTGATCTAGTATATGTATCCATTTAAACGGTTAGATATTATAGTTGTAATATAATTCATATATAAAAGTATTTTTTTCCTTAATTAAAAATATTTGATTGATTCAATGAAAGTACTTGTTCAATCTCAAGAAAAAAGTTAAAAACAAGGCATATGTTGAGACTTTGATATGTGAGGCTTATATTGTTAAAGAGATCTCAATATTTATCTTGTACTATTTTGAACCTCATTTAAGAATGAGAATCAATCATGTTCTAAGCATAATGATGGCGATAAAGTGTCTTCTAATGGAAACTTGTCAATATTCTCAAATTGTAGATGACACATACCTAAAAATATCATAAGAGGAAGATATGTTTTAGAAATAGAGTTCAGAAAAGCACACAATTATGTTTTATTTAACTATAATGAGTTGAAATCTTTTATTCAGTAAGTATATATATGTATTACTAATTCAACTTTGTTAATCATGTACTATTTATATATTGTAATATCATAAACTCATATAATTTGAAATAACCTTGTAGGTAACGTCGATAATATTTGTTGTCTAATAACTCACAGCTGATCGAATCCCAAAGCTTTCAATTATAAGATAAACAATTTTCCACGTGATTCAAAACACATGTAAATACTATCACAAACTCATTATCTCTTGCAAAGTTATTGTATGTCATTACAAAATTCTCGTTTAATATACATTGTTGTACATTACATACAAGGTTTATTAAATGGGAAGGAGTACTGCTAAGTCATTATCTTTATTAAGCATGAACTCTAAAAGAAAAGATAAGTGCTACAATGGGTATTTTATTAATAGATATATATTCCATACTGAAGAATAAAGGCATGGAAGAAAGACATTCAATAGCGATGTTTGTGTTAACGAATCAACAAATAGTAAGTAGAAGTTGACTATTGATTAGTACTCAAAAGTGCATTTTTATCATGGTTTTATATCATCATTTTGCACTTAAAGTATCAATAACTCTTTAACTAAAGTATGTTTTATAATAATCTATCTAATAATATAAGATACATTTAATTTATGGTAAATGTCCATTTTAAATACAGGCCTATCACATAAATGAAAAGATTGATTGATGACTTTAAGAACTTCAATTGCAAAGGCAAAGAGATGATCAAACTTAGAAAAGAGATGTCGGTGCAATCCAAACCGAAGCACTGTTCAGTAATTGGGTCATATCTGGAGTTATAGATCTTAGATTTTTGTCTACTTTATATGGATGGAAAGGTAAGATATAGGCTTACAACTTTCATATGGAGCTCAAGATCTAAAAAGGCCATTTTCAAGTCCAAATTATTGCAACAACAAAGAAGCCCGAATCTGTCCTCCAGCCCGAGCACTGTTCAGTATTTTGGCCATATCTGGAGTTCTAGAA
>SRLM01001010.1:36763-97526 GCA_015708895.1 Populus ilicifolia
TATTACTATTATTATTATTATTATTATTATTATTGTTGTTGTTGTTGTTGTTGTTGTTGTTGTTGTTGTTGTTATTGTTGTTATTGTTGTTGTTGTTATTGTTGTTGTTGTTATTATTGTTGTTGTTGTATTGTTGTTATTTATAATTTGTACAATAACCTCCCTGTCGTTCGACCCTGATCTTGCCGGGTTATTTATTACTTCGACACTCCTGCACTTGGGAGAAGACATCAATCTTTTCGTCATGTCAACTACTATGGTATATTAAAAGAGGACGTCAACTACAATATCATAGCAAGCAAATTAGTGTATTTTTATTTAAATGTTATTGGCATAACATGATTGATAGAGGAATTAAAGTTGATTATCACTATGGTCTAGTTAAAATCAACTCAAAAGCTAGATTCCACAATGTAAACGATGTGTTTGTTTTCACAAAGCAATATTAACGAGTTTATTACACATATAACTCTTCATTTAGAAAGGATCAATTAATAATTGATTTATTATCCGTTTTAAAAATAAAACGCAGGGGTCGTATCGAGGTTGTTCAAAATAAGAACAAAGACATAAGTGTACGAGATGAATTATTTCAAGTTAGTGAGTTGGTTGAACTATATCAATTTGCTCCTTTGATTAACTTGGAAGAAAATTTAAAGTTTTATATTGTTTTTGATAGTCTTCTTGATATTGATGTAAAGGAGTTGAATGTTGTTTTAAGCTCTAGTGGACAAGCAAATATTAATAAAGATGATGACATCTATATTAAAGATTGTGATAAAGGTAATGATTATTCAATTGATGATGAAGAAGAAAATTTTTTTGACTAATTATCATAATGAAGTAATGTGCAAAGCATTTGTTTTATGTAATATATATTTATGGATGATAACATAAAATATTTATTTTATAAGTGTTAACTGTTGTTATTGTTTTGTGAGATGGATAGTTTATAGTTTAAATGTTTATAGGATGGAAAATAAGTAATACAAACATAATCTTTCTTAAACAGTGCACTCTCACCGACATCTATACCGACAAAATAAAGTCCATCGGCATTTCACAGAGAGTTAAAAAAATATTTACTATAAATGTCAATCACCGATGACTTTATAGACAGACTAACATCCATCGGCATTTCACAGAGAATTGAAACATATTTACTGTAAATACCACAATCACCAATGCCTTTGTAGACAAATATAGTTCGTTGGTATTTCACAGAAAGAGGTGGAAATGTCACAATCACTGATGACTTTGCAGAAAGATATAGTCTATCAAGATCTATTTACAGTTCATAATCATTGACAAAATCACAGATGGACAGAGGAAATTTCAAAGGGCAGGTTATTAAATCCATCTATGACAATGTGTAGATGCCAACGAAATTATTGATGGACTACAAAACATATAAAGGGTAACTAAAAATTCTAGTGTGAAATTCAAAATTTAACGAGAGGTTTTTGAAACATCACTAACAGAATAATTAAAATTAATATTATTTAAATATTCATCGGTGAGTTTATTGGTAAAACTGTGCTATAAATTCCAATAACTGCCCCTTTAATTCTTTTTTTCATCTACTTCGTTATCGATCTTTCATTTTCACTTTTTTTCCTTATTCCCTTCAAATATTTTATTTGTTTAGCTTGTCATCATTACTTAAATCTTCAGCAAATTAAAAGGTATGTATTTCCTCTACTTCATTTTACTTTAAGATTTTTTTCTTTGTTTTAGCTATTGTTATTTTTGTGTTGATGTATTTTTATAATGTAAATAAACTTTTGAAATCAACACATTATTAAGATAAGCATTTTTTATTCATAAAGTCTATAGTTTTTTAATTTATTCAATATATTTTGTTGTTTGTATTGTCATAATAATTGAATACTTTGTTGAATTTTAATTGTTATTGTTGAATTTACCTTTTAATTAATAATTGAAGGTCTAGGAATAGATTTCTTTATTTTCTCTCAATTTTACTCTATTATTGCATGATAAATGATTAATTATTTTCATTAATTGTAATTGTTAGTCTATAGTTTTTTTAATTTATTCAATATATTTTGTTGTTTGTATTGTCATAATAATTGAATTATTTGTTCAATTTTAATTGTTATTGTTGAATTTACCTTGTAATTAATAATTGAATGTCTAGAAATAAATTTCATTATTTTCTCTCAATTTTATTCTATTATTGCATGATAAGGGTTTAATTATTTCCATTAATTGTAATTGCTAGTCTATAGATTTTTTTAATATATTCAATATATTTTATTGTTTGTATTACCATAATAATTGAATACTTTGTTGAATTTTAATTGTTATTGTTGAATTTACCTTGTAATTAGTAACTAAATATGCAGAAATAAATTTAATTATTTTCTCTCAATTTTACACTATTATTGCATGATATGTGGTTAATTATTTCTAATAATTTTAATTGTTATTTGAATAGATGTTAGGTTAAATACAAGATTTTTGAATGGGGCTAAATGGTTGTGGCTATTGTCAATATTTGCAGGTTTGAAAACTTTAATTAGTTTTCAATATAGGGGAGATGCTACTAAAAAAAAATTTAACAATCAAATTTAATTATGTAATTATTCATATAAAATTATGTAAATGTATAAAATGAAATCAATAGCTCATTGCTAGCATAGGGTCGCAACTAGTTCTTCTAGTAGCAAGGATGATATCTCTTTAAGTTTCTATCAAGAAGAGGCACATGCACCATCTACCGATGTTACCTCTTTCAAGGCGGTTTCATAGCGTAGAGACGGGGTAACTTTATAGGGAAATCAATTCACGTATAAGTATAACGTACAGTGAAAAGACTACCTTTCAATATAAGTTTGTTTCTATTTTAGTTTTTTTAATTATAACATAATTTATGAACAACTAATCAATATTTCATTAATTTAATTTATTTTTAGGTTCACAAACATTGAGACCACCCAAATAATATCATCAGCATTTAAATTATCGATGAAGATTCTCTTATTTCAATGGAGTTAGGTATTTAGACATTCTGAATGGATACCTTAAATCGATACCTGATTTGGAAAATTTAAGGTTGGTGTTAATTTATAATTTTCAATTTATTTTTAATAAATTATTAATATAATTGTAAATAAATTATTATTTTTTAAAAAAATTAATTATTTATACACATGAGAAATTCAACTAAGACAGTGCACATGACATTGTTGTGAGGAAGGTGTGAGAAAATCATGCAACAAATAAGTAACATAAAAAATAATACAATAATTAAAAAAATATGTTTTAAAATCTAATTTCTCATAATGAAAGTAGGTTGCGTGATTTTTGGTATAAAGCACCAAAAAAGAAAAAAAAAACACGAGAGGGATATATGGTCGCAATATATTGAGCATGTGTCGTTTAAGCGATTCACTCGACGCTCACAGTCCGATGTTGGCAACCAATATCGACCAATTCATGGTTCAATGGCAACACAGACCAACGAATTTGTTTCTTTTGTTGCACATGCGAAACGGATGGTAAGATTAATTTAAATAAAATATATTATTAAATAATTTGTTGTTACTTAATTAATTTTTTTCCATACATACTACGTCTCTTTGACGTGAGCAAAGAACAGTGGAGTTATTTGTTGAGATGCATATGCGGAGTTAAGACTGTCAAAAAAAGGTGCAACGGTTTGTTGACAACCGCACTTAACACCTTGTAGTATGTTTATTCAACATTTTATTTTATAAGTTATTATTTTGATTGAATTGAATATGATGATTTCTTTTTTTCTTTTTCAGGAGACCTATAATAGCCACTTGTGGGAGAGATATGGGGGCAATCCTTTGACCCATCCAGATTTTGATCTGGATTTATGGATAGAGGTAGGATCGTCTGGTGGACCCTATAAAAATCAGGTATACGAGCTCTCCAACACTACAGTTAAGAACTTGCAAGTGGCTCGTAGTGTCTCAACCATTGGAAGCTCTCAATCAGTTGCACCCAATCTTAGGAGTTTGTGATCTTTCAACAATATATGGCTCATCTAACTAAAAAATACAAGCACCTATCAGCGAACTATGAACAAAACATGACTCACATGGCTCATCTCACCGATAAATACGAGCAACTCTTGTCAAATTGCCTAATGGTCATGAACGTGGCATCACAGAGTGGTGATATATGTGTGCCCCTTTTTTTGCTACATGGTTCTAGAAACAAACAGCCTATTTGTCCTCCCCCACCTCCTCTAGCTCCGTCATTGTGCTAATTTAATATTTTTTTAGAAACATATTCAATTTGTAATGAATATTATTTAACTTTATTTTTTATTTTTATATTTAATAAAATTTATTTTCATAATTGGTTTTTTTACTATTAATTTACTTAATTTTATATTATTTATTCTAAATAATTTTTCTAAAAGAAATTTAAAAATACCCATCAACAGATTTACAAACAGAATATATCCATCGGCATTTCACAAAGAGTTAAAGAATAATTACTGGAAATGCCACAATCACCAACAGTTTCATCGGCAGATAGCGTCCATCAGCATTTTACCGAAAGATATTATATGTAATTTTTATATTTACTGGAAATGTCACTATTACCGACAAAATATATCCATCGGCATTTCACAAAGAGTTAAAGAATATTTACTGGAAATGTCACTATTACCGATAAAATATATCCATTAGTATATTTCTAGCAAAAAATATTATATGTAATTTTTATCTGTAAAACCATCAATAATATTTTTTTTACTGACAAACTAAGTGACAGAATGTAGTATTACAAATGAAAAGTATGCCGACAGACACTTTCCATCAATGATTTAGTTAGTAAAAAAATTACAGATGAAGTCTAAATCTCATACTAATGGATTTTGTCTGCCGGTAAAACTATGAAATCTTGTAGTGTTATTAGTAAAAAAAATCAACCATTATATGATATTATTAGCTTGTTTTAATGTAAGATTAGGCTTAAGCTTGTCTAGCACTAATCACAAAAGTGGCTGATCTTTAGCACCACATGTTAACAATCTAATAGATGGTTGTCATTATTGATTTTTTACTAAAGTATTAGTTTTTTCTAATCCTAAGACATATTCTCTTAGCATGTTATATGGTCTAACTTCATCTTTTCTTACTTGTGTATTTAGACATTACATCATTTTTAATTATATATTGATTAACTAATGTTAATACCACCTTTTCTCTAAATTTAAAGAATGATAAAGATTAATGATCAATTCATCATCATCATCATTGAGTTTGGATAACTTTTGTTATGTTTGATGTTTATATCATTCAATGTCATTGGATTATTGCGATTATATGTTGGATGTCTAATTGTTCAACGGTAATGATAATATCTTATACCAAAATTGGTGGCTCACTTTTTCTAAGTAATGGGGAAGAGGAACAAAACATGCCACTAAAAGACTCTATTGAGACAAGGATAGGTTGTCAAGAACATAGAGGAGGTAGGATAGGCAATTGTTTAAATCTAGAATGGATTGTATATAAACAATAGTTAGACTTAGCGGCACTCCTAGGGTTTCCTTATCTGGGATCCCTAGGGAAAAGGATCAAGTTGGCACTTGTGAATAACTTGATGCACTACCCTCCTTCAACCCTTTAGCGAAATGTTAGAAAAAAAAAAAGACGAAAATTGACACGACTAAAAGATTGATGTCTTCTTCCAAATACAGGAGTGTCGAAGTAATAAATAACCCGGTAACACCGGGGTCGAACCACAAGGAGGTTAATTGTACAAATTATAAACAACAATAGTAACAATAACAACAACAATAATAATGGTAGTAATAATAATACTAATAATAATAGTAGTAGTAGTAGTAGTAGTAGTAGTAGTAGTAGTAGTAGCAGCAGCAGTAGTAATAATAATAAAGAAGAAGAAAAAGAAAAATTGATGAGAACTTTGAGATAAAAAGTTAAATTAACAGCTAAACAATGATAACAAACAATGTCAAGGCTAGAGGATCCACTAATGGTATGTCAAACAAGTATAGTATAAACTCTTATTATTCAATTGGAAACCACACACAAAGGAGGTTCCAATCATATTATAGATTGTTAACATGATTACATTAGTCGTCTTATTCAATTAATGTTAATACTTGTAAATTTCATCAAGCATTCATGATCATAACTTATGTTAACAACAAATCAAGTTCCTTTCATAGTTCAGGTGTCGGTTATACTATATAGTATAGGTTATGAAAGTGTCAAGCATTTGTTATACCAAGTGTTCTACAATATAAATCAAGATTAGTCATTTAACAAGTAAAGTATTAAAGAGTGAACAAGATAACAAATATAAAACATGTTAGTATCAAACATTAAAGTCCATATTAAGTTTATACCATACTTATTCTTACACCATTAGTGTAACCTTTTCACCTTGACATAATAAACTTAGCTAGACATAATGAAAGAAAGAAAAATAGATAAACAAAATAAGAACATAAATAAGATAAGAGTTACCAAAGCAAAGGAAAGGAATTGAAAGGCATAAACTTGATATTAATGAAAGTAAAGCATAAACATTACAAAAAATATAAAGAGAGAAAACAAGAGCATGATCTTGATCTGGACACCTAGATGCCTAAATGCATGGCAAATGCCTCCTTTTATAGGCCAAAATTAGAAACTATTGATTTGATGACTAATTGATGAGTAGATGACCAACTCTTGACTTGGTGACAATCCTTATCTTCTTTGGTCTGCCCAAAACATCATTGATAGTGTTAAAATTAGAGCCACTTAAAAACATGAAAATTGTAGGAAATGATCTTATCTTTCTTGTGTAAAAATCTCAGCTCATTTCAACTTCTAGAACTCTAGATATGGCCATAATGTTGAACAGTGCTCGTGCTAAAGGATAGATTCGGGCTTCTTTGTTGTTGCAATAATTTGGAGTTGAAAATGGCCTTTTTAGATCTTGGGCTCTATATGAAAGTTGTAAGCCTATGTCTTACCTTTCCATCCATATGAAGTAGATTTAAATCTGAGATTTATAACTCCAAATATGACCCAATTACCGAATAGTGTTTCAGTTTGTATTACACTGACATCTCTTTTCTAAGTTTGGTCATTCTTTATCCTTTCAATTTCAGTTCTTAAATTTATCAATCAATCCTTTCACTTATGTGATAGGCATATATTTAAAATGAACATTTACCATAAATTAAAGGTATCGTATATGATTAGATATATTATTATAAAACATGCTTTAGTTAAGGAGTTATTGATATTTTAAGTGCAAAATGATGACATAAAACCTTTCTAAAAATACACTTTTAAGCATCAATCACACCCCTCAACTAGCTTATTACTAGTCTCTAGTAATCAAAGTGTTAAAATAGAAAAACAATTTGTAAATTCTATAAAGCAAAGTAGTCATCATTTAACTTTCATTAATCTATCCAAATAAACAAACCTTCATTAAATTTATATACCTACTCAATACCTCTTAACAAGATATTCATAAACCTTTCTTTTATGCTCAATGTATCAATACATAATTATAGGGCTATTCTTAGAAGAAAACATAATTTTTGTTCTAATGTTTAAGGCTAACTTCTTTGGTTTGGGATTATTATTTTTGTCTTCTTTTTTTAATATATATATATATATACATATAATTTAAAACACCATGCATCTTTAATCCATGTAATGAGCTTTCAGCTAATGACTCCTAAATCAGTTGGTCTTAGGGCATTAGGTGTTAAGACACCCCTACGAGCTTAGTAACTTGGGTCGCAGATACTGATATGTAGATAGTGCAATGTATGATTCCCTTAAGCTTTTCTCCTCAACCTATGTAACAAGCATTGGGTCAATAGCTCCCAAGTCAATTGACTTTAGGGTAGTAGGTGTTAAAACACCCCTTCAGTCTTAATTGCTTAGGTTAAGAAGGCTACGAAACCAAACTTATCTATATTTTTATTATTATTATTTTTTTCTTTTTTTTAATTATATACTATCTTTTTCCCTTAGTTGTTACCTTTAACAAAAGAACATAAATAATATAATAATCTAATATGCAACCCACAATCATATGTTAAAGTGTGTGTATGTAAATTAAAGTTTAAGAATACATGTTAAATAAATATATGAACAGAATTAAGTGATAACAATGCGAGAGTTTGTAAATTTGAATATTTCAAGAAGTATTATGATAGACCTTGTTACGAATGATTACTAAGATCCATCTTAAGAGTCATAAAAAGTTCTCCTTACTCTGCCATCATAGTAATAAGAATTTTGCACATACTTTATGAAATAGAAAACATAATTTTTTTTTAGCTACTACCCTCTCCCCCCAACAAAAATAAGATATCGTCCTCAATGTTTAAAGGTAGAAAGATAAAGTATAGAAGATATTACCTGAAATAACAAACACTAACAAACTTGAAACATACTGAAACAAATATAAGAAATAACAAAACACAATAATAAAACCAAAAGACACAATGATTCACAAATGAAAGCTCAAATCCAATCTAAGCTTTTTACAGCTTTTCTTAGTTGATCAATTTATGCAACTCATGGAATGATCAATTACAAGAATTAAAGATTGTAGTTGGTCAATCAATTGTTCAGCAGTGGCAGTAGAGATTATAATTTGTCGTGCAAAATGTTAGAAATTCCTATTTCACAGCATGATCAAGAAAAGACAACAACTTATCATAATAACCATTAACATTTAACAGACCTATGGGTTTATGGTGAATGTGTAGTTAGGCCCAAAAACAAATATGAAAGATCTTTTTCAATGTGCCTAGACCACCTGCTAAAGTAATGAAGGCATTGATTAGTACGTTTTATAATAATCTATCCAATAATACAAGATACCTTTAATTTATAGTAAATATCTATTTTAAATGCAGGCATATCACATAAATGAAAGGATTGATTGATGACTTTAAGAACATCAATTTCAAAGGCAAAGAGATGATCAAACTTAGAAAAGAGATGTCGGTGCAATCCAAATTGAAACACTATTACATAATTGGGTTATATCTGGAGCTATAAATCTTAGATTTAGGTCCATTTTATATGGATGGAAACGTAAGACATAGGCCTACAACTTTCCTATGGAGCCCAAGATATGCAAAGGTCATTTTCAAGTCCACATTGTAGTAACAACAAAGAAGACCAAATTTATCCTGCAGCCCGAGCATTGTTCCGTATTTTGGCCATATCTGGAGTTCTAGAAGTCCAAATGAGTTGAATTCTTTATACAAGATAGCTGAGACAATTTCCTACAACTTTCATGTTTTGAAGCGGCTCCAATTTTGACGTCATCAATAACGTTTTAGGCAAACAAGAGAAGATAAGGATTGTCACCAAGTCAAGAGTTGGCCATCCACTTATTAATTAGTCATCAAATCAATAGTTCCCAGTTTTGGCCTATAAAAGGAGGCATTTTCCATGCATTTAGGCATCTTGGTGTCCAGATCAAGATCATGCTCTTCCTTTCTCTCTTTGTATTTTTTATAATGTTTATGCTTTGCTTTCATTAATATTATGTTTATACCTTTTATTTCTTTTCCTTTACTTAGTTAACTTTTATGTTTTTATTTTGTTTATCTATTTTTTTTTCTTTCATTATGTCTAGCTAAGTTAATTATGTCAAGGTGAAAAGGTTACACTAATGGTGTATAAATAAGTATGGTATAAACTTAATATGGACTTTAATGTTTGATACTAACATGTTTTATATTTGTTATCTTGTTCACTCTTTAATACTTTACTTGTTAAATAATTAATCTTGATTTATGTTGTATAACAATTGGTACAACAAATGTTTGGCACTTTCATAACTCATAATGTATAGTATAACCGACACCTGAGCTATGAAAGGAACTTGATTTGTTGTTAACATAAGTTATAATCATGAATGCTTGAAATTTACAAGTATTAGCATTAATTGAATAAGATGACTAATGTAATCATGTTAACAATCTATAATATGATTGGAATCTCCTTTAAGTGTGGTTTCCAATTGAATAATAAGAGTTTATATTATATTTTTTTGACATACCATTAGTGGAATCTCTAACCTTGACATTTGTTATTATCATTGTTTAATCTTTACATTAATATTTCATCTCAAAGTTCTCATCTTTTTCTTCTTCTTCTCTTTTTTTTTCTTTATTATTATTATTATTACTACTACTACTAGTAGTAGTATTATTGTTGTTGTTGTTGTTGTTTATAATTATTGTTTATAATTTCTACAATTAACCTCCCTATGTTTCGACCCTGGTCTTGTCAGGTTTTTTGTTACTTCGACACTCCTACACTTGGGAGAAGACATCAATCTTTTTATCGTGTCAAGTTTTTGGCGCTGTTGCTGGGGAGGTAAGTTTTGTATAAATTATAATTTTTAGTTTATTTTTTCTTTTCACTTTTTCTTGTATATAACTTTGTTTCCTTTTTTTTCTTGTTTCTTCTTCTTTTGTTTTCCTTTTCCATTTATTCTATTCCTACACGTGCATGAGAGTGTGGTCACGTACATCAAGTGGTAGACTTTGTAGGGTATCCTTATCATTTTCAGAAAATATGGCTGAAGAAGATAATCAATCACTTCATAATGAGAATAACCGTGTTAGAACACTTAGAGACCACATGAATCCAACAAGAACAAGTACACCATCATGCATAGTTTTTCCTCCCGATGCATCTCATTTTAATTCTAAACCAGGCATTATCCAACTTTTACCTTCTTTTCATGGTTTAGAATTGGAAAATCCATACTTGCATTTAACGGAATTTGAGGAGGTCTGTAACACATATAATAATTTAAATTGTACCATGAACACCATCAGATTAAAGCTTTTTCCTTTTTCATTAAAAGATAAAGCTAAAACATGGCTACAAAATTTGAGACCAGCATCCATTCGTGCTTGGGATGAAATGCAACAACAATTTTTAAAGAAGTTTTTCCCATTTCATAAAACAAACTCTTTCAAAAGACAAATTATCACTTTCACTCAAAAACTAGGAGAAACATTTTACCAATGTTAGGATAGGTATCGAGACTTACTTAGTACTTGCCCTCATCATGGTTTTGAAATATCGAGATTGGTTTCACTTTTTTATGAAGGGTTAAAACCTAAAGATAGGCAAATGGTTGAATTGATGTGCAATGGAACTTTTGAAGATAAAGACCCTGATGAAGCAATAGAGTACTTATACTTGTTAGCTGAAAATGCTCAAAATTGGGACACCGCGGATATTTATAAGGCACCGAGTAAAACTCAACCTCATACATCTAGTAGAGATATGTACAACCTTAGGGAAGATCATGACCTTCAAGCTAAGTTTGCATCTTTAGCTAGAAAAGTCGAGGCACTAGAATTGAAAAAGAGTGGTCAACTAAAATCTGTTGAAAACTTCAGATATGTGAAATAAATGAACACCCAACTGATAACTATCCAACCTTGCCTTCTTTTAAGGCATGTCTCCATGAACAAGCTCATGCTTTAAACAGTTTTCAAAGGGTCAACCATAACCCATACTCACAAACATACAACTCTAGTTGGAGAAATCATCCATATTATATGTGTTGCAGATCTCCTCAAATTCACTTAAATGCAAGCATGGATTTTCTACATCTAAGCCATGAAAAGAAGGTAAAAATTGAATAATGTCTGGTTTAAAATTAAAATGAGATGTATCGAGAGGAAAAACTATGCATGATGGTGCACTTATTCTTATGGGATTCATGTAGTCTCTAAGTGGTCTAGCACGGTTATTCTCATTATTCTTATTATGAAATGATTGATTATCTTCTTCGGCCTTATTCTGAAAATAATAAGGATACCCTACAAAGTCTACTGCTTGATGTACGCGTCCACACTCTCATGCACGTGTAGGAATAGAATAAAAGGAAAAAGAAAACAAAAGAAGAAACAAAGTTATATATAAGAAAAGTGAAAAGAAAAAATAAAATAAATATTATAATTTATACAAAACTTACCTCCCCTACAACAGCGTCAAAAACTTGACACAACTAAAAGATTGATGTCTTCTTTTAAGTGCAGAAGTGTCGAAGTAATAAATAACCCTGCAAGATTAGGGTCGAACCATAAGGAGGTTAATTGTACAAATTATAAACAACAATTATAAACAAAAACAATAGTAACAATAACAACAACAATAGTAACAATCACAATAACAATAACAATAACAATAACAATAATAATAATAATAATAATAAGAGTAGTAGTAGTAGTAACAATAATAAAGAAGAAGAAGAAGAAAAATTGATGATAACTTTGAGATAAAAAGTTAAAGTAACAATTAAACAATGATAACAAACAATGTCAAGGCTAGAGGATCCACTAATGGTATGTCAAACAAGTATAGTATAAACTCTTATTATTCAATTGGAAACCACACATAACGAAGGTTCCAATCATATTATAGATTGTTAACATGATTACATTAGTCCTCTTATTCAATTAATACTAATACTTGTAAATTTTGTCAAGTATTCATGATCATAACTTATGTTAACAACAAATCAAGTTCCTTTCATAGCTCAGGTGTCGGTTATACCATACAGTATGGGCTATGATAGTGTCAAGCATTTGTTGTACCAAGTGTTGTACAACATAAATCAAGATTAGTCATTTAACAAGCAAAGTATTAAAAAGTGAACAAAATAACAAATACAAAACATGTTAGTATCAAACATTAAACTCCATATTAAGATTATACTATACTTATTCTTACACCATTAGTATAACCTTTTACCTTGACATAATAAACTTAGCTAGATATAATGAAAGAAAGAAAAATATATAAACAAAATAAGAACATAAATAAGATAACAGTTACCAAAGCAAAGGAAATGAATAGAAAGGCATAAACTTGATATTAATGAAAGCAAAGCATAAACATTACAAAAAATACAAAGAGAGAAAACAAGAGCATGATCTTGATCTGGACACCTAAATGCCTAAATACATGGTAAATGCCTCCTTTTATAGGCCAAAATTGGAAACTATTGATTTGATGACTAATTGATGAGTGGGTGACCAACCCTTGACTTGATAATAATCCTTATTTTCTCTTGTCTGACTAAAACATTATTAATAAGATCAAAATTAGAACCACTTGAAAAAATAATAGTTGTAGGAAATTATCTCAGCTTTCTTGTGTAAATAATTCAGCTCATGTTTACTTCTAAAACTCCAGATATGGCCAAAATACTGAACAATGCTCGGGCTGGAGGACAGATTTGGGCTTCTTTGTTGTTGCAACAATTTGGACTTGAAAATGGCCTTTTTAGATCTTGGGCTCTATATGAAAGTTGTAGGCCTATGTCTTACCTTTTCATCCCTATAAAGTAGACCTAAATTGGAGATCTATAGCTCCAGATATGATCTAATTACCGAACAGTGTTCCGGTTTGGATTGCACCGACATCTCTTTTCTAAGTTTGGTCATCTCTTTATCCTTTCAAATTTAGTTCTTAAATTCACCAATCAATCATTTTATTTATGTGATAGGCATGCATTTAAAATAAATATTTACCATAAATTAAAGGTATCTTATATTATTATATATATTATTATAAAACATGCTTTAGTTAAGGAGTTATTGATACTTCAAGTGCAAAATATTGATATAAAACCTTGCTAAAAATACACTTTTAAGTATCAATAAAAAATCCATAGACTAAACCCATCATCTCCACCCTATAGAACTACAAGATTGCCCCAAGGACACCTTCAGGGTTACAGACCGACCATAGAACCCTGTTCAATAAAAGGAACACATTAGTTGTCCACTCTCAGGTTGGGCAATAAGGGTCGAAAAAGGACAATCACTCATTCTTAAAACCATCATTTCTAGGACCAAAACATAGGGTGGAAAGGGTTGGCATGTATGGTTAGGTTCCATTTGTATACTTGGTGGAATCTGTCATATCTTTACAAAACACTTTGCATGGGCTCGTCATGCATTTGTATGGTTCGAGGAGGTTTATTTATCTTATAGTTTTGGCGCTTTATTTTTTTTTGGTTTCATTGCTTGTTGTTTTTTCCGGTTCAATAATACCGCTTATTGAGTGAGTTTTACGAGCTCGCTAGACCAAAAGCTTCTCAAGCTCAAGCTTTTACTTTTCTAGTTAGAAATCAACATTTTAGGGCTAATATGGGATCTACACAGGGACCTACTAGTTTATGTAAATATCTCACTGGACTAAATGTTTATGAAAAAAGACATACAACCTTGGTAAGAACAATGTTTTGTGGAATATATGACCCATGCACCTTTAGGTTCATTAAATTCTATAAATGGTGTAACTACCCAGATCAATACAGTTAGTTATGTCTCTCCTAGAAGTCCAGCTACCTATCATTTCATTCTCGAGTTTTTCCTATTCATAGGTCATTTATGGTATGCAAGAAAGACTCATACAACTGTAACATGATTTGAAAACAGGAATTGATAGTGATTTTGAACATGTTCTTTTCATAACTCCTCTTAACTTGTTGAGAAAAGAGATCCAATAGTTGAAGTAGGAATCCATTTGACTCTACTACACATATTGATTGGGTCGTTCAGGTCATATTTAGAGAGTCTGTCTTTTTTCTTTATTTTCAAAACTTTGAGTTTTTAAATTTTCATAACGCCCCCTAGAATCTCTTCTAAAGCTTGTTGAATAATTTTTACGGATTCCGTCATTTCACCAATTCGGACAAAATAATGAGCTAAGAAATCCCCTTCTTTTTGCCACTGGACTTCCCAGTCAAATTCATCATAACATTTATAATGATCAACTTTATGAAGATTCCATCCTACTCTAGAAGCTCGTAGCATTGGTCCTAATAAACCCTATTTTATTGCTTATCTACACTAACAATACCTATTCCTTCCCCTGTTCCCGCCTATGTATATGGGATATTTTAAGTAGTGAGCTTCCTTCTTAGCAATAGGGTCTAGAGAAAGAACAGGAAAGTTGATTTCACTATATTTTTTTATTAGGAACAGGATCTATCACAAGAATATATTTGTTTTAGTGGGGCGATGACTCTAAAAGAAAGATTACCTATCTTTTCTTTCATCTCTAGAAAAATACGATGAGGAAGGGCTAATTCAAGCCCCTCAGTTAAAATAAGAACAGACCCCACATTCAAAGCTCCCATTTTACCATTAGCAAGAACTCGTTTTAGTTGTATATTATAAGGAATTCGAACAGCTACTTTAAATACAATATCAAGAAGTACCGTTTGTGGAACCTCAATACCCATGGGCTTATTAGCTTAACACATGCAAGTCAAATAGGAACTGGTGTTTCCAGTGGTGGACGAGTGAGTAACATGTAAGAACTTGCTCTTGGAAGGGGAACCACACTGAAAATAGCTGCTAATATCTTATAGGCTGAGGAGCAAAAGGAGGAATCTGTCTAAAGAGGGGCTTGTGTCTGATTAGCTAGTTGGTGAGGCAATAACTTACCAAGACAATGATCATTAGCTAGTTTAAAAGGGTGATCAGCTACACTGGGACTCAGACACAGCCCAAACTCCTATAGGAGGCAGTAATGGGGAATTTTCTACAATAGGCAAAAGCTTGACAAAACAATGTTGCGTGGAGGTAGAAGGCCTATAGGTCATGCACTTCTTTTCCTGGAAAAGAAGCAATAACAGTATTTAGGGAATAAGCATCAACTAACTCTATGCCAGTAGTCATGGTAATACAGAGTATGCAAACATTATCCGAAATGATTGGGCTTAAAGCATTTATAGGAGGCTTTTTAAGTCCGCAATCAAATCTCAGGGCTCAAACTTGGACAAGCTATGGAAACTGCTAAGCTGGAGTAAGGTATAGGCAGAGGGAATTTTTGGTGAAGCGGTGAAATGAATAAAGATCAGAAAAAACACCAACAGTGAAAGCATTTTGATGGGTTGAAATTGACACTAAGAGATGAAAGCTAGGGGAGTGAATGAGATTAAATATCCCAGTAATCCTAGCCGTAAATGATGGATACTGGGCAAATATACTATTGACGTAAGATATAGAAGGGAAATGAATGCTTTTTTTCCATTTTTTCGTCTATGAATTTTTTATGAATCCACTTCATTTATCAACTATATACAATCTAATATTTCTATCTAGCATAAGTTTTATTCCCATATTAGATATTAGAATTTAGAATATAAAGCTTTGAACCCGTGAATTTATTCTCTTTTTCTTTTTATTTGTGAGTCAGAGTCCTTGAATTTTATGAATTTATATATGCATAAAAAAAGTTTGTAGATAAAAACAAGTTTTGTGTTTTGAATTTTTTTTGTTTTCTGTATATATTCCAATATGTAATATACACCTTCTTTGGTTCATCAGTATTATGAATAATTTAAGTTATGTTATGTTATAGGGAAAAAAAAAAGGAGTTTTTGGTTTTTTACCTCCAAATAAGAAAAGTGCTTCGGTTTATTTCAAAATACTTTGATTGGTACACGCAAAAAATAGGCCAATTCTACTATTTTCTTCTCAATTTCTCATGGAGTCAATAAACTTTTAGACCTATAAATGACTTTCGTTGCTTAATCTTTTTAGTTTTCTTCCTAAATCTTTTCCTTTAAGTGGAATTATATCACAAGTATCGCACCTATATACCTTATAAAAAGGATTTTCAAGATTTTTTATGTTGATTCTTTTTCTTATAATGATTGATATACCTTTTGCATATAATAGTATCAATGACCCATTTCAACCTCTATCATGATCAATCATGCCTAGTCGGCTGTGTTTTTTCTTTATTAACAAGTCCTTCTAGTTTAAGAGAAACCATTATTTTTGTTGCCTAATTAGTACTTGAAAATGTTTTTTTATCAAAGTTTTATATCATCATTTTGCACTTGAAATATTAATTACTCCTTAACTAAAGCATGTTTTATAATAACATGTCTAATAATATAAGATACGTTTAATTTATAGTAAATGTTCATCTTAAATGTATGCCTATCACATAAATGAAACGATTGATTGATAAGTTCAACTACTGAAATTAAAAACACAAAGAGAGGGTTAAGTTTAGAAACGTATGCTAATTCAATTCAAACTGGAAAACTATTTGGTTATTAGATCATAATTAGAGTTGTAGAACTTGGAATTAGGTCTGATTAATATGGATGAAAAGCTAAGACATAGACCTAAAACTTTCATGAGAGTTCAAGATTTAAAAAGGTCATTTTTAAGTTCAAATTATAGCAATAACAGAGAAGTGGGAATCTATCATGTAGCCTAGACATTGTTTAGTGTTCAACCTATATCTTGAGTTCTAGAAGTCCAAATGTATCAAAAAAAAATTTGGAAATCTAAGACAATTTTCTAGAACTTTCATAAAGACTATATTTCAAATTCTGATATTATCAATGATATTTTATCTAATTAAAAAGATAAAAATTATCACCAAGTAAAGATGTGGTCACCTACTTAATAATTAGTTATCAAATCAATAGTTTTAAATTTTAGCCTATAAAAATAGGCATTTGCTATGCATTTAAGCATCTTGGTTTTCATATCAAGATCATGTTCTTACTCTCTTTCTTTATATTTTTGTAATGTTTAAGTTTTGCTTATATTAATATCTTGTTTATGCTTTTCATTTCATTTCCTTTACTTTGTTAACTTATATCTCATTTATGTTCTTATCTTGTTTATTTATGTTTCCTTCTTTTATTATATTTAGTTAAGTTTATTACGTTAATGTGAAAAGGTTACATTAATGGTGTAAAAATAAGTATTGTATAAACTCAACATGGACTTTAGTGTTTGATACTAATATATTTTGTATTTGTTATCTTGTTCACTTTTAATACTTTATTTGTTAAATGGTTAATCTATATTTATGTTATATAATCCTAGTATAACAAATACTTGATACTTTCATAACTCAACCGTATGATATAACCGATGCATGTGCCATGAAAAGAATTTAATTTGTTGTTAATATAAGTTAGTATCATGAGTACCTAACAATATTTACAAGTATTAGCATTATTCAAATAAAATAAATAATATAATCATGTTAACAATTTATAATCTGATTGGAACCTCATTTGTATGTGGTTTCCTATTGAGTAATAAAAAAAATTTATACTATACATGTTTGAAATATCATTAGTGGATCCTCTAACCTTCACAATTATTTTATCCTTATATCAATATCACATCTCAAAGTTTTATCCAACTCCTTTTCTGTTATTATCTATTTCTTTATTTATAATTTATATAGTTAACCCCCATGTGATTCAACCCTAGTCTTATCGTATTAAGTTCCTTCGATGTCACATGAGTATTCTTTATTTTTATTAGCTGTTTTTTATCACTTTTATTTATTTACTAATAGATTTTGTTGGTTTATTTGGGCTTTCTTAATATAAAAATCTCAAGTGGATTTTTTTTAATTCTACTACTAATATCAATTACCATTGAACTTCATCAAACTCCTTATAAGAGTTTAAATCAACCATTAAATGTGTCATCGTGACCACGTTCAAGTAGCTAATTAGGTATTCCTCTAAGTAGCTTTTGTTTTCACTTGTTTTTATAATATCTTTTTATATTGAGCAATGTTATCTATAAGGTTGTAAATATTTGAATATTTGATCCCTATAAATCATTTTTTGATATTTTACAGCATTCCTTCTAGAATTAACATAATGCATTCTTACTCTATTACGAGTAAAAAGCACTTAGTTTTTAGAGTCTTGAAATAAAAGGTATAACTTTCTACAGATTTCTTTGTGTCTTACACTATCATAACCAAATGAGCTAGTGTTACCTATAGTACAATTCTATAAAAATAATCATAAAAAAAGTCATTTTCTTTTCAACTATAAATGAAGTTAAGAGGTGTCATAGTAGACTAGTAAAACATAGTCATAATTTATTTTGAACCAAATAACATTAGTTTCACAAAGGTATTAGTAGTATCATTTCCATATTAATTAGCATACTTGTTGAAGTCCCTTGTTAACTATTTATCCTCCCTATAAAATTATTTGAAGTCAAATATCATGATTTTTTTAAGAAGTGAATATAGCATGTCAATCCATTAATGATATGGATGATTATATACAAATATGGTTGTATATCCAACATCCAACCCTATTTCCTTTAAGTGTTGGGCTAATGTAACCTTACCAATTCTTTATATTTTTTTGGTCAGTCAATAACAAGTCCTAAAGGTATATAAAAATTAAAATTTTATTGTTAAAAAGTATATTATAAGAAACTGAACCACCTAAATACAGGTTGAGTTGATTATAAATAAGGTGGCTAGGTCATTTGATTAGGACTCCTTGTAAACTTATAAGGCATGTGGTACCTCATGGGTGATTATGTCCAAATTAGGATGAGCTTATTGTGGTATATATTATATAGATAAATGATACCCAAGATGAGGATAAGAACTTCTAAATATTTTTATTGGATTTTTTTTCATGAAAGTATATCTTAAGAATTGTCACATAAAAACTTGCTAAAAATAGTACCCAATCAATTTTGTTTGAGCTCGTTAAAGATTTGATTAAATTGATTGGTTATAGCTTGTATGGTTTTTTTAAATACTATAATATTATTATGGTAAGTTGTGTTAGCTATAATTTCCATCTTTAGTTAGATAGCCATTAAATCAATATTAGATGAATTTAAGTTCTAATAAAATAACTTCATAAAAAAGCATTACTAGTTGATTGGAGTTTGATCATATTAATTGTGACCATCTAACTATGTTGTCAAATCTCTAAAAAAGATAACTATAAGGTAGGTACAATATGGAGGTATAAAAATATAAATGTATTTACTAGAAGTTTATAAAGGAAACAATGTTGGGAAAGATGGGAGTGTTATAAACAATATATGACTTTATGGTTCTTTTTAAAATCAATTCTTTGTTAATATAGGAAACTAGACATGGAAAAGCATATTGCATGTTCAACATTGGTAAGGTGAGTTCTTTTTAGACTATTTATGGCTAAAATAATGGCCTTTATTAGTTTTATGGACCAAATAATCATCAACAATTATAACCATGTTTTTACCAATTTAATATTTTAGTGTGATCGCTACTTTATTATTTTAACAAATTAGTTTTACAAGTTGTGTGAATATATTGAACAATTCAATAACCTCACTAGTATAATAACAAACTAGTCCCACTATAATTGCTAATATGTTGATTGATTAATGATATTCTTTTATCAATATATTAATTGTTATACATTCCTTCTCTATAATTAAGAGAAACTACAATTAGGAACTTAATTCTAAGTGAAATAGCTAATTGTCTTATAAATCAAACAAATTATAGAATTCTTAACTTGGTTTGAAAAATTAAAAGGTGAAAGAGTATTGCTAACAACACTGCAAACTAAGTAAACAAAAAAAATAAAAGAAATAGAGCAATAAAGATAAAAGAAAGTTATGAAGGACACTTGTTAAGAAAGATAAAGTCTAAAGATGTAAAGAGAGATAAATTTATAAAAAGATTGTAAAGAAATTATATATATTGGATTAATTATCTTTTTCAGCTACTAGATAACTTATTTATAATGTTAGAAGGATTGAGTTTTGTAAAACTATAAATCATAATCCTATATAGATTATCTATGGTAGATTATGATTTTATAACTTGAATCCTAATACAATTCATACTTCTTATTCATATGCATTTCCTCCTAGCAGTTTTATGTATTAGAATTCTATTTATATTGAAATGTTAATATGTTGAAGACTCTTGTTCTTAATATAAAATGGTTATTGATCAATATCTCAAATCTTTATTTCTTTGATTCAAAGTCAATTTCAACTATTTTAATTGACTTACAAAGTAAACAACTACTCCTCTTGATTAAATGATATGTGATTATTTATTTTTTATATAAACACTATATTACTATCAATTTTTCAATCCTCAAAGAAAATAACATATTTATTTAATCTAAGGTGTGTGTGTGTTAAAATGAACTAGCATGCCTAACTTATATAATACCCATTTGATTAAACAAGGATGATGCTCAAGTAACATTTTTTATTGATTGCCAGCTAGCTAGCAAATGTGACTTTAAAATGGTTAAGAAACTTGTTAATTAAGTTTTAAAATCAAAATTATAATCATAAATCTGACCCAAGTCATAATTTGATCCAAGTTTTAAGTTATATGTTGGGTGGATCAACCTGTTCAATTCAAAAAAGTGTAGTTTCATGATTAAAAAATAGTTAAAATAACATTATTTAAAAAAATCAAAGAAAAAATAAAATCAAATCTTACTTAAATTTTACCCTAGTAGGTCGGTTAGCAATTTAATCCACTGAATTTAACTTGGTTGGGTTATCTTTCTTTAGCCCCGTTAAATATAAAACCTAATCGTCTATTCAAGAAATTTAACTAATATATATGAGACATCCTGAGGAAAATAGTTTTTAAAAAAAAATTAATGCATCACTTTCAATAATGTGAATACTTTGATCAACGACTTTCTTCTAGACATAGTAGATATAAGAACTCTTCAACAATAAAATACTTGAAAGAAAAACTAATACTTAATTACTCATGAACAAGCTAAAACAAAACTTATGGCTCGTAGATTTATAGTATTTTTATTTTTATTTTAGTGACTCTTAGGATGAAGATCCATTCTTTTCTTAGCATTCAGGGCTATCATTTATTTTCTTTTACTAACTCTTATTTTATTTTCCTTATCTTTATATAGTTTATTAACTTATGAAACCTTCTTCCTTTTTCATAGTTGAATTTTATTCAAACTATAGGTGCATTGTCCAATTGATTGGTTTTTCTATTTAGCTACACATTAAGTGAAGTAGGAAAAAGGCAGGGTAAATGCCTAATAAACACGTGGAGTGAGAAGAAATAATTGATTCAAACTCTATAAATGCATGAATGATATATCATATGCTGTAAAAAGTAAGATTAACAAGTCACTAGTAGAGGTGTTTTTGATTCAATACTACATTTACCAATCTTATCTTACATCAAATCACCACGCAAGTGTAAAATGAGATTTCTTGCATATTTTACTGTCACTTTCAATTAACCTACTTTTCTTGTTGACCTTGTGTTATAACCTAATTTTGATCAATTTGCTTTTAATTTAAATTTATAGAGATTAAAATTTAAAATTAAAAGATCAAGAATTTAGTTCGATGAAAAATGTGATTTATGAACTTATGAGAAAACTAAGGACTATAATGTGTTTTTATCATTCTCTTCTTATCATTAAAATAATAATAGTTATCCTTTTTTTGACATTTGATTCTTAATCAAATTCAAATTTTAAAAAGAGAATGAGTTTGTTGGGAACTTTATTTTTCATATGTTATAGGACTCTCGTACTATAAATGTAAATTCTAATGCATACAAAAGGGAGAAAGGTTATTACAATAAATCATAAAGGAGACATTATAAGAAACCCTAGAAAAAGCCATTACATGAAAACCTAGATGGAAGGCATTACCATAAAACCTAAATCTATTTTCAAGAAGGGAGCCGTTGGTTCTAGATTTTTTTAAAAACTTTTCATAGGCTCCTTTATATTCATCAACTTGGTCACACACCCTGATCTTCCTCTTTGTCACCAAAGTCCCTTCTCTTCTCTCTCCCTTATGTTTTGTTTCCTATGGAAACCTAACCGGAGACAGCTCTTAACATTCACCCTTGCTAATAAACTTCATCGTTCGTTTTCTAGCTAGCATTCATCATCTCTTTAATAATGGGAAATGGTGGTTATGTTCCTCAACCACCTAACATCTCCAACTGTAGGCAACTTCAGCACACAAAAACATTTTCTTTGGTTCTCAGTTCCAAAAGCAATTTCTTCTTCTTTATAACCATTTAAAGCAACACCAACATCACAAAGTAGCGATAAAAGTGGAAGACCATCCTTTAGAAACAGTTCTGCACTAGCATAGTGAACAAAAGCTACATCAACAAAGTTTGCAGCACCCCTATCATGGTCCCTAATTAGTATTTAAAAGTGTATTTTTATCAAGATTTTATATCATCATATTACACTTAAAGTATCATTAAATTTCTTAACTTAGGCATGTTTTATAATATCAAGTTCGATATTATAAGATATCTTTAATTCATAATAAATGCTCATTTTAAATGTAGACATGTTTCATAATTCAGATAATTGATTGATTTGTTTAACTATTAAAAATGTAAAGATAAAGAAAGGGCTAAACTTAGAAAATATATGCTGATTTAATTCAAACTGCAACACTATTTAGTCATTATATCTTATATAAAGCTAGATCTTGGATTTCAATTTAGTTTATATGGCTAGAAAGCTAAAACATAGTCCTAAAACATTTATAAAAAGTTTGAGATTCAATTCTGCCATTTAAAAGTCTAAATTTTAGCATCAAAAAAGAAATTTGAATCTGTCCTACAGCCCTGATATTATTCAGTGTTCAACTCATATCTCGAGTTCTAGAAGTCCAAATGAGGTTTTTTTTTTTGTTGGAAAGCCAAGACAAATGCCCAAAACTTTCATGATGACTATCTGTTCAAATTTTAATGTTAGCAATGATGTTTTATTCAGATAAGAAGATAAAGATTGTCACCAAGTCAAGAGATGGTTACCCACTCAATAATTAGTCATCAAACCAACAGTTTTAAATTTTAGCCTATAAAAGGAGGTATTTTTCATACATATAGACATCTTAGTTTTCATATCAAAATCATATTCTTGCTTTCTTTTTTTGTATTTTGTAATGTTCAAGTTTTGTTTTATATTATATTAATATCTTGTTTATGCTTTGCATTTCATTTACTATATTTAGTTAATTTATATCATATTTATGTTTTCTTTTTTTATTATGTTTAGCTAAGTTTAATATGTCAAGGTAAAAATGTTTCACTGATGGTGTTAGAATAAGTATAATATGAACTTCAATGCTTATATTCTAACTATTAACATGTCTTATTATTTTTATCTTATTAATTCTTAATAACTTGTTTGTTAAATGGTTAATCTAAATTTATGTTGTATAACAGTTGGTACAACAAATGCTTATCACTTTCATAACTAACCGTTTGGTATAACCTAAACATGTGCCGTAAAAGGAACTTGATTTGTTTTTAACATAAGTTAGCATCATGAATTCCTGATAATATTTAAAAGTTTGGTGTTACTTAAATAAGATAATTAATATGATCATGTTAATAATTTATAATGAGTTATTAATGAAAAATTATTTGATTGGAACCTCCTTTATGTGTGGTTTCTAGTTAAGTAATAAAAAGTTTTATATTATACTTGTTTGAAATACCATTAGTGAATCCTATAACCTTAACAATTATTTTTTTCTTGTTTAATCCTTATATTAATCTTACATCTCAAAGTCCTCTTCAACTCATCATCATCATCATGATTATTAGTATTAGTATTATTATTATATAGTTAACTTCCCTGTTGTTGGACTCTGGTCTTGTCATGTTATTTGTTACTTTGACACTCCTACACTTGAGAAAAATATCAATGTTTTGATCGTGTCAGCATCATATTTCAGCCATGAATGAGACAACAACACTAGAAGCAGTAATAGTAGGAGCAACACGTCAACCATGGACTATCCTAGCTTCATTAAAGCAATATTTAAAAGCTCTCTTTCACACCAAAAACCATGAGCGAGCTCAAGCCAATACCAGTAGAGGAGTTCCAGGAACTCCATCAAACTATAAGCTCTAATATATGACCCTCTTTCCTCATTGTGTTTTTAAGGCCAGCATCCACCAACACCTCAGTCATGAGTAGTTTCTTCTCCAATGTAGTTAGCTTTCTTTCTTTTTCTCATGGTCGTTGCTCTAACCATCAACAGTATCACATGAATCATTGCCCTGTCTTGCCATTTTTAGTTAACCTATTATTATGCAAACATGTATTGTAATTCATGCATGCTTATATAATGTAATAGTAAATCGGGTTACTAACTTAGGCCAGTAACTAGGTTGAGCTGCTGGGTCTAGCCCAGCCCATACGATTGGGCTAAATTCAACATAAAAAATATTTTTTTAATATAAATTATGAGAATTTATTAACTAACATCAGAATCAGAAATACCATATGTTTTGAGTTACATAATAAAAAATTTATTAAATAAGATTTTCTAATAAATTAATGTTTAATAGAAAATTTAATTTGAATAAACTAATAAAATATAAATATTTTATTTCTTAAAATACATTTTATCTCAGATAATTTTGAAGTTACTATATTGTTCCCTTCACAATCTTGATTGTGAATTTCTAATTAATTAAATTTTTTTTTCTTAATACGTGGGATATCTTTCATTGATTTTTTCATTTTTTTTTATCCTCCAAATTTTATTTTGTATTTTTTCATATTCTTATCTTCTTATTATTTTTGTCCCTCTCTTTATTAGTTCTTTGTTCTCTTTTCTTCTTATTTCATTCCCTAAACTCTTATTTCTTTTCTTTTCTTTTTAAATGCTAAAAATTAAATTGGGCTTTAATATAATTTTGAAAACAAATAGAAAAATTAGGGGTAAAAATAGGTTTTGAAACATTCCATCTAAAGGATATGAAAATAATATAAGACAATAATCAAGGACTCCATATTAAAAAAAAAAAGCATTTTTATGAATCTGATTTATTAATTTGATAAGTTTTGATGTAATTTATTATTATTATTATTATATTTTAGTTGATGATTTTCTTACCTATTTATAAGAATTCTTATAATTTTATTAGTAAAAATGAGTGCAAATAATATATTATATAGTTTTGAGGTGGTTTGATATTTTTTTAATTTTAGTTAAGGTTTTATGGGGGTATAAATAAACATATAATGACAAAATAAAATTAATCTATTTATATAAATTATATTAATTTTCTTAGTTTCTTTTGAATATATATATTAGTAGTATTGTCATATGTAAAAAATAAATAATATATTTAATATTTATTAATAAAAAAATAAATAACTGTTATTCATAAATGAAGTAGAAGTCAATATATTTAGTATTTATTAATGAAACTATTTTGAATATATATTTTTATATTTTCTAATCATCTATTTTATATTTTATATATAGTTATGGATTATGAATTTTTTTTATTTTTATAATAAAACCATATGTTGTGATTTTATTATTAGTGTAGGACAATAGGTTAAACCCGATTAGTTTCAATTCTTTAGCCATATAAAATAATATTTATAGTTGTTATTAATACAAAAACTCTTTTAAAAAATAAATTATTAGCACTACCAATAAAGTATAGTATAGTTATAATTATTTTTAAAGTATTTTTTATATTAAAATATTTTTTATTTTTTAAAATTTACTTTTAAGATCATTATATCAAAACAATTTAAAATATATAAAAAATAATTTTATTTTAAAACAAAAATTTAAGAAGACAGTACAAACCGCATTTCTCTTAAAATAATGATAAAGGCTTATTTTATAATTCTCACTGTCAATGAAATAATTTAAGAAAGGGTCAAAGATTGGTAACAAACGCCTAATCTATCTACCAATATAAAATTAAGATACATAGAAAAGCAAGAAAATTAAGCAATGATTGAGGTTTATTTAATTGATTAAGAAATTGTTTGTTTTTGCATAGAAACATTATTTTTAAGAAATTTAAATTTTTTTTATTTTTTATTTAAAATTATTTTTTTAATATTTTTAAATTAATTTAATATAATAATGTTAAAAATAAATTTTAAAAAATAAAAAAGATATTTTAAAAAATAACTCAATATCAGAAAATCGTTGACTGAGGAGAGGATACAATTCATTCAACGGGTAAGCAACGAGTATGCGGAGACGAACAGATCTTTCAACCTTAAATGTTTACATTATTAGGATATAACTCCCGAATCTCATCAAAAGATTTTAAAATTGATAGTTCCAAAACAACCAATGACCTCCCAACACGCCGCTAGTGCACGGCCGGTATGATCATACTGGCCGTCATGATACGATAGGCCAAAAGGAGGTCTACTTGGCTGTCAATCTTGCGCAAGGCCTCTATCAAAGGTAGTTCTGATATGCATATCAGCACTACCTTGTGTATGAGCTTTGAAGTCTTTTATGTGTAATGAATTTTTATTTTTTTTATTTAATTATTTTTTATTAAATTAAAATATTTGAAACATATAGAAGTAATTTTAACTGTGGTAAGTTAAAAATTAGAAATATAAAATTGAATTACTTCTTAATATTTAATAGTCTATTAGTATATATGCGCGCCATAGGAGCTTTTCTTTTACAAAGTAATTGCTAAACAATTACACTCGTTTATTTAGGAGTATAATTTCATCTCAAAATCATATATTTCATATCATTTTTTTTTGTAATAAAATTCAACTCATCTTTAAAAAATAAAATAACAAATTACAGGAGAAATTGTATTGCAAATAAAAATTATTGTACGTAAAATATTTTACTACTAACTTATTTAGCTCATTTATTAAAAAATATTTTAATCACATAAATTTTTTTAAAATATTTTATACACATTAACAATTATTTCAAGTATCACCACAAAACCATCAATTCATCATCACCTTAATAATTACCACCACCTTCCCTAAAACCACAATCCCCTTATCTATATTATTACAACCACCCCACTCATATTACATCATCACCATCATTTTTATTTCTATTTTATCGTCAACGATACTTCAATCATTATTATTATTACTAAAAGAAATCACCACCATTTTATTTTATCATTATTTGGTTAATGCAAAAAAAAATGCACTCTAAATCAAAAGAATTTAGTATTTTTATTGTTAACATTAATTTGAAATCTTAATTTAAAAGAAATAAGTTATTTTTATTATATTATAATAAAAAAAATTAAATTTATGTTGAAATATAATTATTTAGAGTGTTACATTGATTATACATAATAGCACCAACAAATGTTGTAAATATATAATAATTCTTGTAAAGTTAATTGAAAAATAAGTTTAAAATAAATATAATAAGATATTACAATAAAAATATGGTATAATTTAATACTTTGTTAAATAATTGATTTTGATTATTGATGTTAAGTTAATATCTAGAGTTGAAAGTAGGGATAACAAAGGGTTAAGTTGTAGCCAAAATTTTCTCACCCACTCCTTTTTAATATCTAAATTTTCTCCTCCCCTACCTCTGACCTGCAATCCTATCTACCTCTAACCTGCAATCCTATCGGATTAATGATCTATACTTTAAGATCACGCAGGTTTTTTTTAATAAATTTATCTCGAAGGAAATATCAATTCTTTGCAAATAAATATTTGTAAAAAGCCTGGGTGTTGATGGGGGAACTTCAAAGATAAAGCCAGTATCAAGAACATTTTGTATGTAATAAAAGAAATTAATGGAAGTATTAATAAGTTTTTATGAAGATAAAGAATAAAAAAAAATGTAGAATTTAGAAAGAAGAAGTAGAGAATGCATTTTTATCTCGGGCTGTAAGATTTTGAATCCCTTCCTGTATATTTATGATTCCTTTTAAATTATCTTACTTTGACTTACCTATAATTATAATAGACATTATAATTATTAATTCAGACACAAGGTATGAAAACACAAGGTATGAAAGGCTCAATATAAAATGACCCTTCAATTTCATACTTCATTTGAGAAATGTTAAGCTCAATTTATGCCTGAAACTCAAGAGAACACAGGATGCGGATGCGGATGCGGATGCGGATATATCTAAACCCAATGTGGGGTCAAATGTGCTTGCATTCAGGCCCTATATAAGATTGGGCATGGACATGGACACGTTCAATGTAGAGTTGGGCATGATCGTGTTCGGGCTCAATATAGAATTGACTGTGAACACATCCATGTTCAATGTAGAGCTAGGTTAGGTGTATACCGTAACCTAACTTGAGATTAGACATGTCAAAATATATAATTTTATTTTTTTTATATTTTTTTAAATAAAATTGATTTGATAAATCATAACCCATTACTTTTCAACACAGTTTTGATGAATTTTTTAATGAATAGATAGCATGCTTCTTTAATTTAATGTATTAAATGAATTTGAATGAATAAGAAATAAATAGATATAAGATGCACCAAACTTGGACACAATTCACTAAATAAGTAAGATTATATATATATATATATAAAATTAACATTCAGGTGGATTTTCTAGCATAACACAATTTTAAAAAACATAATAAACAGTCTTTATAAATTCATATAGACCAATTCAAATCTATTTAATTCATGGATACAAATTTTTTTATTAAATTCTGCATTCAATGAACCTTAGATTTTTTTTTTCACTATTTATGTGCAATTTAAGGTTATCAAAGAATTTTCAACTTATATACCATGTATTTAGGGGGTTAAACTCCTTTTTTACTTCTATAAAATTTAAACATGTTTTCAATCTCTTATTATATAAATATTTTAAAACATACTCATTTTATTGACAATAACTACTTATGATTTATTTTATTTTAAATAAATTATAGTTTTGGAGAATATTTTTATTTCTTGATAACATTTCTTCAACTTGAGGCTTGTAAGGTAAAAATAAAATAATTATTTCAATTTGCTCGATAGATTATAACGCTATACATTTATATATTTTAATTAAAAATGAAAATACAAAATAATTTCTTATAATTTTTAAAATGAAAAAAAAAACAATGAATGACTTTTCAATTAAAAAAGTAAGAGGGATTAAAAAATTATTTATTTATGGAAAGAAAAAGAGTGGGTCTGCGCACGCCAAGTTTGATTTTTTTGGGCCTAGATGCACGACATAGCTTTAAAATGATTTAAAAAAAAAAGAAGTGATGGATGATGTGAGGCCACGTGACATCTTCTTTTACAAACTTTTGATGACTTACGTTGACTGGAAAATTAGGACAGCTGGCTTTAGAAGTTAGACTTATCTTTTTGCTATTTTTTCTTGATCGGAACTCCTTAAACTCATCCTAAAAATAATAAATAAATAATTCTTTTGTCACCTTATAACGAATTTCAGTTAACTTGAAGAATTAAAATTATAAAATCAAAATTAAATTATTATTAATCCACTGTTCTCTATTATAGTTATTTTTTAAATAATTTTTTGTGTTAAGATATATAATAATAATTTTTAAATTTTTAAAAAATTATTTTTAACATTAATACATCTAAATAATTTTAAAATATTAAAAATATATTAATTTAAAATAAATAATTTTTTAAAAAAATTAAATTATTTTTAAAATATAAAAATAAGTACAAGTAACCATTCGACTCGAGAACAAGCTGGTGGGACACAGCTGTTCTCACAACTTCTTCTCTCTTTTTATATTATTAAAGCAAGGACTAAAATGAAACAGTAAAGTGTTGGGATTAAGAACTTCTAGAATGTCTAAAGTATCATACTAGTTTATCTGGTAACTTTCATATTAAATTTTTAACTTTAACGACTAGGATTGAAGGAACCCATCCAATGGTTCTTATTAATTGCAATAATGGAAAAATCATTTCGCTACCCACCCTGCCTTTCTTGCATCTTGGTAGCTTCTGACAAGTTGATTAATGAAAATATTTTGTAATTAAAGATTTAGATTTGATTTTTATAAAATATATTTTTTTGGGTGAAAAACACCTTCTAAAAATTATTAAAAAAATTTAAAATATCTTACTATTTAATAATTATATCAAATTTAATTTTTAATTATTTATTTTTGAATTTTTTTTTCAATTTCAACTCTTACAATTTAATTTTTATATTAATTTTAGTTCTTATTTTTTAATTATAACTTTTTTCTTTTATTTTTTTAATTAATTTTTTAATTTATTAGATTTAATTCATATTTTTTATTGTTATTTATTTTATTTAAAATAATTAATGAAATTAACATTTTCTTTCAAATTTATCTCATTTTAATTTTTTTATTTGAACTTCATTTTTTTAATTACAATTTTTCATTTAAAATAATTTATAAAATTAGTTTTTTTTTCAATTTTACCCTTAATAGTGTTTTTTTACATAAACGAGTTCCAAATGAACTAGATTTTTCAAAAACACAAGCATTGCTGAGCTGATGTATTTAAAGTTGCATTTGTTACAAATTTACAAATGCAGAATACAAAAGGTTAAAAATCATGCTGTGGTTCAAGCTTCATTGAAATGGAACTGGAACACCTTGCTTCGTGTTCACGATGGCCATTGCTAGATACCGAGTACCCATTCCAATGGGCACCTGTTCATCAGGTCCCTCCCAAAATGGGGCTTCACCTTCACCTACCAGACGCCAGTATCCTGTCCTCAGGGAATCAGCTTGTTCATCTGTGCAGTTCTGCAGCAATGATTCCACTCGGAAGTTTATGCCGAGAGCACCAAGAAACTGGGACTGAGTAATTGGCCCATGGACAGAGATATCTGCTAAAATCGTCATGTAATAAATGAACAAAGTTTCCACTATTTTTCTTTTAGTAATCCTGTTTTTAACTGCACTCAAGTTCTAAAAGAAACGACGTAAATCCAAAATGTATAACCATACCTGACACTTCCTCAGCAGAGTGCCTGATGGAAGCAAAATCGACATATGCACTGAGATCAGCTGACCCAGGATCATCGAGTATGTTGATGAACTTGTGTTTCCTAATTGCCTGCACAGATGTAGTTAGGGAAGGAATAGAAGGGTCCAGAGAAATAGATCGACTCGAACCAGCACTCAAAGTTTTCAATGCAATGAATGCAAACCTTCGGTCAACAGTGCAATGTTTCTATCCCTGAGGAAAGTTCGAAGAAATAAAATAGAACATGAAGGAATGCAACAGTACAGGTCATAAATGCCCAAGTATTCAAACATTGTGTGGACAGATAATTGAAAATGTTTACAATCACATCGATAAACCATGCAGTCCGACTGACATAATGGAAGCACTTGCACCGAAAAACAATGGTAAGAGATTTCACCTGCAGGCTATCTGAGACGACACCATTTAGGCCATAGTCAATAATCAGGGCGCCTCCTCCATCACAGCTTATTCTGTCAGCAATAGCATGTGTCAAATCCATTGCTCTGGGGCACACCTCAATATGACTAAAATTCTCTATTTCTTCAGGTGCAGCCCACTTGCAGCGCTTCATTAAATATAGGGTTGCTGGTGTTGGCTGTGGGGATAGAACAAAACGAAACCTAATCGATATACATAAGAAATATCAATCTACAGTTATCAGCAAAAGGATTATATCTCTAAGATTAAACTACAAATTCTTACATTGAATCTTCCGAAACATCAACCATTTTTTCACACCAGCCACGAGAAGCTCTCTGCAGGTGTTGTCAATCAGACTGATTGGTGAGAAGAGAAAAGCAAAGAATATGACGGCCAAAAACCAATGACAAGATAAACCAAGGGAGAGTAATTTGAAATATCTTTCTTCCAGTTATGGGATGAATACAAAGTAAAAGTTTGAATTATGAATTAGAAACTGGCTACACACTTAGAGCAATATAACAACTTACAGTAAAGTTTTCCATTATAGAGAAGATGAGACCAAAATTACAGAGAAGAACATGTTATCAGTTTGCAACCTCCATGTTGAGAAACAAACTGAGATAGCTCAGCTCATTGTACTTTTCTGTTCTTCTCTCATTCTATTTCAGTGATATTTATCTTATCCTTTCTATAAAATTATTTTAATATTTCTAATAAGTCAATAAGAAGCTTGAATAATATCGACTAGTACAAGTGCAAGAATAGGTAGAAAGAGAAGGAATATGGAAACCAAGAAAACAAGATCCAAATAGCTAAAAATTCAAAGATAATGAACACTATTTAGAGTTCAGGAAAAAAAAATGCATTAAACATTTTGCAGAAAGGATCCTAAATATAAGATTTCTGCAAATAACGGATTACACAAGTACTAATTAACAGTAACCTGCACCATTTTTTTAGGCCAGAGTGACACTAAGAAAATCAATAAGACTAACCTGAAACTGATGCACAGGTAGAGCATCGTAAAACTCATGGGCAATGATAATTGATGGCACTGAAACATCGCAAAGAAACATGGATGATAATCAGAGAAAGAGCAAACTGTCACTTTACAATGTTGGCAAAAGAAAATAAACTGCTATCCCAAAAATGTGAAACTAAAATAAAATTAACTCCTTCCATTCAAACAATACAAGTCTGATACTTAACATTCCAACTAAAGGAAATTTAAAATATAACTACATACATCCTGATGGAACCTGCTCTAGCAAAGCATGCCATGAAACAAGTGTCCCTGCCAACGTGCTGATGGTCCTTTTTTCAACACCATCACCGTTATCGTCTTCATCTAAACATTTTAAGTTGTGATGTTGAAGCTTCTGTAACATAGGACTACATTCTACCAAGTGTACATGCAACGATTCTGTGAAGCTCTTAAACTTTGATGCACCCTACAAGGAAAAGGCATGCTTATTAAATAAAAACGCATAACTTAAAAATTTTAAGCACTGTCCTATTTCACTAGTATCATCAGAATTGTGGTGATATACACGCAGAAGATCAGCCATCAGAGTTCCTCGTCCTGGCCCCAGCTCAACTAGGTTCACTTGTTTTGGCCGTCCCATTTGCTCCCAAAGGCACATGGCCCATACACCAACCATCTGATATTACATTAAAAGGGTTAAATTATTTCCTCAGATAGCAATCAACCAAAAAATAACAATTGAGGTCACCAGAATTGAATATCAAACAATAACAAATGCTCTTTCAGTACAATGACTCCCTAACTGCCTCAATGACCTTAGAAATGACGAACAGGTTTCACAAGTTCCATGTAACTCAATCACACAAGTATTCCAAAGTTCAACAGAAACTCATTTACCTCACCAAACATCTGGCTTACTTCAGGAGATGTAATGAAATCACCTTCTGCTCCAAACACATCTCGACTAATGTAGAATCCAAACTTGGGATTCGTCAGAACTTCTTCCATATACTCTGCCACTGAGATTGGGCCACCTCGGAACTGAAAAACCATCCACAACTCCCAATAAATTTTTCAATAACAACAGCACAAAACAATACCTTTCATTGATGACATAATGAAAATTTTAGCATCCATTTCTGAAAAGAGTTTCAAAATCACATGTATCTTTGTTCCAAGCTACAGCATTTCCTGATAACCATACTAGGGTGAAAGCGAACGTCTTTCATCAATCCATCAACAAAAATCTATTTAATTTGCAAGGAAAAAATTGATGAAAAACAAACAGAGGCATTTTAACGAACATAGTATCTGCATTTTAAAAGGCAATAAAAATAAATTAACGGGCACCTTGATAATGCCTTTAAGGTGCTTGACAAGCTCAGACTCCGATGTGGGTTCATGAGAATGATCTACAACAGAGTACAATAATAACCAAACAAATCCGAAGAAACACAAAAAAAAAAAAAAAGAATACGAATATGAGAAGAGAAGTTGGACCAGGTAGATTATATAGGTCGGAACGGTCAATGGAGATGGAGGTACTAGTGGGATGTTGATCGGTAACCTTGTCGTCGACGAAAGTAGTGGTGGGGCTTTGTGATTCTGAAGAAGAAGAGAAAAGAAGAGATTTAGTTAACAAAGGAGAAGAAGTTTTAGAATTCAAGAGGAAATGACGGCAGGTTGAAGCTTGCTTTAGTAAGTGTCTGGTAAGCATTTTTGGTATAGTTTTTATTTACTTCGCTTTGCTCGCTAGGGATTTCAGGTTTTCTTTCTCTTTATTCCATTGATGAACGAACAAGCACAGCATGTGGTGGGGATGTAGCTGAGATGGTAGAGCGTTCGAGTATTTAATTTAAGGTTTATTAATAATATTTGTAGACATGTGGTGGGGATGTAGCTCAGATGGTAGAGCGCTCGCTTAGCATGCGAGAGGTACGGGGATCGATACCCCGCATCTCCATTTCTTTGTGCTTTTTCAAAACAAATTCTCCTCCAGATATTTATTTATATATATATATATATTAATTTTGCTTGAATTTATATTTATGATCAATCTTTTTATTTTATTTATTCATTTTATATTTTTTTAATCCTTAATTTTTTTTGTTTATCATCTCATTCCTAATATTTTTTTATTTTCAAAAAATATGTTGAAAAAAACAACGGGTCAAAAATAAATGATGACATATATTATATAGCTAGTAGATAGACTAAGATTAGAAGTTAGATTAAAATATTAAAATGAAATTTAATAAATAATTGGTTGCTTATAATATTTTTTAAAGTATTTTTTATTTAGAAATATATCAAAATAATATTTTTAATTTTAAAAAAATTATTTTTAATATCAATACATCAAAATAATTTAAAAATATTAAAAAATATTAATTTAAAACAAAGAATAAATTTTAAAAAAATAAATTCTTTTAAAAATATTTTTAAAACACAAAACAAACAAATAAAGTACAAACTACAAATCCATGTGACCTTTAAAATAATATCCAAAAGACAATAACTTTTGTAGGATAATATTTCAGTCATCCGGCTCAAAAGCCAGCAAAACAAATCGTGTTTTATGTTTCATCTATTGGATCATTTTAAGGAGTTGTTTTGTCATTGTGTATATATTTTAAAAATGTATTTGATATTTTATTTTAGTATTTTTGTTAATAATTTTGATATGTTAATGTTAAAAAAGTTAAAAAATTATTTAAATATATTTTTAAATAAAAAATATTTTGTTCTATAATATCAACCATTTCATATACAAATTATAATATTCAAAATCATAATATAAAACTACAGGGGAGGGAAACATGCGATTTCTAATATCACTTCTCTCAAATCGGCACATTTACGAGGGTTTTCATTCCAAACAAGCAATAAATCAAATAAAAAAATCATGATAGTTAATTGAATTAAAGTTGCACAAACCATACTAATCTCTGCTAAAACCCTTTGTTGGTAGTCTCAAATCCTTCAAATAGTGACCCACACTCAAAGAAACACACGCACTCTCCAAGTCCCGTAAATGCAGAGTATATCTTATTCTCGGCAATTGGCATATATATATATGCATGAATATTAGGCATGCTAATGCACCAACAGAGATTCTGCCAGAATTGATCTCCAGGCTTTAGACTTCTTCTAACTTCTTGATATCAGGATCGATATCCCTGCCAGCAGGAGCAGGAAACTGGAGAACTTTGATGCTCTTAACACTGCAGAAAGCCTTGGAACCACGTTGGGCATCATAAATGAAGTGGGCATAGAAGAGAAGTGCACTGCTCACAATCGCAATGCCATACATGAGGAGAACCATAGTCGGGCCCATAAATGTTGAAAACTGATATGCAAAGCCAAACATTATAGCTGATGTTAAGCTCCATATAGTAACTTTCAACAGCTCTTTCTTTGGTGATTCTTCGTCGGAAGGCAGTCGATTAAGCGCGGTTAAGCAGTGGTCTACGATAAAGTAACTGAAGTAGGCAAAAACTATAAATACTACCATTGGGATGTCATTGTTCATGTATGCACGGCATATTGTGCGTATGCTATTGAATGTGAGGTAAAAGTATGCAATAGAATGTGTAAATCTCAGGCTTTCACTGCAAATGCTGCAGCTGTTTCTAGCAAGTGAAGTTGGGTTTTCCCCATGGAAATGATTTGGCAACATTTTCTAAAATTTGATGAATTTCTGGTCGGGGTGGCAACAAAGATTAGCTGGAAAAGAAGCTGGGTATCTGGGTGGCAGATTCATGTTATAACTTGCTCTTATATAAATGGATGTTTTGATATCATTCCAAGAAACTTCATAGAATTACCATGGAAGATGTTTCTAAAAAGTCTATCCATCGAATAACAAAAAGTGAGAAGCCGCGGAATGTATATTTCCAAATCCCTTCATGGCAGCAGCAAAGAAAGGAGCGCTTGAAACCGAAGATGAACTTGCTCTGCATCTTCCTGGTGGTTCACTTACGCTGTTTTCGGGGGACTTGTCGGAGTCGTTACATTAAAAAATAAAATAAATGAAGTCCAACCATGACCGCTGGAGTGTCAGTTGCTTCGTGTACCTTTCGCTCTTTGGGCTTTAATGGAGTTTAAAGCAGGCCCGGCTTCAAACAAGAGAAGGGACGATTTTGGAGATATCAATCAATAACTCTACATAAAATCACAAATTCCTTCCAAACTTTTGAAATTTTGATTCAATATTGTACTCGAACAACATAATACTAAGTAGATTCAAATCCACCTGTGATTAAAAAAATATTAATAAAATTATTTAAAATAAAATTATTGATTTTTTAGAATGAAACTAAAATATAGATTAATCCATTTTTTTATTGTTTTCTGATTTATACACCATATAAAACTCTGAATAATATAAAATAAGTTATATAAATCATTCATGAATTATATATCACAATAATGATATTTTATTTTGAATATCAAAAAGTGTAAGAAAATTTAAGAACAACTCAATAAGAAACCTAAAGTATTAAAATCTGAAAATAATCAGATTAAATTGAAATTTATACAATTATTAAATTGAATCATTTTTCATTTTTATAGATAATTCTTCGTTATTATCCTGTGTTCTTTTTTACTCTTTTGAACAAAAACATGATATTATTAGAAGAAGAAGAAGAAGAAGAAGCAAGATTTCTTATAAATGCAATTTATAAAATTTATATTTATAGATGTATTGTTAATTTATATCCGTCGCATATAATTGAAAGATTATTTAAAATAACAAAAGCCTCATAATAATATAATTTGAGACTTATTATTTTAGTAATTACTAGTTTTAATATTACATACATTTTCCCCCATTATTTAATTTTAATTACTTCAATCCTAAAAATCTAAAAAGGCTTCAAAACAAGGCAATAAAAAAATCAAATATTAAAAATCTGGAAGTAATTACATTATATTATAATTTATCTGATTATTAAATTGGATTATTAGTCATTTTTTTATAGATTATTTTTTATTATTATCTTAGGTTATTTTTAAAACCTCTGGACAGAAATAATGATTTATAAAAAATTTTGGTACCTCATCCTCTATCTTCTTTTATTTGCATCCATGAGTTTTATTTATCTTCAATTATATTCTTGTAAGTCATGTTTCCATGTTTGCTTGTTTTACTACAAATTGATTTTTATACCATTTATGTGATTACTTACTTCTTTTAATGGAACACATTCCATTTCGAGTTTCTTCACTTGCACAGTTTAATATAATTTTACATATTTTAGGAAACTGAAGTTTTTTTCTTTTACGGGAACCAAAGAAACCAATTTATTCTTTTTTGTAGTTAATAGCTGTTGATTTTTAGACTTGCATCCCAGATGTTCGATATAATGGCTCTACTGAAGTTTTTGAAGTGCTGGGAAGGTTGAGCTAATTTATGCAGATTATAAAGTATAGGGACTTATCTGTGATTCATTATGTAGAAAGGGGACTGAGTTATCCCGGTAAGAGACAAATAAACAAATCCCATACCGCTTCTAAAACCCTTGTAAGGAAAGGTTTCCAATGCCCTTTCTGCAGAAGCAGCAGGGTGGTGGAGTAGACGAAGGATCGACATGGCTTACGGTGGTGCAGGCACGGCCTCAACGACAAGGCAAGTCAAGTTAGAGAAAGAGAGCGAGCTGAGAATCGAAGTAGCTAACGACACTCCGCTTCGCTTAAGACTCCTAAACGGCACCGCAGAGATCTTTGGCACCGAGCTTCCCCCTCAAATCTGGCTCGCCTTCCCTCCTCACTTCAAATTCGCTGTAATCTAGTTTCCTTTCAAATTACGAATTTTATTTATTTGTTTGTTTATTTGAATGTAGAATAAATGTTATTTAATTTTTATTGAAAAAAAGGTTTTTACTTGGTATGGAGCCACGATTGAGATGGATGGTTCTACGGAGACCGATTATACAGCTGATGAGGTGCCTTTTTTTGTGAATTTCTTTTCTGTGTCATTCCTGATTTTTTTTTCTTTTTTTTTGAAATAATAGGCTTTTCTATTTTGTTAATTTACTGATTTTTTTTATATATTTAATTTAGACTCCTATGGTTAGTTATGTAAATGTGCATGCCGTGCTCGATGGACGAAGAAACCAGGCTAAAGCATCTCCTGAATCTGCTCAGGTATTAATATTGTTGTTTTTGTTTGATTGTGTGAACAAAATTGATGTTTTACGTTGTTGCTGTTGTTAAGTTTTTGAATGTGAATTGTTCATCTCAGGGCCCTAGGGTGATTGTTGTTGGACCTACAGATTCAGGAAAGAGTACATTGTCGAGGATGCTTCTCAGTTGGGCAGCTAAACAAGGTTGGAAGCCTACTTTTGTGGACTTGGATATAGGCCAAGGATCTATAACTGCCCCTGGATGCATTGCTGCCACCCCCATTGAGTTGCCTATTGATCCAGTCGAAGGCATTTCGCTTGAAATGCCTCTTGTTTACTTCTATGGCCACACAACTCCCAGGTTACTCATTTCTCACTTGATTAATGCATTGCATTGTTAGAAATTAGCATAGCCAACCATCTTCTCGAACCCAACCTGGAAAATTAATGAACTGCCAATTAATTTGAATGCTTTCAAATGATAAAGCTGGAAAAATCAAAACCCTTCTAACTCGTAAAAGTTCATCAAAACACAGAGATGGCCTGGCAAAAACCTAGGCGGGTAAGTATCTTGCAGCTTTGTATATTTGTGAACCAGAGCATATTTGCTGCTGTTATTCCTGTGCAAGTTGATTAGTTTAAATGACTTGGCCAAGGTGACATAACTACAAAATTGTAAGATAAAAAAGAAAGATGAAGAAAGGATTTTCAATAATAAAGGTCTGCAAAACGACAAAGTGAATCCTCTTGAGGTTTTTGTTTTAGATTATCAAGCTTGCTAGCAAAGTCAGGAACATGATGGGGCTCCCATGGCTTGAGACCTATGCATTCCTTAAACCTTGGCATTGCAATAAGAAATCTAGCTGAAGAGATCGAGAAAACCATACCAGAATAAAAACCAAAGTAGGAAAGAAGATTAGAAAGGAGGAAGACAGAAACTGAATAGAAAGATAGTTGCAGAAGCCAAAAAAATGTGGGGAGGGTGGGGGTGGTGTTGTTTGGTGTTAATATCAAAGAGGATTGTTTTTTTCCTTAGTCTGAGTGATGAAGATTGTCCAGAACTTAGTGAGAGTGTGGATTTGCACATCATCATGCTTTCTTATTTTGGCCTTAGCTGGAAAATTGTTTTGCTGTTTTCATGGGTACATATCTTTTTACCTCTGCAAGGTTTAGGATCCAAAAATTTGCTGCTTTTCTGCCTATAGAATTCATCCCCTATTTTTTGTATCACCAATAACAACATTCTAATATTTTTTTGGTAATTGAAGCTATGTGCTTAACATTAAAGCTGTTATAAGAGAGTAGAGAACAGTGCTTGATTCAAGATGGGATGAGAAACAAAGAAATAGTATTTAGACACCCTTTGAGCTTTTTCATAATTTTCCTTTGATTCATAGTTTCAAGTAATGGCAAGTGTCATATGACATGAATGTTGAGAACTTGAAGATCATCTTCACTTCAAGGTTCTATCTCATATTTTGACCATTTTAGATAATTTACTGATATTAAGGTACTGATGTCATGGCAATTTAAGGTCTTTTTTTTTCCTACTCTAAATTCATAGACATAGCCATTGCCTTCACCTGTTTGGTGTTTGGTTTCAATTTGAAAACTATGAAACCAACTCTCTGCATACAGACTAGCACATATTGTACTTCAATTAACATTTCTTATTATTCAGCCAAAATGTGGATCTGTACAAAGCACTTGTAAAGGAGCTTGCTCAAATATTGGAAAGACAATTTACTGGAAATGCTGAATCTCGTGCTTCAGGCATGGTGATCAACACCATGGGATGGATAGAAGGTGTAGGCTATGAGGTGATGGAGTTGAGATCTTATACTGATAAATTTTGATGCTTCATTTTATCATGGTAATGTTAATAGCACACTTTTGGAGCCTGTTTAACATTATGCTTTCTTATCCTGCAGTTGCTTCTTCATGCAATTGATACATTCAATGCTAATGTGGTCTTGGTTTTGGGTCAGGTAATTCATTAGTCATGGTTTTCTTTTCTATGTTCCTTTTAAATTATAATTTGGACGATGATGTGAGTAATATATGTAAGCACATTTGTAAAGCATTGCTGATTCAAGCATCTTTATGTTGTTACAATGATTCTGTAATTGAACTTACCAATTTGTTCTTGGTTTTCATAAAAAGCAATCTATTAGGCTAAAAACTTGAGATGCCTTCTTTACTGGCATGCTGGCTTTTTCATATTTTTATTCATTTTTTTATTTATTATAAAATTTGCTGTAATTTAATCACAAAGATCTATCATAAGAACTGTACAGTATATCTTAGTGTTTTATAGATCTAGATCTTTGTTTCTTGAGCAGAGTAAGCAAGTTTGTACTGTTTAGAAAGGATATACTGCATAGTGTCTACTGTGGCCAAAACCTTCAATTGTGATGAATCGTTAGCCCCTTCAAACCTTTTTGCCATATGGGCTGTGAAATCTCCCAATTCAATTTTTCTTGAGTTGCTCTCACTTGGAAGACTATTTTGGCCCCCTTCTTTGGCCAATCCACTTAAGGTGATATCTGCAGAACATTTCCTCTCTGTCCAAGTTTTGGTTGTATTGATCTTTAGTTCTCCTGTCCACTACCCTTCTTCTAGAGGTTGCTCACCTCATGGGTGGCGAGTCTTTCTTGGTGCTGTATTTTTTACCTCATTGCATTTCCTAATCTGTTCTCATTCCATTGAAGCAGCGGGCATGTCAGTTTCTTATTTTATTTCAGATAAGTTGCATATTTGCTAGCCCCTACTTCTCATACCATGCCTTTTATAGGCATTCTTCACTTCCTTTTGATCGTGTTTGCATTTGTTTATTCTGAATCATGTGTTTGCTCTTCTGTTCGTTGAGCATTGTTACTTTCCTCTGTCTTCATTTGAGCCGGATTCAATCTCAGGTACTATCTTAAATAGACACTTTCACTTCTAATCAAGCCAACTTCCCAAACAACATTGTGGTTTACTGCACAGTTCTGTTTTTTTCTTTTATCACTTTCTATTTTAGATTTCCCTTTTTTGCTGAGATGTGCTCCAACTTAATTGCCCCTTTTATGTATGAGTAGTTGATTGATGATTCAATCTCTAGCTATGCCACGACCAAGCACTGTTAAAGGCCCATGTAATCTCATCATTATCAAATAAAGATCACAAATCATTTTATGTTTTTTCTTTGGATTCATTTGTCATTTCAATCTATTCATAATGTTTATAGTTCTTAATGTCAGATTATTTTTTTTCTTTTGTAATTTAGGATTATCAACAACAAATTATGCATTGACTTGCCCACATGTGCTTGTGTTAGCAAGGAAATCCAACCTTTAAAGTTATTGGTAAACTTCACCTGTATTCCTGGATCATTTCTTGAATTTCTACAGCATTCCATGTGATCATTATACAGGAAAAGCTTTTCAGCATGCTCCGGGATGTGCTAAAGAGCAAGCCTAATGTGGATGTTCTGAAACTTCAAAAGTCAGGTGGTGTTGTTTCCAGGAGTTCAAAATTCCGCCAGAAGTCAAGAAGTTACAGGATTAGGGTAAAGACACTGTTTATGGGCCTAAATTTTTACTTTTGATATTTTTACCGATATTTCATAACTTTACAGATATCCTTAAAGTTCACACACATTCAATAGCATCTATTGTTGGTTTTACTTCTGTTTTATTAGTGTAAGTTTATTATCATTTGATACCAGGATTTGGGATAATTCTTGTCTTTAGTACTGTGCTTACTTCAGTTATGTGCTGCTGTTTTGCCTTTTCATTTCCTATCTATACTAACAAGGCTGGTATCCTGCTCTCTCTCTCAGGAATATTTCTATGGCATTGCAAATGATCTTTCTCCACATTCAAATATTGCAAATTTCAGTGATTTGTTTGTGTATCGAATTGGTGGTGGACCACAAGCCCCAAGATCAGCTCTGCCAATTGGGGCTGACCCTGTTGCCAACCCTCTGCGAGTTGCGCCTGTTAATATTGATCGAGATCTGCTCCATGTTGTTCTTGCTGTTTCGTATGCCCAAGAACCTGATCAAATTGTTTCTAGGTAATCTTTCCTTATCCTTTCCTTTTTTTTTTTTTATAAAACAGTAATTTTATCACAAGAAAAAAGATCAGACCCAGGTAATCTGTTCTTTTGATCCTAATCTGTTCCTTTTCTTTTGGTAAATCAGTTATTTATACTGAACTTTTATGTTGCAAAATTGGGAATGTCGGACCCAAGTCCTGTTAAAAAATTTCCTTGATTCTTGTTCCTGGCCATTCAGTTTCACCATTTCTATAAATTTTCCATGATGCTAGGACTTGAACCAAACGATGAAGAATGTTGATCTCCTTTCAACAGTATTCACTGTGAAAACTAATGAAATGACTTATCTAAGCCTGCTAATGCGGTCACATTATGCCCTTTTTGATGCAGTAACATTGCTGGATTCATCTACGTCACGGACATTGATCTTCAAAGGTCAGATTTTGTAGCTTTTGACCTGCTGGATGCCTTTATTGTGTAATTTGCTGGTAGTTTTAATCCTTGCTGCACCTAAACCTTACAGGAGAAAAATTACATACCTTTCCCCAACATCAGGGGAGCTTCCAAGTAAATATTTGGTCATGGGAACGTTAACATGGCTTGAAACTTGAGCATTCAGAAACCGCTCACATGCACAACTGAGAAGACCTTGGTATGGGAATGCTAATAGTCTGTATACGAGTTTGCTAATAGTCTGTGGGGCCTTTCTAGTTGTTCAGAGTTGTCTGTTTAATTCATAACCAAGAACAAGTTCTATGTTACATATTACTTTAAATGTTACATGTTCCATGTTACATTGATTAATAACTAATATTAATATTTAGTATTGTTATTGCTATTATTATTAGTAAGTAACAAACTAAAACAAGTAGAGTATTCACTTTTCACCGTTCAATGTTGCTCTTCTCGCAATTGCCTAGTGTTTTTCCTTTGAAAAGCTTGCTTTGATATTCGAAGTTCACAAACTGAGGGGAAATCATTGTTCTTCACTCCAATGATGTTTTTTTCCCCTTTTGATTTGAACCTTTTATGTTAGGTTAATATGGGATGTGACTTTGTTGTTTATTTTGTTGTCATTGGATTGTGTACTTGCTCTGTCAAGTAACAAATCCATCTCTTGGTAGATGTTTGAATTGATAAAATTGAATATAATTTTACTAATGCAAAACAATTAAAGTTATAGGTACTGAAATTGAGTAATTGATCAATATTCAAACTGTTTTTCAGATCTTTTCAGAGACTAAATTCCAAGGATAGGGGAAAGATTATTATTTTTTTCTTTTCATTTATTTTTATTCTCAAGTTGACCTTTATGCATTTAATATTTTTAGGATTGGACTTAATAGTTTTTTCAATTGGTTACATGTGGGAATTTTGTGATGATGTTAAGGTAAAACTAACTGAAAAGAGGAAATCATTTTTCCCTGGTTTATTTCACAATGATTGCTTCTTCTTTTTTAAGTTATCAATTTTTTTTTTTTATTTTGATTTCATTTTTAATGTTAGATTAGTTGAAGATTTAATTTTATTATTTATTTTGACTGTCATGGCATTGTGTACCATGTTGGGAACAAACTAGGCTCTACTTGATTTGATTTAACAAAATTAAATATAATTTTACTAATATAAAACAAATAAAATTTTATTAATATAAAACAATCAAAGCTATAAGGAGGATGGAAATTGAATAATTGACAAATATTCATATCATTGGACTAGGTTTCAAGAGCAAGAGAATTATTAGTCTTTTTATTTTTTTTTAATTTGATCTTTTTGCATTTACTTTTATTTTAAAATTAAACTTAATTGATTTTTTAGGTTGGTTGCATATGGGAATTTTGTTATGTCGAGGAAAAATCATTGTTCCTTCTCATGAATTAAAATTCATTAGAACATTGACTTTTTATTTATTTATTTTCTTTTTAATTTTATTGTTTATGTTAAATTAATTTAGGATTCACTTTGTTATTTGTTCTAATTGTCATGGCATTGTGTACTTGTTATGTCAGGGATAAGCTTGACTTATGAAAAATTAAAAATAATTTAATTAATATACAACAATAAAAGCTATAAAGATTGAAATTGAATAATTGATGAATATTCTGACCTTTTTTCAGAGACTAAGTTCCAAGGGTAAGGGAAAAGATTATGCTTTCTTTTTCTTTTCTATCTCTTGATTTTTTTTTAAGTTAATTATTTTGTATTTTTTTAATGGATTGGACTCAGCTACTTTTATTATTGTTATTATTATTGGCTCCATTAAAAAAAATTATCTTAAGAAAAATATTTATATGTTAGTTGATGTTACATTTTAAAAGCTAAAACTAATTTAATTTGATATAAAATAAGTGTCAAATGACCAAAATTTAAACTAAAACAAATATAATAAAACAAATATAATAGTTGGAATAAGTAGATAGAGCAAATAGGTTGACTAGTTTAAAACATGTGCAGTAAAATGACAAGCTTATGTGATTATCATGGAAAAGGTGAGTTATATCTCTATAGCTAAATTGAGAGTGTTGAGAGCTTCACCCCATGGTTTTTTTAATGATGTGATGTATGTCAAAGGTGGCACAATAGCTAAGCTCATGTAAAAGAAATTTCTCTCTCCTCTCACTAGAAATTGCACTGACCTAAAAGATTTTAAAATTATTTTGTAAATTATTTATTATATCAAACTTGATTCTTATTCTTTTTATTACTTTTTTTTATTTTATTTTTTTTTCAATTTCATCTCTTAACATTCATTTTTATTTTATTTTTATATCAAATTTGATCATTATTCTTTTAATTATTTATTTGTTTATTTTTTTAATTTTTTTTTCAACTTCACCCCTAAACTTTTTATTGATATTATTATTATTATTATTATTAAGTAATAAACTAAAACAAGCAGGGTATTCATTGTTCGTTGTTCAATGTTGCTCTTCTCACAATTGTCTAGTGGTTTTCCTTGAAAAGTTTGCTTGGATATTTAAAGTTTGAGGGGAAATCATTGTTCTTTACTTCATTAATGATTTTTTGTTCCTTTTTTATTTGAATCTTTTATGTTAGATTAATTTGAGATTTGACTCTGTTATTTATTTTGATTGTCATTGGATTGTGTACTTGCTCTATCAAGTAATAAATTCAACTCTTGACATATGTTTGATTTGAAAAAATTAAATATAATTTTATTAATATAAAACAATCAAATCAAGCTAAGGAGAATAGAAATTGAATAATTGACAAATACTCGTACCTTAATTTATGGACTCGATTCCAAGAGCAAGAGAATGATTATCTTCTTCTTTTTCTTCTTCTTCTTTTTTCATTCCTTGATTTATTTTTTTAAATTTGACCTTTTTGCATTTAATTTTTTTTAGAATTGGATTTAATTGTTATTTTAGGATGGTTGCATGTGGAAATTTTATGATGTTGGGGAAAATCATTGTTCCCCTTCTTATAAATTAAAATTCACTAGAGTATTGGTTTTTTCTAATTATTTATTTTTTTCTTTTCAATTTTATCATTTATGTTTGATTAATGTGGGATTCAACTTTGTTATTTATTCTAGTTGTCATGGTGTTATATACTTGTTATGTCATAGAAAAAGCCTAACTCTTAGTTAATGCTTGATATGAAAAATTGAAAACAATTTGACTAATATATAACAATAAAAGCTACAAGGATCAAAATTGAATAATTGATGAATCTATTGATCCTTTGCCAGGGTCTAAGTTCGAGGGGCAAGGGAAAGATTATGCCTCTTTTTTCCTTTTCTATCCCTTGATTTTTTTTTAAGTTAAACCTTTTGTATTTTTGTTTTTTGGATTGAACTCAACTACTTTTTTTATTATTATTATTGGCTAGATATAAGAATTTTTTGATGTTAAGGAAAATGTTTGTATATTAGTTGATGCTAGATTTTGAAAGCTAAAACTAATTTCAATTGATATAAAATATGTGTTAATGGACGATAATTTAACCTAAAATAAATATGATGATTGGAATCAATAGGTAGAGAAAATAGGTTGGCAGGTATAAAATATATGCAATAAATAGCAAGCTTATGCGGTTATCATAGGGCAAGTGAGTTGTATTCTGATAACCAATTGACAGTGTTGGGAGCTTTATCCAATGCCTTTTCTAATGGTGCGATATATATCAAAGGTGCCACAATGGTTGAGCTTGTGTAATCTTTTTTTCTTCTCTTTCCTTTAACTAGACATTGCACTGAGCTAAAAGATTTTAAAGGTATTTTGTCAATTATTTATTATATCAAACTTGATTCTTATTTTTTATTACTTTTTTATCCTTTTTTTTTATTTTTTTCAATTTCATCTCTTAACATTCATTTCTATTTTATTTTTATAAGAAATTTGATCACTATTCTTTTGATTATCTATTTGTTTATTTTTATTTTTTTAATTAATTTTTTTCAACTTCATCCCTCAACATTTTCTTTTCTTTTATTTTTATGTTAAATTATTTCTCATTCTTTTACTCTTTTTTTTATTTATATTCTTTTTAAAAATTTATTTATTTTAAATTTCATGTTTTAACATGAAATTAATTTAGAATTAGTTTTCATAATTTTTTCAATGTAGTGATCTTGATCTCATAATCGAGTTACTGTATAAGATGTTAACCTAGATTAACACTTTGATTTTTTTTAATCTTTTTTACATTGATTTTTTTTATTTTATCTTTAACATTGAGCTTATTAGAGATTGAGATTTATTATTTTTTCTCTCACTTGTTTTATGAATTTATCTGTGGCTTATAACCTAGGTCGTGTATCTAGCAGGTTTGCCTAAGTTAGTTTGGATATTGTTCTTTGAATTATTTTCTTAACATTGAATTTTTTTTTCCTACTCCACCCTTCAACATTTTGTTTCTTTCAAAGTTAGGCTTCATGTTTGTTTCTATTTTTCCTTCTATTAAGTTATCATGTTTGTGTTATTCAGTTGAGAGGTTTGACATCTTTATTTGGGTTTGCAAGTTTTGTTTTTGTTCATCCTTTTACATTTTGATTGTTAAAAATTGAGCATTTTTAATTTTTTTTATTTTCTTTCTATAAAATTAGTCTAATTTTATGACCTAACTCATGAGCTTGCGATGCTAATTTGGGTTAACTTAAACCTTTTTTGTCAATTTTTTTTGACATTGGGTTGCTTTGGAATTTTTTTGTCAATTCGGGTTAAATTAGCCTGATCTCATGACATGACTCATGAGCTTTGTTATTTTTGTTTTGAAAAACATTCTTTTTCTTCATGTCATTATTATCACTTTTTTTTAAAAAAAATTAATTCATTAATTGTCATTGCTTTTTTTCTTAAACATAAGATTAAATGAAACCATCGTATTGAACCCAATAGATTCTCTAACTCAATTTGAGATGTATTTATTCTTTAAAACATGCTAGACATGTTTGAATATCATTTTTTTACATTATAAAAAAAAATTACCCTACCTCGAGGTAAAACACGGGTCACCTATCTAGTCTTTTCTCTTTGTTGTTTTTAATTTTGGCATTTTGGTTTTATAATTTTAGGTTTCACTATTCACCATTCAATGTAGCTATTTTTACAATTGCTAAAGTGTTTTTCCCTTGAAAAGTTGCTTTGGTGTTTGAAGTTTTTGAATTTCTCATCCTTTCATCTCTAATGTTTTTAGCTTTGGCATTTTGGTTTTATGATTTTAGTTTTTTTTTAATATATATATCCATCCCTTGATATTGAGAGAGGAAAGAGGAAGCTATCAGGAAAAAAAAAGAGAGAGAATTTTGCTAGCCATATATTCTAGTTTAAAAAAAAGGTAATTAGATACCAATATATTCGTGTCTTGAAGAGAGGAGTTCAATAGAAGTTGTTTTTGTTATTTAAAAATAAAAAAAAAATCAGCTTATTTAGATTCAATTTAAATTTTAGTTTTTAGACTAATCAAAAGGTGTTTCTACGGGTTCTTTAGTTTTTTAGGATGTTTTTTTATTAGTGTTTTTGGGCTACTTAGAGAGTGTTTTTAAATGAAAATAAATTAGAGATTGGGTATGAGTTCTAAAACCTCATATCTTGATTTATCATTAGAGATGATTCAAAATTTTTAGTGGGTAAAATGTTAGCCTTGATAGATGATACAATATTTATTCATTTTAAAAAATAAGAATTGTGTGGATAATGCATTATCTGCTTATTAAAAAAAAACAAAAACAAGTGTGTTAGCTTGGGCTTATCTCCTTTAGCTTACCTTAACTACACCTAACCTATTTTGTTTCTAGAGGTTGCTCATTTGGGTTTGATTCTTTTGATCCAAAGCTTTTTTTAATTTTTTTTTATTAGAATAAGAGTTTTTTAAAAAAATATTAAGATCATATTTAAAAATTTTATCTCATTGTGCCAATATTTTTAAATAAAATTATACCCTTCATTGAAATATTAGTAATTTTTTAAATAATTATATATAAATTTGAAATACAAAATGACCTTAAACATTTGCTCATGAATATTTAACAACAATAAAATATCTATTTTACTATAAATATTTTATATAATTGTCTCAAATTAATTATTTTTTTGGGTTCAATCATATAAAAAATTACTTTTCAGATCATGATCAATTTTTATTTTAAAAAATCTTAGTATTGATATAAAAAAATGACATGTTTGTGTAAAATAAAAAATACATTAATGAGAAAAGGGATTTTGACTAAAAATCTTTTTTTCTCAAGAATTTAAATTTTTAAAAATATTACAAATATTTATTTTAATTATCATAAAATCATTATAAATTAAATTAAATAATAAATCTAAAATACGACTCAAATGCTAAATGAACAAATAGCCCTCTCTCGGACGAACCATAATTTGGGAATCCCACGAGATAGGGACTCATCCAAATCTATTGTCTCACTCTTTGTTGTTGCATCGAGCAAATCATTGCTAGTGGTGCTATAATATTTTTTTTTCTTGCTTATGGGCTTCACACTAATCTAGTTGTGTCACAACTTTTTTTTAATATTTATTGGAGCATATAAGAATTAATCAATTTTATTATATATAACTCTAAATTTTTAATTCACAATTAGAATTTTTCTTTATGTTAGAAAACATGTTGGTAATGATTATATCTTTTTTTTTTTAAAAAAAAAGAAATTTCGATACGACTTACCCTATAGCATTGATAATTTACTAGTTTATATATTATTTATCTAAATCACTATTCATTAACTATTCCTTTGTTGTTGATATATAAACAAATCATTATTCATTTCATATAGTTTTTTTAGAATTTTTTTGATTGGTTTTGTAGGTTTTTAATATATGGTATTTTGGAAGTTTGGTGTTGGTTTTTAGATATTTTATTTTGTGGTATTTTGGAAATTTTGGATGGTTTTAAAAGTTTTTATTTGTTGTTACAGTTTGTGTATACATTTCAAATCCTTTTTTATATAGAATTTATGTTTAATTAATGGTATTTTATTTGATTTGCATTCCTTGAATGTTGAGATATGAAATGATTAAGGGAATAGAACGCATTTTCTAGCCTAAAAAGTTGGTGTCATTGGCATATATGTATTAGATTTGCTAAGAGAGTTGATTCATGACGGTGGCAAGTTCCTTTGTGGCATAGGACACTGGCCCACGCAATGATTAAGAGTAATTTTTGTTAAAAAAATCCAAGAATTTTTTTTTTTACCAATTCAGTGAGTTTTTTAACGTTATAAAAGAAAATAAATGTCAAAAAATTATTATAATAATTAAAATATACATAAAAAAATCAAAATTAATGATAAAGAAATCGGAGTGATAAAGAGCTAATAAAAGTTATTAAATTTGCTAGTTGGCTCCTAAAATTGTATTATTTTATAAATTAATATATATTTATAATGTTAAATTATGTAAACAATGGAGAAATGATAAAATTAGATTGAAATTATATAAAAGCGTGATTTTATGGCTGATTTTAATATTTCATAGTAATTCCAAATTCCAAACTCTTATCTGCCTCATCATTGCAAAGTGTTTACATGCTAAAGTATGAGCCGCACAAGCCTTGTATCTATAAATTATTTCCTTAATTAACAGTGCCATGATGGAGGCAACAAGGTCTTAAACCTTTTCTGACAAATAAGAAGCTGCCTGTGGACAAGACTTTGAAAATTTCTATAAAGATATGTATTTATGATAGTGACAAATCATTCCTGTATCAATAATTTCTATCAAGCAGCACTTGAGGTCGTAGTCTAATCAATTTTTTATTTTAATTCAATTTTTTTATGTATATTCCTCGTCTTTACAGTATTTTATTTATTTATTAAACTTACAGGATGTTTAATGAACCCGAAAATTAGTTATAACAAATATAAATTAATTCAAATATCTGGAGATATAAAAAAAATGCTAAAAATACTTTTTTCTATATATTTTATTCAATTATTTTTACTTCTGTATTTAAGTTTATTATCATTTGATTAAATAATAATATTAACTTTTCAAAATAAATTTATTCAATATAACAAAGTGCATGAAATGTATTATGAAATGAAATATTTTAATCTAAAATTTATTTTTTAATTTTATAGTTCAATATTTGATAATCACTAACAATATATTTTTTTATATTTAATTGATGTAAATGATTTTTTATTTATCTAATTAAATACATGTATCAACCTTTTAATTCACAACAAAAAATTTTCTTTATGTAAAAAAATCATTATAACACCTATACATTTATGTTTTGACATTAAAAAATTAATCCAATCTCGTGACGAAACGATAATAGTGTAACTAATTTATTTCTATATTTAAAGTTTAACTATGAAGTGATCCATTTATTTTTAATTAATTTTTATGAGTTTTAGGAATTGTTTGGGAACACGATTCAACTTGTGTTTTAAAAAAAAATAATTTTTTAACTAAAATTTAATATAACTTGTACATTTTGGATCGTTTTGATGTATTGATATTAAAAATATTTTTTTTAAAATAAAAAAATTATTAATATATATTTTAATATAAAAAATTAATTATAAAGTAACAATTACCAATTACCGCACTGTAAAATACATTCTTAAGCTTTCACCTTGACCTATGCTTGGAGTAATATTCCAAAATAAACACTTTCCAATCTTGATTCTCGTAAAGGGATATTTTAAATATTATTTATATAAAAAGGCTATTATGTTCCATATTAATGCCTTCTCATATCTTCGTGGACACGTGTCAGCATATTTGTTTTTAAAGAAAATGATTATTCAACTACAAAGCTCTATATATCTTCCTATATAAAAAAAGATGCTCTCTCTCGAACCTTTCCTTGTGATTAGTTGCTTGATTTCCATTAGGTTAATAAGTAGCTTATTTTGTTAAATAATAATAAAACTATCATGTTAGGGGGAAGAAGATTCAAAGTACTTTAGTTTAGGAAAAAACTCCTTACATTGCATTGCATGTATCTCCAATCTAACATCTTCTCCAAGTCCTAGAATGGGAAAGAGAAAATCTTTCAAAATTAATATATTCATTTTGAGGTTAAAAAAACTTCAAAAATAAATTACATCGCAATTATCAAATACACGTAAAAAAATCATCATTATTTTACTTTCAACATATAATATTTATTTTTTTATTTGGAATACTTGGTAGAATACCCAATAAATTAGGGATGCATTTGGTCAATCAAGATGACTTCAAAAACCTAGTTCAAGAGAGTGATTTTATTATTGTTATTATATGGAAGCACCAGCACATGACATGAAGCTTATCAAGACAAAGAAGTCGTAACCAAATAAAGTTTTTTCCCATAAGAATTGTGCCCAAATTGAAAACAATATAAAATTGCGAGACATTTTGATAGATAACACTTTACACCGCCTCATTATTTGCTACTCCTACCCACTTGTTGACTTGTATCTGGCACCACGGACCCGTGCTAGTGCGCTAGTGTCATTGGAGTACACGTGGAAGCACTATTTTATGATGTTTTATTTTTAATGTTTTAATATAAAAAATAAAAAATATTATTTTAATATATTTTTAAATTTAAAACACTCTCAAAAACACACAATTATTTAGTGTATAATTGTGTTTACGGCAGCTGTGTAGCCACCATTTTATACAATTTTAATTTTGAATCTTGAATTAATTTTTTATATATTTTTAGATTGTTTAGATATGTTGATATTAAAAAATAAAAAATATTATTTTAATATAATTCTAAATAAAAAACATTTTAAAATAACACTATAAATCCTCAACTTAGCAGCACATGTTAAATAAAAAATTAATTAATTATAACTTAGTCCTTATACTCTCAAGAATTACCTTACTTTATTTCCTCTGATATAATTTATCGGCACTATCTAAGTAAATAATTCTTTGATTTGCATCGCTATTCGTAATTTAATTGTTTTTCTTAATAAGAATTAATTAATTAATTGCCATGGCGTCACCAACTTCTCTTCCTTAACTCTTTTCAAAGAGAAAATGATCATGGGAGTGATGCAGTCATGGAGGGATTAAGATCTAAATTATTAATTCAAGGATCAAGCACATAGAAATTAAGGTAAGGTCGGAAACATACTGTAAACTATATTATTAAAAAATTTAAATATTTTTTTATTAAAAATTATTTTTTTATATATTTTAGATCACTTTAATACTTAAATATCAAAAATAATTTTAAAAAATAAAAAAATATTATTTTTTTTAAATTTTAATAAAAAATATTTTAAAAAATAACAATCATGCCTGCGTCACGAATAAAAAATCATAATTAATTCTATTTTTTATCAGAAGGTGATTTGTTGGCTGGAAAATGGAATATGCCGAGGTTACTGTTATGACCACTCTCTTTTCTCTCTCTTGCCCAATCTGCCCTTTATCACTGTTTCAAACTGCCCAAACTGCCCCTTGTTGAACACTTTCCCTCTTTCTCAAGCGTCTCTCTCAAAACTCCTTTTGACTAAAAATTCACAACTGGGCATCACTGATTTCACTGAAAATCCCTTTGTTTTTTCAATTCTTGATGGCTTAGATGATATTAAGTCAGTACCTTTGAAATGGGTTTTCTCTGTTGTGTTTAGTTTTTCAACTCTTTGATTGTGTCTTTTATTTATATTTATGAAGATGAAGATGGGTTTGAGTCCAGATTCTGTGAAGGTAAAGAATTCTAATGAGAAATCAAAGAGCAAGAAAAATAAGAAAAATGATAAGGATGAGGAGGATATGGGATGTTGGTTTAAACTCAGGTTGCTGGGAAGCTGCATGCCTTCAAGATCAAAAGTTGATAGCTCTTTAAGTGGCATCTCAACTCATTATGGTAAAAGTCTCTCTCCGTTTCTCTGAGTGTTTTTCTTTAATCTTTGATCATCTGATATTTTTATGCAGAACCATATGTCTATAGGCTTGTGGGGATATTGTTTCTGATACTTTTTTTTTTTAATGTTTTGGTTATTTGTTTCATGGAAAATCAAGTAAACAGAAGGCACAAGTTCTTGTTAGGACTTCTGAATATGTTGTTACGTTTACTGGTTTCGGTGATTGAGAGTATAAGAAGAAAAGGGAGTTGAAAACCGTTCCTGAATTTTGATCCTTTTAGGTAGAACTGTTAATTAAAGTCCCCGTTCAGATTGATGGACCCTTTTTGAAGATTGTCATCTCATGATAATTTTGGAGTGGCATGTTGTTTCTTAACATACAGGTCTATCATGATCATTTGCTATATTATCCATACATTGATAAACATGATAGCAACTAGTTTGTCTACTGCTTCTTCATTGAACTTGATTAGAATTCAGTAATTTGTCATTTTTCCAATTAATTCTCTTGAGAAATGTTGTTAATAAGTTGCTACATATAAATATTAAGAGACAAATGCTACTGGATTTGAATATTAGCAAGTAATTTGCCGTTGCTTTGGTTTTCAGCGCAAAGTAAATCTACAAATGATAAGAACAAAGACCAGCCAGTTGTTCCAGCAATGTCTTCCACTACCACAACTAGCAATACAGAGAGTGCATCCTCATTTCCAACATTTAGTGAGGAATTGAAGCTTGCTTCTCAGCTCCGAAAATTTACATTTAATGACCTTAAGTTAGCAACTAGAAACTTTAGACCTGAGAGTCTTCTTGGGGAGGGTGGGTTTGGGTGTGTCTTCAAAGGTTGGATTGAGGAGAACGGAACTGCTCCTGTGAAACCTGGCACTGGGCTTACTGTTGCAGTGAAAACCCTCAACCATGATGGCCTTCAGGGTCATAAGGAGTGGCTTGTATGATCTCTTTCTATTTGTCACTTCCATCTTGATCTTTTAAATGCTAGATGATTTTTGTTCTTAGAAAAATAAATCTGCTACATGATTCTTTTACTTTATATTATTAGTCATGTTTTCCACAATATTTCAGGCTGAAGTTAGTTTTCTTGGGAATCTTCTCCATAAAAACTTGGTAAAATTGGTTGGTTACTGCATTGAAGATGATCAAAGGTTGCTGGTGTATGAGTTCATGCCTAGAGGAAGTTTGGAGAATCACCTCTTCAGAAGTATGAAAGCTATAGCCTAGAATTTTCCTTATTTATCTCAGATACGCTTATCAAATTTTACTGTGGAAAAACTAGTGTATATTACCATAATGTTCTATGTGCATAAAACCAGTACTTATTTGTGTCTACACACTTCATCATAAGATACACTATTTTACAGGATATTTGACAGAGTAGAAACTAAACATGTTCAAGAAGAATCATTGCTCTATCTCTGCCTTTTTTCAAAGAGATAATTCACTTATGATATGTCTATTTTACCACAGGAAAGAGCAAGATCTCTGATGTGCATAAATCAGACCACACTCTTGAGGTCTGTGTAGAAAGTGTCAAGGTTCTTGATTTGTACATGATGAGCTTTCCTAATACTAGCCCCATAAGTCTCAGAGCCTTAAAATTCTACCAATATTATTTTTTAGAACTTTGGAGATTAGCATTGTTTAGATGTGCATCAGTCCACTTGAAGGTAATAACTATTGGGTCATCACTTGCATGGGTTAGGAGAGAAGCGTTTCTGTATATTGACCTTCCAGTTTAGTAATATTTGTTTTCTGTGACCTTGCCTAAACAACAACAACAACAACTCTGTAGCATTCTTTATTGCTGTCTATGCAGGTAGATCGATGCCTTGTTTGGTAAAAGTTGATTCAACTTTAATCTTGAATTGTAGGAGTCTGCTGTTGGAAACTTACTAGATAGCGTTGACATTATGAAGAATGACCTAGAGATATATCATGTAGAAATAGGTTTTAGAAGGTGATTTTGAATGTTTGAGGAGTCTATAGGGGGCCTTCATTGGTTTTTCCATTTACTTGACAGTGTGTAACCTTTTTGTTCTTGTAAGTATAAAACAGCCAGAAGCAGTTATTACTCATCTAACCACTTCCAAATTCTTCCAGTCAAAAATCTGTTTCAGATGTTACCGTTCCTTCATAAAATGATTTTATAGGTCCCTAAATCAACACGATCTCTTTCCACATATGCTTGTTTTGTTTGAGATATCATCTGCAATCGATGCTTACTTTTCTCTGGTAACAACCATGTTATGTGCAGAAGGGTCCTTGCCTCTTCCTTGGTCTATCAGGATGAAAATTGCTCTTGGAGCTGCGCAAGGTCTTGCTTTCCTTCACGAGGAGGCTGACAGACCAGTAATATATCGTGATTTTAAAACATCTAATATATTATTAGACGCGGTATGTGGCTGAATATATGCATGTATTAGAAATTACTTCACTAATCATTTCCTCTTTTCAGTCCCTCTCTGATTCTGATACAAGACAATACTGTTTTAGGACTACAATTCCAAACTTTCTGATTTTGGACTTGCCAAGGATGCTCCTGATGGAGGCAAAACTCATGTGTCTACCAGAGTTATGGGAACCTATGGCTATGCTGCCCCAGAATATGTGATGACTGGTGAGTGGACTTTAATTCCTTTCCCTCTACGTGTTATGTTATGTGTAGATGTATGGATACCTTTGGATGAACGATAGGAATTGCCTGTTAGTTGTTGAATTTCCTTGCACTGGATAAGGAGGCAGTCAGTCAATCATGTTAAAAGTTGAATGTTCTAAATTGTCTGAGGTAAGGATTTAAACTGCTGCATTTAGTGTTTGCCTATATGAATGAGACTTGGTTAGGACATGCTTATTGGTGCAAATGAACAGAACAATCCGCGCAACTTTCAGGCCTGGCTATATATATAAGAAGGATTAAATGCAATTCATTTTCAGCCTCAGGAAATTGGAGTCAAAGATGACCTTATATCTGTTTGGCTTCATTCTACTGCTATAATTTTCAGAACACCACCATACGCAAGTATATGGGTGAAAGGAAAATCATGTTCCATGGCATTGTATGATACATGTGGGTTTGAAGATGCCACAAATCTTATATCAGTGAGAGGGTAGAGGAGAGAATGGAGATCCTTCTATGAAAGATAACTCCCTGCAATTTCGTGGACTTCAGAGCATGACTGTAGTGGTCCTCACCTTGTCTGCTACCACCCAATCTTGCTAGTCTGCCATGGCATCGTCACTATTGAAAAGTGCAAAACTAGTAGTAGTCTTTTGTCTTTTTGGCTTGAACCCAATGATTAAAACAGCCATCTTCTAGTCTTCAGTCATCTAGACTTGAAAGCTTGTCAAGAAAGGTAGAATTTGAGATGGTATTTGGATTAAGTTTCCAATTGAGTTTGTCTTGTATTGCTGTATTTCATGATAAAATAAGATCAGACACCCTAGTATCAAATAGGACCAGATCATTTGTATCTACTGACTGTAATGCCAGAAACATTCATACAGAACCTTTTATTCTGTGTCATGGATGCTATCTCTGAACTAATTTTCATGACTGGCAACTTCCTGTATTTTGCTGGAGTCTTGCTTTTTAATCATTATCCATCCTCGTCCCCTGTGTTTATTTAATCTTAGACGTTTTAAAAGGCATGAAGATAATGAGAGATTTATATATGTTCATAAAATTGTTTCCTTTGTTTGAAAAGCTGTGTAAGTAATTCATCATGTTCTAATTTTAGCTATGCTAGTGTTATGATATCCCACATGTCATGTTTTGGAGGACCATATCATTTATGTCATATCCAACTATCTTGGTCAGCAGAAATCTGTGCAATTCTATTTACTTGTGTCTTTGAGCCACTGCTGTTTGTAGAAATCGTGGCAGTGCTGCTTTTGATAAGCTGATGTTATGCCAATCTAATGTTTGCCACTTTGGTTTAAGGACATTTGACTTCAAAGAGCGATGTCTACAGCTTTGGAGTAGTTTTACTTGAAATGCTCACTGGCCGAAGATCAATGGACAAAAACCGACCAAATGGGGAGCACAACCTTGTGGAATGGGCAAGGCCACATTTTGGGGACAAGAGAAGGTTCTACCGCATATTAGATCCTCGCCTTGAAGGCCATTTCTCAATCAAAGGAGCTCAGAAAGCTATTCAATTGGCTGCCCAGTGTCTTAGCCGTGACCCCAGATCCAGGCCCCGGATGAGTGAAGTTGTTGAAGCACTGAAGCCTTTACCAAACCTAAAGGATATGGCTAGCTCTTCGTACTACTTCCAAACTATGCAAGCAGATCGTAACAAATCAAGCATGAATGCTAAAAATGGCGTTAGAACAAATGCAGGATTTATAACAAGGAACGGACAAGCACTGAGGAGCTTAAGTGATGTGCGTGCATCTCCATATAATCAGCCTCGGCAGTCACCAAAACCTAGAGGGAAAAACTCATAGCACTATAGTTGCGTTTATATTATATCTGGATTCAGCTTTTTGGCAGTAGCTTCAGCAGTTTGAAATAGCACTGAGGTTTGTTCCATCATTAGTCTGAGAAGTGATGTATGGTCATTTGTTATTCATCCACCACGTTCAATCAGTAAAATGATGGAACTAGCCTCCTGCTTTATGTGGTGGCTTGTGATTGGTAATCATCGAAATGCGTCTATTTTCTGTTCTTACCTCTCTAATGCATCGTTTCTTGAGTAGGAAATTATAGACTGGACACTGGAAAGATACTGAAATCAAGTGGGGATGTAGAGGGAGATGGGGTTGTGAACAGATGTTTAGTAAGCTTGATTGTAAATTGAAGAGAAAGGAAGTTCGAGGCAAACTTATGTAGCTATTTAATTTTGATTCTCCTCGTCATCTTCATCGTCGTCGTCGTCGTCGTCGTCATGTGTCCAATCTTTAATTGCCTTTTTCATCCTATTCTGAACTTGCTTTGATGCGAATGGTTTTCTTTATCGAACTTGATGGAAAAGGGAAATTCAAATGCATCTTGAAGAGGGCAGAGCAAGGCAACACGCGTGCACACACTCTTCCAACGAAAAGTTATTCATCTTGGTGCTGAGGCCGGAACCGTGGAGGTTTGGAGGGGATTTTGCATCCATCGAGGCCGAGGCCGGCGCTATTTTCAAGAGCCTTGCTAGTGAATTCAGACACTGGCCCCATTTTTAAGAGTCTGATTAATGAATTCTGACAGTTCTCGCAAGGACAACATCAAGTTAGGTGGTTGAAGGGTCTTCATGCCGGTAGACGATCGCAACCACCTATAAACAGTGTAATCGGTTCAATTAACACTGAAAAAGATGTCCACCCATAAACAGGTACATTATTTAAAACAAAAATCCAATTATAATATGTAATTTTAGAGTGGGGAAATGCACACACAGCACAATACTCTGATTGGTTGCTACCAAGGTTGTCAATAGACATGCCGTCATTCATGATTTGTTTGTGGTATGCAAGCCAGCTGGGGCCATTCTTGGAGGAGCACGATGACTATTTCATTATTCATCCGGCACTCCTCTCTCAAATCTACCACAAACCAAAAAGGAAGGGAAAAAAAAGTGGGGGCTGTTTCTGGTTGTAAGCAAAATGGACATTAAAGAGCTGTCCAGTGAAAGGTTTTAGAGCAACATCGACATTAAAATATTTAACAATATTAAAAATATATTTATTTAAAATAAAAAATAAAATATTTTTAATTTTTTTCAAAAATATTTTTCACTGAATTGCCAAGCCTCCTGTCGGCGGTGGAAGAAAGCTGGTTCGGGCTATAAATCAATTTAAATTTTAAACTTGAAAAAAAAAATTAAAATACTCGTATATAATATATCAAAAACATCAATATTATAATTTTTCTTTTTAATTTCGATTTCTTCCTCTTCAAAATATCGATTTCTTTTACTTTATATTATTAGTCATGTTTTCCACAATATTTCAGGCTGAAGTTAGTTTTCTTGGGAATCTTCTCCATAAAAACTTGGTAAAATTGGTTGGTTACTGCATNGCTAATCGAATGAAACTAAACAATAGAAGAAGTGCATGTTACTGGTCTTTGGGTTTCTAGCATTTGTTAAGTTACAAGATTTGTTCACAACCGGATCATGAAATTAGGTTTTGAACATAATCTCTTCGTGTGAGAGAGAGATGAGAAAAAATGACCATCTTCCTCCATTCGAAACAAGAGCATCTAGAGCAAGGTTTTTTGTTCATTTTTCTTAATGAGTCTTCATTTTCTGCGTTGTTTTATGTTCGCCACCCCCCCCCCC
>SRLM01001010.1:97867-159551 GCA_015708895.1 Populus ilicifolia
TATATACACTATGCTAATAAAAAGAATTATATTTTTTTAATATAAAAAAACTTTTTTGTTTGGATACTTTGATTTAAAAAGATAACATATTAAAATAATATTTTTTTAATGTGAGATAAAAAAATATTTTGAAATAATTTTTAAAATTTTATTATTTATAATATATATAATCTATATTCATATATATTATTTTTTTAATTTTTTATATAAAATATTAAAATTTCATAGATTTTTTTATTTTTTTTGGTTAATTTATAACTTGAAACCCCACTCAACTCTTCAATTAAATCTAAATAACTACGATATAAAGAGTTGTAAAATTATTTATAATTTTTAGAAGAAGCAAAGCAAAATAAAAAGAAAAAAAAAGAAAAAACATAATCATGTAAATAATTTAATATTTTTTGTTTATATTGTTTTATATATCAACTTGAAGATATAAAGGGTTATAAACCTATAATTGTAATTTCAAAAACAAGAGAAAAACAAAGGCGCAAACTGATTGTAATTAACCGTAAATTTATTTATATCATTTTAATCTTTTTATTACAATCCAATTATTATGAATATTCTAGACTTCCCCTCTCATAGAGCAATTAGTACAAGATTACAAATTGAAATCCTGTCGATGCATGCTCCAAGACTTGGTACACAGGGAATAAAAAACATAGTAAAACTGAAGCAAGCAATAACAACAACCAAGAAGGTTAATCATCTTAATTAATCCTCATTAAAAAGGATCAATCATACGATTAACTGATACTATTAATCGTCTGCCATTTTGATTGAAGGGTCTTGATAAGATCATCCAGAGCTTTAACAGAAGATCCCTTGTCTTCTCCTTCATCTCTCACTGATGCCCTTAACTGTTCTTTAATCACCATTGCCTTGCTCCTCATATCACCTCCCTTCCCTTTCCTGTCCATCACCAACTCTATCACTTTCTTCACCTCCTTCCAATCTATGCTACTCTGCAGTCCTCTTGTCAGCTCCACACTCACACCCATCTCCTCTACCAGCATTTTGGAATTATAGGCCTGTTCAGCGGCCAAAGGCCATCCTATAATTGGCACGGCTTGGCTCAAGCTTTCCAACACTGAATTCCACCCACAGTGGCTTAGGAATGCTCTTGTGGACTTGTGTGACAAAATCTCCAATTGGGGCGCCCAGTTCCTCACCAACAAACCTTGTTTTCTTTTCTCCATTCTTTCTTCAAATCCTTCCGGTAAGTATTCTGCTCTAAATTCACTTTTTGGTTCAAAACCAACCGGAGGCCTAATGACCCAGATGAAAGGTTTCGCACTCTCTTCCAAGCCAATAGCTAACTCCATCATCTGGGAGGGACTTATGCTGTTTTGAGAACCAAAAGAAATATAGAGCACCGAAGCTGGACTGTGCGATTCAAGCCATTCCATGCATTTCTCAATAGAAATCTCTAGTCTTTTACCAGCACGTCTTGTGCTTATACCTGATGCAGCTACAGATGAAGAAGAATAATCATTCTTGAGCACAACTCGTGGCAGAAGAGGCCCTATAGCCCAGACCGGAAGTTTGACAAAGTTCCTCAACCATTCCAATCCTGCATGCTCAAATTCCTCAGCTGTATTGCACAACCACCCAAAAGATTGCATTGAAAGTGAGATCTGTGACTGAAAAAACTTAGACCAAGAGTCAGTGCCATCAGCATTTCTTAAGAAATGATGCAACTGATTGATGTGAAAGCGACAGCTATCAGGAAATCCCGGCAAATGAAACTCATCAGAATCACCTCTAACTCGATGAGGAAGATTGAGCCAAAGAGATGAGTAAGCCAAGGTTCCATAAGCACCACCTGTAGAGAAAGTGACATTCACAGTCCCCAGACTGCTCGCAACTTCAGTTGCCCATCCAAGGAAAACATCTGATATTATACAAAGTGGGGGGTGACCTTGTTTAGCTGCAATATCAGATACAAGGCTGTGAAATGGTTTCCTAAGACTTAGTGATGCAGAGAAAAGTTTGCCAATCGAATCCAGAGACAAGTTCTCGGAGTTTTCAGTGTTTGGAGGCAAGCCACTCTCAGTACTGCAAAAAGGTAGCTCAAGGAAGTGGATATGGTCATTTTCTGGTTCATCGGATGAGGAGTTGAAGGTGGAAGAAAGGTACTGGATGTTAAGAGGGGTGCTTGCAATGGATATTTTGAAACCAGTTGCTTGATGGATTTGTCTTGCAAGAGCAAGAAAAGGTATGAGATGGCCATGCGCCATAAACGGGAGCATCACTATCTGTTCAATAGATTTAGACGCCATTAAATTATTTTGTCGAGGTTTGTGCTCAAACTGAATTTGGCTCAAGAACTGGATCTATACTGGGATGGGAGAAGAGTGCCGGCCTCCTTACAACGGACCGTTGAAGGATAAGTAGTTTCTTATATAGCGCGTATGTATTCTTTTTAGAAAATAAATTTTTAAAAAATAAATTTTAGAAAAAATAAATTTTTTAAAAGTAAAATATTTTTTAATATTTTACAGTATTATAAAAAATAAATTACAAAATATTTTCTAATGTTTGGTTATATTATAGAAAATAAATTGAAAAACACTTTCTAATATTTGGTTATATTATAAAAAATAAATTAAAAAATAATTTATTAATATTTTATTTTTCTTAAGTTTATTAATAAGGAATAAATCTTACAAACTAAAAAGTTGAATAATAATGAAATTGAAAAAAATAATTTTATAAATTATTTTAAATAAAATAAATAATAATTAAAACAATAAAGATTAAATCTTAAAAAAAAAGATGAAGAAATTAAAATAATAATAATTAACATTTCATAAAGTATTTCGAATAAAATAAATAACAATCAAAAGAATGAGAATCACATTTGATAAAAAAAATTTTTAATAAAAAATAATAGGAGAAAAATAAATAACAATTATAAAAATGAAGACCAAAGTAAATATAAAAATTAAATTTTAATAAATAAAATTGAAAAATAAATATTCAAAACAAAATATATATAGCAATCAAAAGTTTAAGGATCAAATTTGATATAATCAGCAAATAATGACATTTCTAAATTTTTCACAACTTCTGAAAAGTGTTTTCCTCTCAAATTTTTTAGGAAAATACTTTTCTGAAAATCAAGCCAAATTTTCTTTTGACTGAAAAATGTTTTCTGTTTACCAACTTTCCTAACAACAAACAAAAAGAAGAAAGTTTGGAAAGTGTTTTTCCGAAATCACTTTCCAGAAAACAAACACAGCTAAAAAAAACACTTTCCTGAAAACCAAGTCAATTTGTTTTACAAAAAAATATTTTTGTTGACCAGAGAGTATTTTTCGTTGACTGGAAAATATTTTTTGTTGACCAGAAAATATTTTTTATTGTTTGAAAAGTGTTATCTATTAATTAATTTTTCTAATGACAAACAAATATAAAAAAATTTAAAAAATAATTTCTCAAAAATTATTTTTCACAACACAAACACGACAAACTTATACAGGCATGGAGGTGCCACGTGGGATCTCGTATTGGTGGGAAAGACGACGAAAATTCCCCGACATATAGAGATAATGTCGTAAAGATAATGCATCGGTAATGCACACATTTGATCCCTGTTTTGGATCCTTTACTTTCAATCCAAGCCTTCCTCCAACACTGTATAAAATATCTGTCCAGAATTATTATTACAATTATTTTTTAAAGTGTATTTATATTAAAATATATTAACATAATATTTTTTTATTTTTAAAATTATTTTTAAAATTAATAAATTAACAAAATAAAAAAAATTATTTTTTTTAAATACAAATTAGCTCACATTACCTATCATTTCAAATAAACCCATTAAAAATCAGGTTTTATATTTGAAAGTTTAGTAGTTGATATTTTATAAAATGTGTTTTTATATGTAAATAAATTAAAATGATATTTTTAATTTTCAATTAATGTATAAAAACAATCTAAAAATATTAAAAAATTAATTTAAAATAAAAATAATAAAATAATTTTAAATTTTAAAATTCTAAAATGTTCTTATAACACTAAAACAATTAAACTGAAACAACTCTCAAAACACTGTACCTCCTTTTACCCTAGCCACTTGGCTTATTCATAATTCTATATCTAGCTTTTAAACCTTTTTTCAATCAAAAGTGTGTTTGACTACATTCAAAAAGTATCCCGTACAAGTAACTGCATGTCAAATCATTCATCCAGGCTAAGGATGGAATTAAGAAGCCCCTCGGTTTTTTATTATTATTATAACTGTAAATAAGTTTGTGGATGTTAAATCATTTCTTGAGATTTTAAAATTAATGATTAAATAATTCTTTAAAATTTATAAAATTTAAGTTGGTAATCTTTAAAAATTAAATTTCAAATCTGACTAATTAAATTATAATATTTAAATATAAAAGCCACTAATTTTTCTAATTTTAGATCATGTGGGGTTAATAATTTAGAGAGAAAAAAATGAAATAAGAACAGGATTTAAAAATAAAGTTTTAGAGGTAAGTGAAGAATGAAATGTGAAATGATACTTAATCAAAATTGAGGATACAATAGATATTAATATAAATTAAAATATTATATTAATTTTTTTTAAATTATATAATTTTTTTAACTAATGTTGTACTCGTAGTCTAAAATGAAAAGTGTAATAGCATAAATCCAAAATGAGAAGTGTAATAGCATAAAAAAAGAGTAAATTAATATTAGATTTTAAAAGAAGGATATTAAAATCAAAATTCCCTTCTCAAAATTCCTTCATTCCTCCCTTAAATGGTTAACATTTTACCTTGTTAAAAGGTTTAAAGTTACCCAAATTTTTCTCTCCCTCACAAATTGTGCCCAGCAATGTTAAAAAGTTATTTGTAATTTTTTCTCTCCTTTAATCTATACCAAAAACCTTTCAATAAATTTACCAAGCTAATGTGTTTTTATCTTATTTACTTTTTATTTGTGAATTGCATGCTTCTTTTATATGTTATGTGTAAAAGTCTAAAATAGCATTATAAGAATGGTGTGAATTAAGTCTTAATTGAAGATTGAATGCTTTAAAAATTTAATCTTTATAATTCTTAAAAATTTGATAATAAATATCATGTATGAAAGGAAAGGAAAAAATTAAATGAGATAAATATCAAGACATACACATTAATTTTATAGTGGCTCGAGCAATCACCAACTCCACTTCTTAAACTACTATTCAAATATTTACTATAAAAATCTTCTTCATGAATAAAACTTTGCTGATAAACTAATCTTTTTAAAGCATTAAAATTAGAAAACTTTTCATTTACAATCTTTTTTAAATTAGATAGTTAGAAAACATAAGTATTGTAATTAATATTTTTAAAATATCAAAATTAAAAAACCTTTCACTCACAATTTTATAAGTAGTTCAAGTATCATTTAAGTTTTTATAATTAATTTTTTTCACAAAGGTTTTTCTCACCTTATTATAATAAGGACAATATCATAATGGATTAAATTTAAATTTTTATAAAATATAATACAACTCAAGAATGTGAAAGAGAAGATTAATGCTAATAGAGTTTAAAAATATGAGAAAATTATGAAATAATAAATGCTTTTATATTAGATAGTTAAAAAGCATAAGTGTTATAAGGTTGCTCACATAAAGTGAAAAGGTGATAGTTATATGTGAAAAATCAACACATGACTATTATACATACTGATAAAAATGGAGTATATGTTTTGAACTTTCAACGTGTTTTTCACTTTTATTAGAAATGACTATAATCTACTTTTGAAAAAAAAAAGTTATAACAAGATTTATAAGTGTAAAATAAGTTAATTATTGAGTTTATGACAAGTTAACTCCTAAATATACAATAAATTCAATATTACTTTCAAATTACAAGTTTACCACTTGGTTAAAAAAGGACAAGAGACTTTTAGTGTGATCAAAGTGTGAGAAATCATTTGACCAAGTTTATGCTATCCATTTAAAAGGATTTTGACTGATGATACTAAAATATATAATAATACAAATTTTCATGAGGTATTTTTCACTTTATATTGATTTTGTAAATAAAATAATTTTTTTGGATAGGAAATTCACTAGCAAAAAATTATTTTTATGATACCAAATTAAATTTTATAAGAACTTGATGATGTGAAATTATACTTAAGTATTTTCATGTCAAGTTTGCGTTCAATAAGTTCATATTGCTTCCATTTGATATAAAAAAATTCCTAAAACATTCAAGCTTTTGACATACATATTAAATTCACTAATGTTTTTTTCATCAAAATCATTAATCTACAAGTTAAAATATTCTTAATTGAAGAAGAAATAATTTTTATTGGTTGAACTAAAATATTTTTAATATAAAAAAGTATAGGCATTGCTAATGTCTTTTGTATGTGCAAGACATTCTTTTATTATGAACTCATATTTTGTTGTATATGAAGTTAATCGTTTTCAAATATTATGATAACAACATCTTTGATTAAAACAAGTTAGGTCGAGATAATGTTTGACTCAAATCATACTTGATAACATTGTTTTTTTTTTAAATAAATTTTATTTAATTATATAATGATAAAAAAATATCAGAAAAGCAACTATATAAAACTTAGAACTAAAGATGGATTCTAAAACAAAAGGCTTGTCAATATTATAAAAATACTATTATACTCTTATTTGAAAATAAATTAAATATATAATGTTATATGATAAAATAATATCTAAAACTTATTCTTAGTTAATTTAAGAATTTAATAAACTAATATATTTTAAATATTTTAAATTTAATTTTAAAAAATAAATTAAAAAAATAAAAATACATAAAACATACATGTCTGGGTGACCCAACGTGCATGACTCCCTAAGAAGGGTACATGCTTATGGTCCTTCCAAGTCAAGCCCAAACATATGGCCTTAATGAGAAATCTAATATCGTATAGATCTAAAAGCCCAAGCCTGTATATGGGTTTTTTATTCTTTCAAGACCTATCATTTATTTTTTTTTTCTAAAAAAGTAGGCTATAGGTTACATGTTGTCACATCTGGACACCATGGTGATTAAGCAAAAAAATTTATTTAAAAAAAATGTTTGATATCTTGTTCTTTAGAGGAAAAAATAGTTTATATTAAAGGCCTTGTCACTTAATATTATGATTACCAAGAACCTTAACTGTTCAATAAAAATTATATGATACGAGACTAGTTAGGGAAGGTGCTATCATTCTAGTAACGTCTTACCTAAAAAGGGTTGTTTTGTTGATCTTGTCTTAAATTGTTAAAAGTTTGTTATTTTTTTTATATTTTTTTGTTGTTTCTATAATATTTCTAACTTTAGCATTAATGAATATTTATCTATGAATATTTCTAACTCTATCGTTGATAAATATTGCACAAACCTATAAAGTGTGATATTCTTGACTCTAGGGCTAAAAAATAAGTTTAGAAGATTTGGATTTTTTGATTGAAGAATAAATAATTTTTTTATGCCTTTCTCTTTTTATTTACCTTTTTATGCACTCTTTTTAAACAAGAAAGAAAAAAAGCATCGCATAACAAATTTACATTTAACAGTGATGGTTCATATATTGAACATGCAACATAGAAAAACATGACACAAAGAAAAAATAAAATTAAAACAACACTTGAAAGGACCATAAATAAATCAATGAAGAGCCCTAAATAATTTTAAAATTTTTAGATATCAAAAAAAGACTCGTGTGACCAAATATTAAAATAAAATAAAATAAAATAAAGGGGATTGACATAAGGATATGTGTTGCCAAACACACCTTTGACCCAAAAAAATTGGGCCGGTTGGGCTTGGAAAAAAATTTCTCTCCCTTACAAATTGTGCCTAACAGTGTTAAAAGTTATTTGTATTTTTTTGCTTACTCCCATACCAAACACCTTTCAATAAAATTATTAAGCAGTTGATGTGTCTTTATCTTATTTTTATATTATTTGCTTTCTATTTGTGAATTGCATGTTTTTTTTAGGTGTTATATGTAAAAGTCTAAAATAACATCTAAGAATGATGTGAATTAAGTCTTCATTGAAGATTAGATACTTTAAAAATTAATCCTTATAACTCTTTAAAATTTGGCAATAAATATTATATATATATATATATAAAATGAGATAAAGATCAAGAGACAGATAACAAATTTATAATAACTTAGACAATTACCAACTTCATTTCTTAAGCCACCATTCAAGTATTCATTACCTTACTAATACATTAATCTTTTTATAGTATCAAGATTAAAAAACCTTACACTTATAATCTTTTTCAAAGATCAAGATTTTAACCTTCCAATGACTCATTATCAAAATTTTTTCTAAGTGGTTAAAATGATACTTACACTTTTATAATAGATTTTTTTTTTATCACAAGGGTATTTCACATTTTATAAAGATAATATCACAATAGATTAAACTCAAGTCTTTATGAAATACAATACAACTCAAGAATATGAAAGAGAAGATTGATGCAAATAGAATTTAAAAATTTGAGAAGATTATGAAAATAATAAATGTTTTTAGATTAGATTGTTAGAAATCATATGTGTTGTAAGATTATTCACATGAAGTGAAAAAGTGGTAATTATATGTGAAAAATCAACACATGGCCATTACACATTCTAATAAAAATGGAGTTAGATGTTTTGACCTTTCAAAATGTTTTTTAATTTTATTAGAAATGGCTATAACCTAGTTTTGGAAGTAAAAAAAGTTATTACAAGATTCATGAGTGTACAATAAGTTAATTATTAAGTTTCAAATAAGATAACTCTTAAATGCAAAATGATTAAAACTTAAAAGTATATTTTTATCAAGGTTTTATATCATCATTTTGTACTTGAAGTATCAATACTCAACTAAAACATGTTTGATAATAACAAGTCTGATAATATAAGATATCATGAATTTATGGTAAATGTTTATCTTAAATATAGGCTTATCATATAAATTAAAAAATTGATTGATGAGTTTAACTACTAAAATTGAGAAGACAAAGAGAGGATTAAGCTTAAAAAAATAATGCTAGTTGAATTTAAATTGAAATACCATTCAGTTATTGAATCATAAATAGAGATGTAGAACTTGGATTTAATTCTGGTTTATATGGATGGAAAGCTATGACATAGGCTTAAGACTTTTATAAATAGTTTAAGATTCAAAAAGATCATTTTCAATTTCAAATTATAGCAATAATGATTAAAAAAGATCATCTCCATAATGAAATGTTTTTTTGATAATAAATTCAGCAATGAGAAAATTATTTCAGGGTAAAATCATTTTTGTGATGCCAAAATTATTTCTATAAAGACTTGATCACATGAAATTAGGCTTGAATATATTCAAGTCAAATATTACTCAATAGGTGCTAGAAACCTTTGAGTTAACAATATGAACCCTTTATTATTTATCAAATTTGTCATAATTGATTTTTAACCTTTATGTTGCCAATATATTTAAAAAGAAATTTAAAAATTGAAAAAATAGTGAGTGAAACCCAATTTATTGTTAATCATATTTTCAAGTCTAATGCTTGTATTCCAAAAGTAAGGATTTATACCTTGTTGTTAGGTCAAGTCTCAAGTCATTGTCTTATAAGTGGTTTCTTTTTCTTCTTTATGGATGCATATTCTAATTTAGGAAAATTTTAACAACAGCATAATAGGTAATTTTATTATTTATTTTTATGCACAATACAACTTATATTGGATAACATGTTTTTGGGTATTTTTATTTTACCTTTAGTATAACTAGTAATTTACCCTAAATTTAAAAACTAGAAAGAGTTTCTAGTTATTATAAAACTGGGTCGTGAATCCTGTTGTAATCTTAACCTATATCAATATAAAAAATACAAGATCACCAAGATGTTCCATGTGATAGAATGACTATTACGTTAAGGATACTTAGTAAGAACTAGGCTTATTTAAAAATAATTTGCTTATTATTCCATTTGTTTTTGTGCAATTGCCTAAATTGCATGATTTTTTTAGTTAATACTAGATCATTGTCCTACTCTACTCTGGGATTAGATTATTTTTTTACATGAAAAAAAATCCAAGGATTACTAACATGTTTTCTAATGAAAAAATATTTTAATCATGGATTTAAAACATAATGTATATTGAACGATATCTTTTCTAATTATTTATATGTTGACATATTAGATGATATTTATTTTTAAATAATAAAATAACGACATATTGAATCAACTCGAGTTAACCTTTCAAATATACGATCTAGATCAAAAGACAATAATAACCATATAGAGAGAAAATAAAAATTAATTATAAAGATCAATTACTAATCAACCAATTATTGAAGGCAAAATTTTAAAAGATATTAAATTAAAAAAATGGATAAAAAAGTACAAGCGTTAACCCGAGTTAACCTGCTAAACTTGTAATCTGAGTAATAAAATCAAAATACATTCATAGAAAAAAAAATAAAAAATACAAAGCTCAACTTCTAACAGATTTAATATTAAAGTTTAAAATTTAAAAAAAGTTGAATGTATTAAAAGGGTATATAACTCAACAAGAAGGGAATTAAAAAATAATTATAAAACACAATTTCAAAAAAATAAATTACATTGAAGGATAAAACAAAAAGGGTTGTCGTATGGTGAAAAAAAAACAACAAAAAAAAAAATACAAAGTATTATTATAATGAATAGTATTTTGTGGTGTGGTTATAGTAATTTAGCGATACCCTTTAATGTTTTATTGATTATTTTCTTTGTTTATGTATTATTATTATTGTTATTGTTATTATTATTATTGTATATTTTATTTATCGTGCATATGAATTTGATATGGATATATGCCCCTCACCTATTATACAATATCTTTTTATACATCTATCATGTTATAGGTTAGAATAAAAAAGTAGCAGTATCTCGATAATCATTAACCTAGACAACATTCTTGAAACCATTAAACTCTTATGTATAATCTGCTTGGTTATCACTAGTAAATTGATAGGGCTTCATCTCAGTAATACTTTTATGTGTTATAGGCATCGATTTAGCCTAATATGACATGTTAATCAATCTAAAGAGGAACTCTTATGATCAATTTACTTGGCTAATCTGCTCTTGTACAAAATGGCTTGAATTCTCCTTTAGAATGTTTTCATATAATATCATTGTGCAAGCCAATAATGTGTGTAGGTTACTCTATATCCAACCTAATTGTGTCATTTCTCATTTACTCTTATAGAAAATATAACTTATCCTCGATAAGCCTAACATCCTTTATGAACCTAGAACACCAGACTAAAAAAAGAAGACAAAGAATAAAAAGAGAGATCTTCTTGAGCAAAACCATAAGAAATTGATTGAACTAATGAAAAGTGAGATAATTACGCTTATTGATTTGCTTGAACAAAATTTTTAGAACAAGTTATTCAGTGAAAGGCCCTTTGATATAGAAAAAACAACAAAAATATTCACCCTACAACACATCTTCATCACTCTAGATATTCCTCTAGGATTTCACTTATATCCAACAAGGATTGCCAAATAAAAAGTTAGAGTTAATGTTAAACCGTTCAACTATGAATTTCTATCTGATGCTCAATTTCTAGGAGATCTTCATCACTTTTTAAAAAGAAAGGACCACCCCACTTTGTAGCCTACTATGAAAGGGATAACTAATAAAAAGCCTAAAGAAGAGTTAAAGATTCAGAAGTTCTTGGTGATCAAAGAGTATCTACAAGTGATCAAAGGTATATAAATTGTATGATTATATGTGTGATGAGAATCAAAAGCATCATTATATGATCCATTAAAAGTGTCAATTGAGCTTATTATAAGGTCGTGAGCCAAGAGGATTGAAGAGGCATTCAATAGGATGATTCAAAACATTTAAGCAGAGCAAGCTTCAAGAACTCTTTCTAAGGTGGTGTTAAGGATGATATTAAGTTCAAGGAAAGATCAAGCCTTGATTAATATGATTCAAGCAAAAGATAAGGCTAATTATCATATACTAGAAATTAGTTATACTACTTTATGTTAATGGTCATAACCTTAATATAACCATTAGATTGAGTAAAAACTTTACCAAAAGATTTTAAAGGTTTTTTTTTTTAATTTGGTTAAAATTTCAAAGTGATCAAACAATATAAAGACCTCTTGAAAGGCCTAGAAGTTACTATATGGATTAGGTTTTTATTTATCTATAGGATTTCACTTATATCCAACAAGGATTGCCAATGAAAAAGCTAGAGTTCATGTTAAACCATTCAACTAAGGATTTCTATTTGATACTCAATTTCTAGGAGCTCCTCATCACTTTTTAAAAAGAAAGAACCATTCCACTTAAAGAACTCTTTCTAAGGTGGTGTTAAGGATGAAATTAAGTTCAAGGAAAGATCAAACCTTGATTAATATGATTTAAGCAAGAGATAGGGCTAATTATCATATACTAGGACTTAGTTACACTACTTTATGTTAATGGTCATAACCTTTAGTACAACCATTGGATTGAACTAAAATTTTACCAAAATATTTTAAAGTTTTTTTTATTGGGTTCAAATGTCATAGTGATTAAACAACATGAAGACCTCTTGATAAGGCCTATAAGTTACTATATGGATTAGGTTTTTATTTATACAAGACTTTGTCTTGTGCTTTATTTTATCTATACTTTTAAACTAATTTATATTTGAGTTTTAATTTCAGTTTAATATTCCAGTAGGTTAGTTTTTTGAAAAATAAATACTTTTTTTTGTTGGCATGTTAGGGCAACCAATTTATTTTCAAAAATATTATTAGAAAGGGTTTCTCTTACTCTTAGTCCTTTATTAAACTATTCAGAACATATCAAAGATTCCTTCTTTGAGGTATTTAACCTTTATAACCTTTGTTCATGGTTTATTGACACAATTAAAAGATTAATGTCTTCTTCCAAATGCAGGAGTGTCCAAGTAATAAATAACCCGGCAAGATCGGGATCGAATCACATGGAAGTTGATTGTACAAATTATAAACAACAATAGTAACAATAACAAGAATAATAATAATAGTAGCAATAATAATACTAATAATACTAGTAGCAGTAGTAGTAGTAATAATAATAATAATAACAACAACAACAACAACAACAATAAAGAAAAAGAAGAAGAAAAGTTGATAAGAACTTTGAGATGAAAAATTAATGTAAGGATTAAACAATGATAATAACAAATGTTAAGGTTAGAGGTTCCACTAATGGTATGTCAAACAAGTATAGTATAAACTCGTATTCTTCAATTGGAAACCACACACAAAAGAGGTTCCAATAAGATTATAGATTGTTAACATGATTATATTAGTCATCTTATTCAATTAATGATAATACTTATAAATTTCATCAAACATTCATAATTATAATTTATGTTAACAACAAATCAAGTTCCTTTCATAGCTCATGTATCGGTTATACCATACAGTATGAGTTATGAAAGTGTCAAGTATGTGTTGTACCAATTGTTATACAACATAAATCAAGATTAATCATTTAACAAGCAAAGTATTAAAGAGTGAACAAGATAACAAATATAAAACATGTTTGTGTCAAACATTAAAGTCCATATTAAGTTTACACTATACTTATTCTTACACTATTAGTATAACCTTTTCACCTTGATATAATAAACTTAGCTAGACATAATGAAAGAAAGAAAAATAGATAAACAAAATAAGAACATAAATAAGATACGAGTTAACAAAGCAAAGTAAAGGAAATGAAAGACATAAACTTGATATTAATGAAAGCAAAGCATAAGCAATACAAAGAGAGAAAACAAGAGTATGATCTTGATCTGGACACCAAGATACCTAAATGCATGGCAAATGCCTCCTTTTATAGGCCAAAATTAGGAACTATTGATTTGATGACTAATTGATGAGTGGGTGACCAACTCTTGACTTGGTGACAATCCTTATCTTCTCTTGTCTACCCAAAACATCATTGATAACGTCAAAATTAGAGCCACTTGATAAAAGTTGTAGAAAATTGCCTCAGCTTTCTTGTGTAAAAATATTCAGCTCATTTTAACTTCTAGAACTTCAGATATGGTCAAAATATTGAACAATGCTTGTGCTAGAGGACAAATTTAGGCTTCTTTGTTGTTGCAATAATTTGGACTTGAAAATGATATTTTTAGATCTTGAGCTCCATATGAAAGTTGTAGGCCTATGTCTTACCTTTCCATCCATATAAAGTAGACCTAAATCTGAGATCTATAGCTCTAGATATGACCCAATTACCGAACAGTGTTCCAGTTTGGAGTGCACCGACATCTCTTTTCTAAGTTTGGCCATCTCTTTATCCTTTCAATTTTAGTCATTAAATTCATCAATCAATCCTTTCATTTATATGATAGGTCTGTATTTAAAATGAATATTTACCATAAATTAAAGGTATCTTATATTATTAGATATATTATTATAAAACATGTTTTAGTTAAGGAGTTATTGATACTTCAAATGCAAAATGATGATATAAAACCTTGATAAAAATACACTTTTAAGTATCAATCACGCCCCCCAACTAGCTTATTACTAGTCCCTAGTAATCAAAACGTTAAAATAGAAAAATACTTTGCAAATTCCACAAAGCAAGGTAGTCATCATTTAACTTCTATTAATCTATCCAGATAAACAAACTCTCATTAAATTTATATACCTGCTCAATTCCTCTTAACAAGATATTCATAAACCTTTCTTTTGTGCTCAATATATCAACATATAATTATAGAGCTTTTCTTAGAAGAAAACAAAATTTTTATTCTAATGTTTAAGGTTAACTTCTTTGGGTTAAGATTATTATTTTTATCTTTTTTAATATATATATATGTATAATTTAAAACACCATGCAACTTTAACCCATGTAACGAGCTTTCAGCTAATGACTCCAGACTAGTTGATCTTACGGCATTAGGTGTTAAGACACCTCTACGAGCTTAGTAACTCGGGTTGCAGATACTGATATGTAGATAATGCAATGTTTGATTCCTTTAAGCTTTTCTCCTCAACTTATGTAACAAACGTTGGGCCAATAGCTCCTAAGTTAGTTGACTTTAGGGTATTAGGTGTTAGAACACCTCTTCAGGCTTAATTGTTTAGGTTAGGGAGACTACGAAACCAAACTTATCTATATTTTTATTATTATTATTTTCTTTTTTAATTATATATTATCCCTTTTCTTTAGTTGTTACCTTTAACAAAAGAACATAAATAATGTAATAATCCAATATGCAACCCACAATCATATGTTAAAGTGTGTGCGTGTAAATTAAAATTTAAAAATGCATGTTAAATAAGTATATAAGCAGAATTAAGTAATAACAATACGAGAGTTTGTAAATCTGAATATTTCAAGAAGTATTATGATAGACTTTGTTACAAATGATTACTAAGATGCATCTCAAGAGTTATAAAAAGTTCTCTTTACTCTGCCATCATCGTAACAACAATTTTGCATATGCTTTATGAAATAGAAAACACATTTTTTTTTAGCTACTACCCTCTCCCCCCACCTAAAACGAGACATTGTCCTCAATGTTTAAAGGTAGAAAGATAGAGTATAGAAGATATCACCTGAAATAATGAACAATGACAAACTTGAAATAAGAACTTTTATGAAGATCATTGTTTGAATTATAATATTAGTAATGAAGTTTTGTTTAGACAAGAAGATAATGGTTGTCACCAAATCAAAAGGTTATCACCTACTCAATAATTTATCATTAAATCAGTAGTTTCACATTTTAACTTATAAAATGAGGTATTTTTCATACATTTAGACATCATGTTTTTTAGATCAAGATCATATTCTTGCTTTCTTTCTTTGTATTTTTATAATATTTAAGTTTTACTTTTATTAATATCTTATTTATGCTTTTTATCATAACTATATTCTAATCTAGTTTATTTATGTTTCTATTCTTCATAATATTTAACTAAGTTTATTATATCAAGGTGAAAAAGTTTCACCAATGATGTTAGAATATGTATAATACAAACTCAACATGGACTTCAATGTTTATATCCAAGAAAGTTTTTTATTAACACATTTGATCTTACTAATTCTTAATACCTTACTTGTTAAATGATTAATCTAGATTTAAAATTATAGTGTTACTAAAATAAGATAATTAACATGATCATGTTAAAAATTTATAATGAACTGTTAAGGATAAATCATCCGATTGAAACCTTCTTTGTGTGTGGTTTCTAATTGATTAATAAAAAGAATTTATACTATACTTATTTCTAATACTATTAGTGAATCCTCTAACCTTGATAAATTTTTTCATCTTTGATTAATACTCACATCAATATCACATCTCAAATATTCTCTTCAATTTCTTTTCATATGTTGTTTCAAATTTTATATAGTTCACCTTTCTATGGTTTGATTCTAGTCTTGCCAGATTATTTATTACTTCAACATTCCTATACTTGTGATAAAACATCAATCTTTTGATTATGTCAGTATCGATTCAAGTTTGTTTCTTGAGCTTTTGTTTTTTTCAAGGTTTCTTATTCTTATTATTATTATTTTTTAATCCATTGGTTGGACATTATAATATAATTTTTTCATTTCTTTTGTTTAGTTCCCTAAAGAAATGAAGAGGGGAGCTAATAGAAGAAAAAGATAAAAAAAGTGAGAATATTATTGTAAAAATCCAAATTACTAGAAATGCACAAGTATAGTGACACATCATTTATAATAAACACTAAGAGAGTGTTTAAAGATTATTTACTAATATATTTTTCACACTTCACATGTCTTCTAAAGGCAAATCATCATCTAAGAAGGAGAAGGTGAATATTTTCTTTGTTTTAAAAGTTATGAACAATAATTTGAGAAGATTAATATGCTTTTTGGTAAAATGATGGATTAAATGTATAAATAAGATGTCATGATTTCTAGTTTGTAAGAGGGTCTATCCTTAAGGGTTACTAATGCTAAAAGGTTGGAAATAAGTGCTACCACACTTATAAATGAGTTTGTTAGTGAGAATAATGATGATGATTTGGATGAATTTGATCAAGCTTCACTTGACCAAAAAGGTAAAATTGGCAACATGGTGCTTTTAGTGATAAGAGATTGTGGTATCATAGGAATTTCAGCTATAAAAAGTTTAGAAGAAATGTTGGGTTTTAGGATGGTTTGAACACAAATCTTAGGAGTATTAAAAGAAGATTCTTACTTTGTAATGGAGGAATGATCTAAAATGTTACTTAAAATGGAAAAAAATGGAGTTGATTTTTTTTTTATTATCATAACTATTTAAAGGCCAAAAAGGTAAAATTAATTATGATTGAGTTTATTGATTATGATATTATATGTAGGATTAGCTTGTTTTTAATAATAAAATAAATTATGAGATGATTATTGATACTTGAGATGAGATAAAGGCAATCATAAAAGAAGATTTGTTCCTAGTCACTATTATCAGGATTTATATTAGAAATTGTAAAGCTTAATGCAAGGTTTTAAAAATGTATAAGACTATCATAGAAAAAATCAAGGTAACTATGATTTTGACGAATATAGAAGAGGATAAGTAAGCTATTATGATAACATTTTTAAATGGTTTAAATTATGAGATAATAAATTTTATGAATTTACAACATAATATAGAGTTAGAAGACATGATACATATAGCTATAAAGGTGGATAAATAAGCTACTATGATAAGATTCTTAAATGATTTAAACCATGAGAAAACAAATTTTGTGGATTTCTAACCCTAAATAAAGTTAGAAGACATGATACATATAACTATAAAGGTGGAATTATAACTTAAAAGAAAGGTTAGTTTATGGCAAGTTTAAAACATAGGGTTTTTTTTATTATTATTATGAAGGCCAAATTGAAAGAATAATAGGGGTGCCCAAACTAAATTGAATATTAGTAGTAAATTAGAGACAATTAAGTCAACAAATAATTCTTCATCGATAACCAAGGTAAATCAAATTCTCAACCTCTTTCTAAACATGATATACTTTTTTTTTTGTTATTTGGGAATAAGTCACATAAATTTTCAATATTCAAACAAAAAATTTATGATCTTGCATGATCATAGAGAGTTAAAAACTAAAAGTGAAAATGATGATAAGAAGGTGCCAACACTTAGCATCCAAGTGATGACAAGGTAGAGTTTCTGGTTTAGATTAAGTCATTTAAGGTTGGGTGAGCATTGAGTGTTCAAGTTAATGAGGGTGATTTGAAGAAATAAAAGGAGAATTATTTTCATATGAGATGCCACATCAATAATAAAGTATGCAACATAATTATAGATTGTTAGAGCTATATTAATATAACTAGTACTATACTTGTTGTAGAAGTTGAATTGAAATTGAAAAGAAAGATTATGGTTGAGATGAGTGAAATAGTGTTTTGACTAAGAGCTTTAAGAGTAGAGAAAAATCATATTTGATTACGGGGAGAGAAAAGTTAAATTTGGCCAAAAGAGGAAATACTAGAGAGTTGGTCGAGAAATAAGAGAGAAAAAAGAAAGAAAGAAAAATAACATATTGAGAAAAAAACAAGGAAATATGTGAATTTTTATATAAGAAAGAATGAGATTAAGAGTGATTTTTATACCTATCAATCAATAGTTATACTTTCATACAAAGATATATATATTTTAGTACTAATGATCTTGATCCTTTTGTTTATAGTGTTATTATTTCTTTGTTATAAGAATTTAAGGATGTGTTTTTCCAAAGATATTTTTAGTGGCTCTCACCAATATGGAGAATAAAATATAAATTTGATCTCATACTTAAAGTTGTGATTTTTAATCATTTATCATATAAAAGTAATTTTAAAAAGACAAGTGAGCTTCAAAAACAAGTTGAAAAACATATGGCTAAGGAGTACTTAAGAAAAATCATGAGTCCATGTGCAATTGTCAAAGATGTATTTCTTGTGCCAAAAAAGATGGAACTTAAAGGATGAGTGTTAATTGTTAAACTATTAATAATATTATAGTAAAGTGTAGACATCCAGTTCTTAGGCTAGATGACATGTTAAATGAATTGCATGGTTTATATATCTTTTGAAAAACTTATTTGAAAAGTTGATATAATTAAATTAGAATAAAAAAATTAATGAATGAAAAACTTTTCAAGACTAAACATGAGTCATATGAATGGTTAGTCATATTGTTTTATCTCACTAATGCACTAAACACATTTATAAGATTGATGAATTATGTATTCCAATCATTTATAAGTAGGTTTGTGGTAGTATGTTTTGATGATATCTTAGTTTATAGTAGATGTTTAGATGATCATATTAACCATTTATATCGCAGGTTTAGTATTTTAAGAAATTAAAAACAACATGCCAACTTAAAAAAGTATACCTTTTACTTGGAAAAAAAGTTGTTTCTATTGGATGTATTGTTAGTGCAAATGATATAGAGATAGATGAGGAAAAGGTGAAGCTTATCTAATAATAGCTTATATTTATCAATTAATAAGGTAAGAAGTTGTCATAGTTTAACTAGTTTTTGTATGAGATTTGTTAAGAATTTTAGCACTCTAGGCGCACTCACCACCCACGAGATTATTAAGAAACTTGATGGATTTAAATAAGGTAACGAACAAAATCATGTATTTAATTTTATTAAAGAAAGGCTATGTTCAATACCTTTATTAGCATTATCTAACCTTTCTAAAACTTTTAAGATTAAGTGTTATGCCTATGAAATACCTATTGAAGCTGTTTTGATGTGGGAAAAGTGATTAATTGTCTATTTTAGTGAAAACCTTAGTAGAGCAATATGAAACTACCTAACTTATACTAAGGAGCTTTATGTATTAGTAAGGAATTCAGAGACTTGACTAAAAGAGTTTCTTATCTATTCGGATCACAAGTTATTAAAGTACTTAAAGAGATAAAGAGACTATTTGAAGTTGAATCCTTTTGAGGAGAAGGGTAATGGAGAGAATTAACAAGCATCTCCATATGATTCATTAGAGTTACGAATTGAGCCTATTATAAGGTTAAGAGCCAAAGAGATCAAAGAGATATTTAATGATTTGATTCGAGATATGTACAAACTTCAAAAATTCTTTCTAAAGTGAAGTAGCATAAAGTTGACCACATAACTTTATGTTAATGATCATAACTATCAGTTTGATTGTTAGATCATGCTAAAATTTTACTAGAAGATTTTAAAAGCTCTATTTTTTATTGGTTCAAACACTCATAGCAATTAGACATTGATAATACTTTTTAATAAGGCCTAAAAGTTACTTTGTGGATTGGATTCTTATTCATATAAGAGTCAAGCTTTTGTTTTATTTTACCTATATGTTAAAACTAATTTTTATTTAATTTTAATTTTAGCCTAATATTCCAATAGGATTAGTTTTATTGAACTATAAATACTTTATTCTGTTTGTAAGTTAAAGCAACTCATTAATTTAAAAAAATATTAGAAAATGGTCTCTTTCGCCTTAGTTCTTAATTAAACTATTCAAAACTTATCAAATATTTCATTTGTGTGGTGATAAATCTTTATAACTTTGGTTTTTAGTTTGTCATAATTAATGAATCATGATTGTCGTTAATAACTATGGTTTCTTTAGTTTAATTAATTGCTAGATTGAATTCTTTTCAACTTCATTTTAGCCATCTTGGGTTATGTTTGATATTAATTATGGGTTCTTTTTCTCTTGGTTCACATCAAAATATATGTTTAGTACCAAATATGGTTATCCTTTATATTCAAAGTGCCAGAATTCACCAAGTATATAAGAGTTAAATGCATGAAAACCTATATGAAAATGCACTACAGTAAGATAACAAAATTAATCAAGGAGTACAAAGTCCTCACTTATGTCTTCTATGAAAATCTAAATAATGTCTTCCTTTTTTAGTAAATAAATCTAGACAAAAAAAAATTAAAAAGTAAAAAGATCTAGTTGAGGTGTTTATGCACTAATATAAATTCAACTTAGGATTAGCCCCTAATAAGTCATGCTTATAGGAGATGGAGAAGACAATTTAAGAATTAATAAATGAGCATGCCTAGCATGGGCAAGAAGAGATAACTCATATCTAACCACCTAGTTTTGTTGAGATAATACTCATAATTGAACTAGTAGAGTAGGTCATTAAAGCTAATAGAGTTTAAAAAATAAATTAATCTAGTTCAAACAATAGAGGAAATTTCAATAAGAAAAAAAAGGCAAAGATGCATCATATGGCTGATTACATTTATTAGTTAAGAGGTTATAACGAACATTATACAAAAAAATTTAGATGAAATTTTTACCTTTTATTTCAGTCAAAATGTCACTCCTTCACCATATTCTCCACCTTATCAAGTCGACCCTACACCCTTAAACAACTGAAATAATATGGATGCTTGTATGTTTTTCCAAGCACCATCTCAAAACAAATAGTCACCTTATTACCAAAACACTTAACCTTTTAACTATAATTAGCATCTATACACCACTAGAATAATCAACCTTATAATTATCACCAAAATACTAAGAAACAACACCACCATTTTCAATGCCTTTACAAGAGCTACACCAATATTTGATCAAACTAGGTTAAATTGCCCTCATCTTTATGCCATCACCTATTTTTGAGTTATTTCCTAAAATTCACCCCTTTTTTTCTTATAAAAATCAAAAGCAATAATAATAAGAAGACTTGTAATTAGTAAAAGTTAGTTGAAAAGTTAGTTGAAGAATGTTTTAAATATATATATATATATATATAGAGAGAGAGAGAGAGAGAGAGAGAAATCAATTTAGAGTTTTGGATGGAATTGAAAGCCTAATTATACCCTATTATATTTAAGATGAGAGAAGCAATGCAGATTAAAGGTAAAATTAATTGATTATAGGACAAATTTGTATAAAAAATAAGTTCGGAGACAAAATTAGATTTTTAATAGGCCAATTTAATTTAATCATGAGCCAAATTAAAAGTTTAATTATGTTTGAAAAATAATTTGGGATAAATTAAAAGATTTAATTAGATGCAAGCACTTAATTATACTTTTAAATAGTTAAATTAAATTTATTAGGGACTTATTTGGTGAAAAATTAAGTTTAATAGCCCAAGTTAGGTTTAATTAAGAAAATTAGAATTTTAGAGTACCAAACTTAATTTTTACAAAGTCAATTTATTGAAAATAAGGGTTAAATTGAAGAAATTCACAGCTAATAATTTTTTTGAAAAAGACGCTAAACTTTGAGGACTTAATTCGTTTAAAAATAGAGGTGAAATTGAAAAAAATTAAAATTTTAATAGCTAATTAAGAGTCAATTTGCATAAATCTAAAAACAAAGACCTCAATGAAAAAGACGCTAAAATTCATGGTTGGTACTTAAATTCGACAGGGGTAAAATTGCATAAAATTAAAAGTTTAAGGTCAATTAAGGATATAATTAAAATAAATAAAAAATAAAGGACTAAATTAAAATTTATTTAAATCCCTAATAAAAACCTTAAAAAGTAAAAAATAACACCATTTTATTGAAAACAACATATTTTGACCAAAACAGCGTTATTTTGACTAAGTCATCTGGTTGTTGTTCATTATCCCTTACCTTTTAACCAAAAAAACTGCTAAAGTGACTATTTTTTTTGAGGATTTAATACTTCATCTCTCAACCAAACCGAGCAAATATACATCACTATGATGGTTTGACATTACACTACACCTCAGTTTAATTCTTGTTAGTTGATTGGCATTATACCCAATATGGTGCTGCCTCAAATAGGCTATCCCGATCAGCCTTTAGTAGCCTAATTTTCACATATCATATGACACTTTTAAGTTAATGGTTGAGATCATTCCCACTTGAATCAAGAGCCAAGATTGGTCCTCCATATAATATGAAATGGCCTCATTCCACTATCTTTAAACAGGAGTGGATTTTATGTATTAAGGGATAGGAAATCCAAGTGTAAAGTGGGTAAAAAATCAGTCATCCCTAGTTTTTCTTATATCATTGCTGCTCATCCCTCTTTTCATCCACCATGTCCTCAACCACAGCAACCTTGCGAGAGCCATGACAAACAAATTCCCAACACCTTTACAACCCCCATCTTTTTTATCGAGGACGGGAATAGCCACCACAAGTTTTTCCTCTCTGCCACAAGCTTTTCTTTCAACAACGAACACTAGCCATGAATTCTTCCACAAACTCCACCACTAGCCTCACGTTGGACCTCTCAATACGACCACCATCCAGCAGCCCCCCATGCCTCCTATTTTGCTAACAATTTTATTTAAAATCAGGTTGTAGAATTATACTGTAAGATAGAAACAAAGTATTTAGCTTTATCCCAAGCTTAAAAAAAATAAAAATAAAATTAATTTTCTCATTTCAAAAACTCAAAAAAAAAATGTTTTCTTTTCATGCACAAGGCTAAATCCTAAAGGTTTGTCACGCATATTTCCAAAAAAAAAAGGCATTTTTATCATGTTTTAAAAATGAAAAAATGGATATCGTAATGAGTTTATAATTATTATCCATTAGGGTTTGATCACAATACCAAAAATCACAAAATAACTAGTTTGTTACTAAGAACAATAGAAATAGGTAATAAATACGACAATAAATCTAGGACTTAGAAGATTATAATTTAATCTAATATGGTAGAGAATTCATAAGGGGATTTACCTTGAACTTTAGACAAAACTAATAGATAGAAACATAACCTATAAAAACAATCGACAAGCAATGTACCTTACTTTAAATAGAGGGTACTATAGGTAATATGTCTTTTCTTTGCATAACTAGTCATCTTATCTAGATTCTCACAAATCATTAGGTTTTTTATTAATCATAATACTAGATGATGACGACTCTTGAATTTCATAATCATAACTTTATGATTAAACCCAAAACTCCCCCTGAACATTACCAATTAACAATTTCACTATTTAATGTCATGCATGTCACAACATTTTATAAGCCCTTTCAACCACCTTACTTCAACTACTACAAGCCTGAGGAGAAATATGATCATCATTCAAATGTAGTTGGGTATAGTATTAATACATTAAGATATTTAAAAACATGTTATTAAAATATTAAAACATGATTGAATATCTTTTGAACAAGAAACAAATGCTTCAAATGTAAACACCAACCATCCCCTACATCATACTAATTCTAACATTATGAGTGTAAATGTACTACCATTTAAAGGCATGATAGATGATGAGAAAACAAAAGGCATCTTTGATGGCTTCTAAATCCTTTAAGCATGAAAAATCCACTTTGAATAGATAATAAAACAAGGACCTAATAATTGTTGATATGTTGGTAAATGTTTGCTAAGAAAACCAATGTGAAGATGTAGGAAGTGTGGCCAAGCCAAATTAAAAAGAAAAGGAGTAATTATAATAGAATTTTTTTTGTTTTAATTGAATTAGAATCATTACTTTTTCTAAAAGAAATATTGACCTATAATTAAATTAAAAAAATAGATAGCTCCATACAACAAAAGATCTTGTTTTTTTTTTTAAATTTTTTTTCTACTTCTATCTCTCGATTTCCCGATTTAATACTTAGTTATCATTAATAGATTTTTAAATATTTATTAAATACATATATTAAATTTTCATTTTAATATTAATTATTAATTTTTTTGTGTTTTAGTAAAAAAAAATATTAACAATGTTTGTACATTTTTTTATGTTAAAAATAACTTTTGATCCAATATGTAGTGAAATGCTAGTAATTTAGTTAGTTGATATCTATTCTTCTTGGGGACACTTACACAAATTTTAAATGAGCAATTTTTTCCTTCCCATTAATTTTCTTTGCAAAATGTTAAATACTTTTTTAACCTATTTGTTGAATTCCCAAGTTTACAATTGTTGTAATATATCCTGGTACATAAACAAAAATTAAAGAGAAAAGAAGGTTATCAAGGCCTTTTAAAATACATGATAGCAAAACAAAGCACAATAAACATGTATAGTAGCAATTAGATAATTACCCTACTGGTCGAACTAAACCTTTTTAATGTAAAGAAATGTAGGTATTATTAATGTTTTTTTTTATATGCAAGATATTTTTTTTATTATGAACCCAAATTTTATTGTATACCAACTTAATCTTTTTCACATATTATAAGTATAATATTTTCAATTAGCACGGGTCAACCTGATATAATTTGTGACTCAAATCATATTTAATAACATTTTTTTATTAAATAAATTTTATTTAATTATATGATGATAAAAAAAAATGCTATTAGCAAAGTTATCATGTAAAACTCAAAACTAATGATAGGTTGTAAAACAAAAGCTTGTCAATATTATAAATAGACTATTATACTTATATTTGAAAATAAATTAAAAATTTAACGGTATATAATAAAATAATATCTAAAACTTATTTTTAGTCAATCTAAGAATTTAATAAACTCATTTATTCATAGTATTTTAAATTAATTAATTTTAAAAAATAAATTAAAAAATGCATAAGACATGCAGATCTAGATAACATGCATAACCCTGTAAAAAAAATACATGCTTGTTGTCCTTCCATGTCAAAGCTAAACATATGGCCTTAATCATCAACCTAACATCATATAGGTTTAGAAGTCCAAGCTCGTATGTGTTTTTTTATTCTTTCAAAATGCATCGTTAGCTTTCTTTAAAAAAAAAATAGGTTATAAGTTACTTGCTGTCGCACCCTGATATCACAGCGACCAAGTAAAAAATTTTATTTAAAGAATAAATATTTGATATCTTGTTTTTTGGAGAGAAAAATCGATGTTCAAAGAGTCACCACATAGTATTATGGTCACTAGAAACCTCAACTAGCCAACAAAAATTCTATAGTATAAGATTAATTACATGAAAGAAAAGATATTATTACTCCAAAAGCACCCTACTTAAGACAAACTAAATTATTGGTCTTGTCTTAAATTGTCAAAAGTTTGTTTTTCTCTTTTTTTGTTCTTCCTATAATGCCAAATAGTTTTAGTTGTTAGATAAGGTCTTATGATATGATTTATATTATTCTCTAATATGAGAATCAAAGTTCTTTATGCTTGAAACTTGTAAAGACTCGTATTATCTTATACTTATTTTTTATTAAATAAATAAAGGTGCTGAGATTTGAACTCATAACCGTTTGATTATTAAGACTCTGATATCATCTCAAAGAACCAATTTAACCCAATAGTTTAAGTTGTTAGGTGAGATCTTAAGATATAATTTATATTTCCAACTCTGATATTTGTAAATATTGCACAAAGAAAAAAAAAGTGATATTCTTGACTCTACCTTCAGTGAATAAATTTAGAAGATTTGGATTTTTAAATGGAGAAGAAATATTTTTACTGTGTCTTTCTTTTTTTATTACCTTTTTTATGTACTTTTTTTAAACAAATTGCATAACATATTTGTATTTGATAGTAATGGTCCGTAGATTGAATATGCAACATAGAAAAACATAATGCAAAAAGGGTTCGTTTGACCAGATATCAACATAAAAAAATAAAATAAAAGGGATTGAAATAAAAATGTGTTTTGCCAAACACACTAATGAAATGCGTCATTTGCTCACTTTTTCTTTAAAAAAAGGTAGGTTATAGGTTATTTACTATTACACCTGGATGTCGTAATGACTAAGCAAAAATTTCTATTTGAAAAACAAATATCTAGTATCTTGTTTTTTTGAACAAAAAAATCTATATTTAAGGAGTTGTCACCTAGTATTATGGTCACTAGAAAATCTAACTAATCAACAAAAATTTTATGATATGAGATTGGTTACGTAAAAAGAAAGATGTTATCACCCTATAAGTTTAATGCCTAAAGTAAATTGTATTGCTGATCTTGTCTTAAATTGCTAAAAGTTTATTTTTTTTCTTTTTATTTTTTGATATTGTTTCTATAATGTTCATGACTCTAGTGTTAGTAAATTTTTACTTATGAATATTTCTAACTCTAACGTTAATAAATATTGCACAAACCTAAAAAATGTGATATTCTTGATTATGATACTAGTGAATAAGTTTAGAAAATTTAAATTTTTAATTGAAGAAGAAATAAATTTGTTTTATACCTTTCTCTTTTTGTTTACCTTCTTTATATACTCTTTCTAAACAAGAAGGAAAATTGCATTGTATAACATATTTGTATAACAATAATAGTTCATGGATTGAACATGTAACATAGAAAAACATGAAACAAAAAAATAAAAATAAAAAAATTCTTGAGGAGATCATAAATAAATTAATAAATATTTTCAAATTTTCAAATATAAAAAAATGACTTGCTTGATTAAATATAAACATAAAAAAAAAAAACAGAGGAATTGATACAAGGTATGTTTTACCAAACATATCCCGGCCCAAAACAGATGGGGTTGGTTGGCCTAGACCAGTCTCACCTAATCTCAGCCGTTTAGCCTGTAACTAGCCGGATCAGTTTAAGTCAATGACTCGGCCGGGTAACACAAAGCACGTATGAATTTATTAACGCGTGGATGAACAGTGCTAAGGTAAAATTATCTTCGCACAGTGTTCACGTACCTGTTGTAAAGAACGAATGCATACCTGATTCTGGAAACGGTGAAGACGATGGTCACTGCTGGTTCTCGTCTCTTTGTTTTCATCTGCTGGTTTTTTTGGTTTCCTTGTCTTTCTCTTTGTGGTTCCTCCTTTGCTTTTGGGTTTTGTTATTCTGTCGCCTCTGGTTCTGGAGATGAAGGGACGAAGACGACGATGGTGCTGATTCTCTGCCCGTGTGTTGCTCCCCTCTCTTTCTCCTTTTGCTTCTTCCGTTTTGTTTGGGTTTCCATTGTTTTCTGTGGTGTTCCTTTTCTGGATTTTGTTGTTCGGTCTTGCCTTGTGTAATTTTCCAGTGTCTTCGTTCTTCTTCTTTTTTCTGCTTGTTCTTCTCTCGGTCTCTCCTCCTCCTGCGTGTTTTTCTCTATTCTTTTTTTTTTTTTAATTTTCGTTGGCTCCCTTTTATAGGGCCATAGTGTCTGGTTGTTCCCCAGCACGTCTCTTCCTCCCTGGAGGGATGATGAGTCTTGATGGGGTGTTAGTATTCTGCCGGATCTCTGATTCCAGGAGTCCTGCCATTGCAGGGCTCTTGGTGGTGCCTTTCTTCACGTCTCAATTGGCGTCTCGTGGGGGAGGACCTGAGAAAACAGTGGGGATAGCCTTGCTCTTGTGGGTTGCCTGGGTTGATCGTCAATTTCCTGTTGCAGGGAGCTTCTTCAGTTTTCAGAGGAAGAAAACGGTGAATAGAAATGAAAAGCGGCGCCGTTTCTGGGCAGGGGCGGCTATTTTTCATTTGGATCCTCTAAGTTTTAAAAATTGTTTAGGTGGAACGCCGTACCAAATTCTAATTAAACCCCTGAACTGCAGCACCTCTTACAAAAAAATCCTTGGATTTTAATCTCTTGAAATTTTGACCTAAATCAACTCTGAAATTTAATATTTTTTCAATTAAATCTTTAATTTTATTAATTAAACTGAATTTAAATTCAATTAAATTCTCAAACTCATCAATTATGCAAGTAAAGTTCCAATATCATTAATTAAATCAAATCAAAATTTAATTAAGACTTATTAATCCTTTTAGTTTCTTTCAAAATTAATTTTCAACGTCATAATTTTACCTAGATTAAACCATCATAACTTCTAATTTGTATTGTCTTGGTCTAAATTTTATTTTTATTCCTTTTTAATTAAAAATTAAAATTAAAATTTAGATTATGACACTCATGTAACCTTATCATCCATTAGATACTATTTAGAATTCATCCACCATTATAGTAGCTAAGAAAATAAAGAGGGGGATTTTGGCCTAAAAGTATATTTTTCAATAGATTTTCACCTAAAATTACATTATAAACATGATATAAAAATCTAAATAAAATCATATCTACTATTTTATACATGTTTAAAAGGAGAAAAATCATCACCATAAAACTCATTTTATCATAAGTAAAAAAGACTCTATATTATTTTGCCTTTTCTTATAATCACTTGTCTCATGTGTATCTATCAAAGGATTGGCATGAGCTCTTCTATTCAAATGCAACCATTAAATATTAGTTAAAATTCAAATTATTTATCTGTATATTATAAACTTTTTTTTTCCTGTAAATTGATTCAAAATTATTTTTTTTAAAAGCAAACGATCATCTAGAAATTGAATATATATATATATATGTTCATATACACCATAATTACTAAGAGTTTTATCAAAGTATTTTCAACTTATAGGGCTATTCCTTCATACTTTAGTAACTTAAATTCAACTCACAAATTATTTAAATATTTTATGGTAGCGATGATAGTAGTAATGATAATGAATATCCACCTCATAACTAGGAAGAATCCTCTCCACCCGGTAAGAAGAAGGGATGATCTCATTAAGGGTTGACTACTAAAGACTCCAAAATATCCATTTCTTTTCCTTTTTGATTTTTTTTTCTTTCCTACCAAAAATCTCTCTTTCCTTCTTGTCTTCATGGATGACAACTTCCTTGGTTTTATGATATAAGATTTTTTTTACTAAATAACAATTTTGTAATTGTAAAAGATTAATTCTAAAAAGGAATGGTGAGAATCAAAACCTTGATGGGATATAGTACAAGTCTCAAGTATCATCCAATTATAAAACCCTAACCCTTTAGCCACAAAATTAAGCCCTTACAAGCTTGTTTAACGTCATGGTTCTTGAAAAAAATTGACAAACCATTACTAATTTTAGAATCTTAGATTATTGAAATATTTAGGATGTTTTAGCCTTCCATTTTTCAGTTCAAAATATCTTTATTAGATGATTAATAATACAATTAACTAGTTATAATAGTTATATAAGAAATGATTCATTACTAGTATTATTATCAGTGAAAATGATGATATAGTTACAAATATATTATATATAGGATCCCTTTACTTTTGTGTGCAACATTTTCACTTAAAATATATAATTGTGGTTTTATTTATCAAAACTAAAATTTCATTTAAAATATTATTTATTTATGTTTTTTCAGACTATAAGATCAATAAAAATGCTTGTAATGAAGTTACACAATCACGATACACTGAATTATTACATAGGTATAAATATATTATTTTTTAGAGTTTATAAAATTTTATAATTTCATGATATCATCTTACAATGCAATTTTCAAGACTCTTCAACAATCACTATAGTTAATATATATATATACATATATATATATATATATAATTAACCATAAGAAAGAATGTTTGAATTCATTATAGACCACTTCAATACCAAACCAAGTATTTATGACAAAGGAATATTTGCTTGTTTTTATAAAAAACAAGGTCTTAGCCAAATATATCTATTTTTCAAAAGTTATTTACTCATAAATACATCATAGTCAACTAGAGCATTTGTATTTTAAGGTTTGTTTTGTTTTTTTTTTTGTTGAAAATGGATTTTTTTAGGTTATAAAAAAGAAAATAATAACATGGTAAGAAAAATGTACAGAAAAAAATTAAATAAAAAAGTTAAATTGGATACAGGAAAATAGCCTAAAATGGAGGATACTTGTTCAAATCTCTTAATGGAATTCTATTATATCAGCCTCTAATTTAGATTAAAAGATGTTTAAAGTTTATATAAAAAAATTATATTTTAGAGGATGATGAAATGAAATTAAATTATATGTTAAAGATAAATGAAGAATTAAACGGTCTTAACACCAAACTATAATTATCAAGGTTATTGAAAATTCAGGATAATCTAGGCTATTGGATTTGGGAAACCATTTCTTTATAACTATTATCAAGTACTGACATCCAAATTTTGATTCTTGTGAAGTAAAAAATAAAAAGGGATGAGGCTGTCTAACTTTGAAATGAAGCGTTTTGATAATACAATGTTAAGACTTTGGGTTCTTATAGAACCTATGTCAACTCTTTTCAATTAAACATAAATAATAATTGACATAGCTACTTACATGGATGTTTGTGGCTTTATCTACACTCTTTGAATGATGCCTGTAGTGTCGTTTAACGATCAAATATCGAATTATATAACTATGTTTGAATCTTCATGGTTGACTTTTATTTTTTGGGGGTGCAAGTGGTCAATATACCCTTAGTTTGCAGTTGGTTGCTTTTTTTTTCCTTCTTATTTTCTTTATTTTTTTATTTTAATATATTTTTAATAAAACAATATTTTGAAATAACCACCAATTCTTCTTTTTTGTTTCAAATTCTTTATCCTTCGGGTTTACTATTAGTATTTTGACTACAACATCCAACATGAATATCACATTCTTATTAAGAGATATAAAATAAAATGGTAGGATTTTTTTGTAGCAAAAAAACAAATTTCAAATTTCTTGTTATAAAATGGTTACAACAACATGAAAATGCAAAAATTATAGATTCAAACTCTAGATCCAAATCCTAACATGTTGATCTCATGTTTTTACTCTTCTTACCTAATCACAATATAAAAAAAAATTATTTTTGAATTATAAAGCAACTTTTATAAAGCATTGAAGATAATAATTTCTCTCTATCATCATCATTTTTTAAATTCTATAATTAGCTTAATAGATGAAAATAAAAATGATTATTATGGTATCCTCTCTTGTATAACAACTTATTCACAAAAATTTTAACCTATCATTAGCTTTGTTTATATATATATATATGTATATATTAAGAACATTTAAAATATCTTGGTCAATTTTATATTTTAGTCCAAACCATTAAATTTACTATTAAGCTATTTGTCACTTTAATTATTCAAAAATTTACTTTTTTCTATTGATAAATAGTTAAAACAGCTACTTGTCACTTTAATTATTCAAAAGTTTGCTTTCTTTTGTTGATAAGTAGTTAAAACAGCTACTTGTCACTTTAATTATTCAAAAAGTTAACCTTAATAAATAACTAATAATTTTTAATAATAATAAATAAATAACTTTTTAAAAGTAAATCATTTATCATATAAAATATTTCAAAGATGATACTCATCCCAAACTTTTATGCTCTTGTACCATATTCAAATTTTCCTTTAATGTTATGTATTATTATTTATAATGTAAAGAAATTTAAACTTTTTGGACCAAACTTTTACAACCATTATCTTCTATATTAAATTTAATTTAAATTTTCAGTAATTTTTTTTAAATTTTACTTTTAATATATATATATCTTTTTAAAATTTTTATTAATGTAAATTTAAATATGCTATGTGCCTATTTTACTAAATTTGCATTACCATTCACGTCATATCTATATATATAACCGCTGACCTTCTGGATTGCATGATCTTAAATGAAAATTTTCATCAATTTGTTGCAGAAATAGGATTATAATAGACGCTGGCAAATTGCCAATTTTGTCGTTGCTCATTCATCGAAAGAAAGTATCTCAAACTCTTTATCTCTCTCTGCAGCAAGAAGAACAAGAACAGGTATTATATCTCTTTTTTATGATTTTCTGTTCCTCTATTTTGTTTGGTTCTTGAGAAAACTGAAGAAAAGAAACGGTTGGCAACATGCGTGAACGCTGTGCTTCTTTCATGGAATTTTTTGTGTTTCTAAACAAAGTCACCATCATTTTCTTGCTGGGTTTTGAAAGAAATTTTGTTCTTGGAGATTTCCTGTGATTCTCGTTGTGTTCGCTTGAATATGCTCTGCCTTTTCTTTTCTTTTCTTTTCCTTTCCTGCGTTTCGTTTCTAAAAAAACCAAAAAGAAAAGGCTGGAGAAAATATCAAAGTAATTATGCGTGTGTGTGTGTGTTAAAGTTAGTTTTTTTTAAACAATCAATGTGAAAAATACTGTTAATTTGGTGGATCCAATTTGAGAATTAACATTTGTTTGGTTGTTGAGAAACAAGACAAGAGTAAATTGAAGATGAAGGATGTTTGTTAAGTTGAATGAAAATTATGGGTTTTCTTTCTTTGTTTTTAGAAGCAGTCTGAAGGAAAAAGCCCTTTTGATTTTCAGACATTTTTTTCAATCCAGCCACTGAAATAAAGAGAGAGAAGTATTATAGAAGCTCCAATTTTCCATATTAGATGGATTTTTTTTTTAAATCTCTGTTTCTGCTGTTTTTGCTCAACAATAAATGAAATATAACAAGTTGTGGAAAATCGGTTTTCTGGCTTACAAGAATTCGCGTTTTAATCCGCTGATGCTGTTTGCAGGACGGAAAAAGAAGAAGAGAAGATGGGTCAAGCATTTGGTTGCCTTCAAGTGGATCAGTCTAATGTTGCTATTAAGGAACAATTTGGAAAGTTTGTTGATGTGCTGGAGCCTGGATGTCACTGCTTACCTTGGTGTTTTGGATACCAAGTGGCTGGTGGACTTTCTCTTCGGGTGCAGCAACTCGATGTTAGATGCGAAACAAAAACTAAGGTTAACTCACTACTTTCTTCCCTTCTAATTAATAATAATTGCTCTTTTACTGTTTTATGTCTTATTGCTGCTGTGTTTTTGCTCATAAATTTGGACAATGTTTTCTTTTCAGGATAATGTATTTGTCACTGTTGTTGCATCTATTCAGTATCGGGCCATGGCAGAGAAAGCATCTGATGCCTTCTATAAGCTCTCCAACACCAAGGCACAAATCCAGGCCTATGTTTTTGATGGTATGTAGATCTGCTTTATGTATTTTTTTTTTTTTTGGAATGCTGAATAAAAGAAATGATATCGGAGGTTAAGATTTTTAAACTGATTAAACAAAGCTGTGGCATTGAAGTTGTTGTAAGAGGCATAGGGGAAATTGTTAATAATACTTGGATGTAATTTCTGTGTCTGCAGTAATTAGGGCAAGTGTGCCAAAATTGCTTTTGGATGATACTTTTGAGCAGAAAAACGATATTGCGAAGGCTGTTGAGGACGAGCTTGAAAAGGTATCAACTTACTGTGTTCTGCGGAGCTTATAGTTTTGGGTAGATTACTTTCGGCTGCACAATATTTTGAGGATTTTCTAATCATGGTGCTTTCCCTTCATAGGCCATGTCTGCCTATGGGTATGAAATTGTTCAGACACTTATTGTGGATATTGAGCCAGATATTAATGTTAAGAGAGCAATGAATGAGATAAATGCTGGTAAAGCTCGAGACTCCCAACATTAATTTGAAGTATTGATTGTTGAATTTCTCTCTGATACTAATATTCCTGCCAGCCTTTTGCGATGAATTTATTTAGGAACTATTACATGGATACTAGATATTCAAAATCAGCTAATTATTTGAATAAATGATTCCTAGTGTGTGTGTAAGCTTTTGTTGCGTAGTAGAACATGTAGTGTTCCTTAATGTATGAGTGGGTATTTGATCCAAAATGGGAAATTAACATGAAGATTGTACTGTGTAGTTACTATGGAAAACTAATTGACCATTTTTGCTTCCTCAGCTCAGAGAAATTTCATTAGTATGTATTACTGTTAGAAACTTATGCTTTGAGTACAGTGTCAAGAATTCAATTTTGATCCTTCTGCCATTGTCATGAGCAGCCGCTAGACTGAGGGTGGCAGCAAATGAGAAGGCAGAAGCTGAGAAAATATTGCAGATCAAGCGGGCTGAAGGAGAGGCAGAGTCCAAATACCTATCAGGACTTGGCATAGCTCGTCAACGTCAGGCCATTGTTGATGGACTGAGGGATAGCGTGCTTGCCTTCTCTGAGAATGTGCCTGGTACGAGTGCCAAGGATGTGATGGATATGGTTCTGGTGACTCAGTACTTTGATACCATGAAGGAGATCGGGGCATCCTCAAAGTCATCTTCTGTTTTCATCCCTCATGGACCTGGCGCAGTGAGAGACATCACTTCACAGATTCGTGATGGACTTCTTCAGGGAAATTCTGCTCAGTAGTGATGGAATTCAAGCTTTGAATGGATTTACTTGGTTGATGTTTGGCACCTTAAATTTTATCTCTAGCTTTTTCAGAATTTGTGAGATGCAAATAAGGAAGACTCTGATTATCGTTGTGTCCTTTTCATGTCTATGAAGCGGTGCGTATAATCAGGCAATGGCTTGTAAGTAGTACATTGGATTTGGAAGATGTTTAAATCAGCTGGAACAGATGTAGTTCCTCTACTCGATATGCTAGTCTCTCTGTTATAAATTACTGATTTATCTTGAAAAGAGGGCTACTACATATGCATTTTCTCTTTGCATCTAATCTAATGTGGACTTGCTCTTTCATTGCCCGGGCTTCCAGAGGCAGAGTTTTGGGAAAGAATGAAATCTAGCCCTAGGACTATAATTTTTTTACCAACTGAAGGTGGGAGATGTTAAGAGACATTTGGCTGATTTTCAAGCCAGCTAGATATCCAATATATAGCTTTAGGCTTCGTGTTCCACGGAGTTCTCAAACGATGAAGCTGCAGATGACCTGGGTTGTGTCATGGAACCTTTCTAATATTAAACTTGCACGTGAAAAATGACAATGATATGATTCCTTTAGAGCACTTGATTTATCAGCTTGGAAGGACACCTATTCTGTAATGATGTCTTCCAAGGTGGCCCTGTTCTTAGATGATTGAACCAACAAAAATTAAAGGGTGCGTTGTGGTAGCTTTCACAATGTTCTGTGGGGTTTTTCATTTTTCATTTTTCTTTCTTTTTCATTATTATTTTTTTATTTTAGCAAGACATTTTAAAAGAAAAGGTCATCAAACCGGCGGCGCAGCAATACCATTGACTTGAATAATGTTATTTGCAAGCCACAACCATGACAAGTGGATGGAGGAGGGAGAGGATTTATAAGAAGAACCAGGTCAAAGACCAGTTGTTCCCATCACGAAGGGCACATTCCTTTAAGCATTGAGTTCCTAGCTGGTTATTATTTGATGGAGGTCCCTTGTCAACTGAAAGCGAGGACAGTCGTGATCTGGTTTCGTTTTTCTGCCTAGTTGCCTTTCTTTAGTAGAAACAAAAGGAATCAAATTAGCATCTCTTGTCAAGGCAAAAGCTCCTATTATACATCAATGGAGTCGTATCGTAGAAAATGTTCGGAGGCCACTTGTTTAGTCTTTTTTTTTTCCCACAGTTAATATGACATGGATTGATAACTACAAGGGCAGTGGTATTTATCCTCTTCCATTGACTTTTATGCATTGGAGAGGTGATGTTTATTATGTTGTGGAGAATAAAGCTGGAATTTTCTTAGATGATTACTTGATATAATTAGTCAATTAACGCGTCTATGAGATACGCTCCAAGTAATACAGGTCAAGAATAACATTATGAGCCAGAAAAACACTCAACGTTTTTAGCTGTTTCGAAATGGGAGGAAAGGGCACTGTTTCCCATTAGAATTGTAGCGTGGTGAAGGCAATACCGGTGGTAGGTTTTTCTTGCTTTGTAACGCTTTGAAACAGCTATATTTATCCTCCGTTCTCCATTTGCCTTCTCCGCCATCTACACTTTCTGGTTCGTCTCTCTCGCTCTCTCTCTCTCTCTCACACGCAATCCTCCCCGGTGCCTTTCTTATGAAACTTAGTGGTTGTGGTTGTTGAATGTTGTTTGAACTTTGTAATTTCTGAAATTTACTAGCTATTGCTTTGCTTACTAATTGTCAAGATTCAGCTTGCAACAACTTTGATACCAAGCAACTTCAAACAACTAAGATGTTTGCATAGAGGATAGTCTTTGTTTCCAAGTCTGGATGATTCCTCTATGAAAAGTTTATGCATGTGCTCTCCGGTTTCAATCTTTCTAGAAAGTTAGCATGAACTGGGATGATTGGGCAAAAACATAGATGTTACTCGCTTTACTTTTTCTTGCCGTCTTAGTAGATGAATGGAATCTCAATTTCCTCTTTTCTATTTCTTCAGGGAATTAAAGATATCATAAATCGCATAAAGAAATGGGCAACCTGTTAGGCTGTGTGAAAGTGGACCAATCCACGGTTGTTATCAAGGAGAGATTTGGAAGGTTTAATGAAGTTCTTGAACCTGGATGCCACTGCATGCCATGGTACCTTGGAAGTCAGGCAGCTGGCCATCTCACACTTCGATTGCAGCAGTTGGATGTTCGTTGCGAGACAAAGACAAAGGTAGGCTGCAAGTCATTGCGTGGCTTATCTCTAACTCGCTTTGATGTACAAGGCATGATCTGACTCTGTTGTGTCTATTTCTGTTCTCTTCTGCAGGATAACGTGTTTGTCAATGTTGTTGCATCGGTGCAATACCGTGCCCTTGCTGATAAAGCAAGTGATGCTTTCTACAAACTTAGCAACACTCGATCTCAAATCCAAGCCTATGTTTTTGATGGTATGAACTATAAGAAAACTGTTATCAGTGGTTTTCACAGGGGAATGTATTGCATTAGGAACTGAACGTTATGCAATTTCTCAGTGATCAGGGCAAGTGTTCCAAAACTAATCTTGGATGATGTTTTCGAGCAAAAGAACGAAATAGCAAGAGCTGTTGAAGAGGAGCTTGAAAAGGTATGCATCCGATCACAGGGTGAAAGCAAAATTCTCCGATGTTCCTAGACCACGCACAATTCTTTATTGACATCTAACATCTTAATTTTGCAATGATTATTAGGCCATGTCTGCATATGGTTATGAAATCGTCCAGACACTCATTGTTGATATAGAACCTGATGAACATGTGAAACGGGCCATGAATGAGATTAATGCTGGTGAGATATCCATGATTGTTTCCACTTATTTATGGTAAATCAAGTCTAGCTTATGACTAACTGGATTTTGATGGGCTGAGCAGTTCTTCCCGGTTATGTTTCTCTTTCTGACAAGTTGTTGAAACTTCTACAGCTGCAAGGTTGAGGTTAGCTGCTAACGAGAAAGCAGAAGCTGAGAAAATCATCCAGATTAAGCGAGCAGAGGGTGAAGCTGAGTCCAAGTACCTAGCTGGATTAGGTATTGCCCGGCAGCGCCAGGCAATTGTGGATGGTCTGAGAGACAGCGTGCTTGGCTTCTCTGATAATGTGCCAGGAACTTCAGCTAAGGATGTTTTGGACATGGTGCTTATCACACAGTACTTTGACACCATGAAGGAGATTGGTGCGGCCAGTAAATCCTCAGCAGTTTTCATCCCTCACGGCCCTGGTGCTGTTAGGGACATTGCTACCCAGATCAGAGATGGGCTGCTTCAGGCATCTGCTCATCAGTAACAACGAATACGTCGTGGAGCAAATTCCCTATGCTGTTTTGTGTGTTTCTTCATTAAAACTTTAATAAAATGGTATACGATTGTGTAAAAGTAGCCACATGCAAGAGCTGCTCTTTTGTAAATTCTGTGTTTCTTAATATATTTGTGAATTGCGTGCAATTGTCATCCATATGGTTCACTTTGCCTGTGATGATTTACACCTTGCAAATCCGTACATGTTCATGGCTTCAAGGTGCTGTGAACTCTGAAGTGCTCCATGAAAGGCGTTGCTCAGCAAAAGATCAAGGGCATGAGATTCACCTAGCGAATGGTGGCCAACAACCTGTCACACTAGTAGATCGATGACATATCAATAGCTTGACTATATTTATTTTTATATTTAAAAAATATTTTGGAAAAAAAATTATTTATTTATTTATTTTTTTTTGCAAATTAATATTTTTTTTATATTTTTAATTATTTTAATATACTAATATTAAAATTAATTTTTAATACAACCACACACACAACAGGCCTTTCATTTAATAACTTTCCGCTTGATATTTGTAGCTTTTGAGAAAATCAAACCGATCCCAGGTATACCAAAAAGAAGAGAAAAGGGGGGAAAAGATGGGCACCACAACAACTCGCTTTATCCAAGCTGAGCACCATTACTATTGGCGGGGTAAGTGTTCAAGAGTCCATTACTATTGGCGGGATTGGGGCTATGACGCCTTAAGTGTTCAAGAGTCCAACATATAGTTGTAAAATAGCACTCACCAATTAGCATCTGGGGACACCAAACAAGAAATTAACAATTACTTTGGTAAACCATTTTCAGCAATGCCACAAAGGTGGTAAAACCTGGTTTAGAACTGCAGAAATGCAAATTGAGGGAACAAAATTATGAACCGAACCCTCTAAAATAACTGATATTCCATCTCAGTTTAGCTTGGACTGAGCAAAAGATTGCAAGAATTCATAAGGTGCCGGCATGGTATGACCCCTCTAAATTTTATTTTTACATTGAAAACCAGTAAAACAGAAAGAGAGGCATCACCATGAGAACGCGGTCCAAAGGGTCACAACCAACCTTAAGAACAGAAGAAAGTGGGTCTAGAGAGGCATCTACGCAGCCTCCTCTTTATAATGGGGTAGCACAGTCATGGCTTAAGAGCTAGAGCCAATCCAACTTTTGCAGTCTTCTCAATTGCCTTGGTGTCTACCTCTCCAGAAACAGTGAAGAAAGACTTTGGCCGCCACTCATGCTGAACAAGAGCGCTTGCTTTGCCAGCATTGTTCACCCGTGCCTTCAATGTCGTCAATGGATCCAATGCATGCTGTGCACCAATAGTGATGGTGTTATCATTGGATGAGAAGCTATGACTCACTTCTGCACCAACGGCAGTCAAGGGGTTCACAATATGGTAGTAGGATGCGTTGAGAGAATCACCCTTGTTGTTCCTGCGCCATGAATACTCATTATAAGCATGCCAAATACTATAGTGATTTAATGAATAAGCCTGCTCACTTCTACCATATACATGTTGCAAGGAGAGAAGCCAGGATCTCAAATGGAAAAAATAACATATATATATATAACTAACAAAAATTAAATGTAATCATAAGAAACTACAAAAAATGATTTGATTGTTAAAAAATAATTTGATTGCAAAATCAAGATACACAAAACAAGCTACAGAATACAAAAGAGAAAAATTAAAAAAAAAAAAACTAAGATAAACAAGATAAATTTATAAACGTAGATTTAAATATGATTTCATCCGAAGATATTGACCAATTTGACAAGCTACAGAAGATATTGACCAATTTGACACTTACAAATGTAGATTTCAATATGATTTCGAACGATTTTGTCCCCTTTTTGCCTCTATTTTTTACACATCCACTTAAGCTATTTTTTTTTTTAAAAAAAAAACTTGTAGCAACTGGTATCAATATTAAGATCTAGAAAGAGCAAGGAACTAAACTAACAGCACACTTCACAATAAACATAAGTCATGCATGTTGTTGATCTGGCATTTGAAACAAATTTGCACAAAGAGGAACTACTCACAAAGTCAATGAGGCAATCAGGTCAACTTTTGACAAGCTAACTCCAGCATTGCATTTGATGAAGTCCCCAGTTTTGGTGTCAAATGAAAGATCTGTTCCAAGTGAGGCAACATTGGTCCCAATCACACCTGAGAAGTTAACAATCGGGTTTACTGTCAACCCAACACTTGAGCTTACAGCTGCATAGTCATGCAAATACTGTATTTCCACCTGTTAAAATATAATTATCAAAATGAGCAGAAATCACAATGGTCAGCATTTGCATATCTGTGAATCTTTAGGGAGCAGAGGAATTCATGAATGCGTAAGTTCTTTGCATTCTCAGGAAAACATGAGAGAGTGAGAGAGAGTAGATACACAATTAAATAGCTTACCTTGCCAGACCTTTGATCAGGTACTTTGAAGCTGAAGATTGTCTTCAGACCAGGAGCAGGTTCATCAACTGTAATGGTTGTAAAAAGCTGGTAGCAAAGCAAATTGAAGGTAAGATAATTGGTGTTTACCACAGATCCAGGCAACCAAAAGATATAAATAAAAATTGAAAAAAAAAAAAGTTTACCAAAATAATAATGCAAATTATAGGAGAGCGGGAACCATTGTAAAAATCTTATGCTAGAAACCTTAAATATAGTTACACGGCACAAGAAATTCCTGAAAGGACTATGGATCAAGCATGAGCTCCTTTCTTATCTTAATCTTCAACATCGTACAAATATATGCTCTTGATGACATGTTTTGAAACAATAAGTACGTACAGTTACCAGTAATAAGTCTATAGCACCGTACATATAAAATCCGGTTAGCGGTCAAGCATGAACAAGACTATTAAGAGGAATAACATCTAACTCGATGAGCAAATAAATATCTTACATTGGAGCTTGTGTCCACTTTGATATCAGTTGTGATATTCTTGCTCTTCAGCTGAGTATTGACATCAGCAGCAAGCAAGTCACCTTTCTTCGTTCCAGATGATGTGATAGTCTGGAAAATAACGAGAGAAAAAAATCAGTAAATTAAAACGGGGTAAAGATACCAAAATTTAAATATAGAACACTAATCCATGACAACCCACTTCCGAAATCCAACCATAGAAAATGAATTACTAAGGATTTTCTGCTATAAACTGAGACATCCCAGTGACACAATCAAGATTTACAAGAACAAGACCTCCAATCCAATCTGACTAAAGATACCTGGCTTGGTTTAGCGGAGCATTCAAAAACTAATGACCAAGATTTACATTGTCTAGCATTCAGTTTCCTAATGCGTAAATAATACAAAACAAAAACCCAACATTGAGGAAAATTAAAGAAAACCCACTTCTCCACCATAATTATGTCTTCTACCCTAACAATTGAAACATTAACACTACGCGGGCATTATATGAACAAAGGGGTTATGAAAAAATTTAAAAAAAAAAAGAGAAGCAGAAGAATGAGACAAAAAACGGGTAAAATGAACGAGAGGAAGGCATAGAACTAAAAAAAGAAAAAGAAAAAAGAAAACAACTTACAACACCAGTAGGAGAGGAGGTGTTTAGAGTGAACTTGTGGTCAGTCTGGTAGTCCTTGTACAAGAGATCTATTAAAACTCATCAACAAAAATGGAAAAAGCCTCCAATAAATATACATGCATCACCGTATATAACGAAAACAAGAAGAACAGAAAGAAATGGGGCTTGCACCTCTGGCCTTCTTGCCTATCTCACTGTAAAGTCCTGGACCCTTGACCATGATTGGATTACAGAAACAGAGAGAGATTTATAGCCGTAGCAGAGAGAAATGGATGAGATGAAGGTGGAGGTAGGGGGTTTATTTTATATGCTTAGCTGCCTGGCAAGAAGGAGTCCACAAACTCCAAAACCCTAATTTCTGATTATTATTTTTTATCGGTGGGGTTTTTCTTTCTATTTTTTTTCTTGAGATATTTGTACCGTTGGATTGACAGGATAAGGGGGTCGTAACCGTTGATTTGCGATGCCCGTTCATATTTTCGTAACCCGTTGTCCAAGGCTTTCAGTCAATCAGAATAATAACAAAATAAAAAAACAAAGATTTTTTCTTCTCTCCCAAGATTCATATTAATGGCAACCCTTAAAGGAGGTTTTTTTTTTTTTTTACAAAGTTATTTAAAAAATAATATTTTTTTTTTTATTTTAAATTATCTTTTTTAATATTTTAAATTATATATATATATATATTAATATAAAAAAATACTTTAAAAATAATCACTATCTCCCTTTCAAAACATTAGCTGCGTATCGTTTAAACGGTTATGTCTGGGCTGGCGGGGCCCTGGCAAAACCTAAGAACCTGTATGTATGTATGTATGTGTGTGTGTGTGTGTGGAGTGAATAATTTAAATATGTCCGCGTTTGCAAATAGGAAGAGGTCATAGCTTTATTTCCACGCTCGCTATAAAAAGAAGGAAGAAAGCACTCTATAAAGTGGGATTATGTGACATGTTGCATGAAGAATAAAGATCAATTTATAACTCAGTCCTTGTGGTTTCAGAAACTAAATTAAATCCTCATAATTTAAGATCCATTAATATCTAGTCCTTTCGTCGAGTCCACCTTCTTCCTCTCAATTTATCTTTTTATTTGCTCTATAAAAAGGGAGAAGATGTAGTCTTATGGTTGGCATGTATGATCAATTGATCAATGGACTGTTTAATTATTTTTTATCGTGGGCCGGCTAATTAATTACTTTGATAACCATAAAGATTAAATTATAATTCAACAATAAATCATGGAGTGCTTGGATTAAACATTAGTCACTGAAAACTTGTTTTTTTTTTTTTTAGTTTTAAAATAAGTGTTTTTAAAAAACTTTAATTTTTTTTGGCTTTAAATTAATTTTATTTATGTTTTCATATATTTTTAGTATACTAATATCAAAAATATTTTTTTAAAAATAAAAAATATTATTTTAATATACTTTTAAATAAAAAATACTTTAAAAAACAATAATGTATTACTGCACAATACATAAGTGATCTTTAGGACATCAACTAAACCATTTCAAGCTAGTAACTTTATATCTATATATGTTTACATTGACACACTACTAGCATTAATATTTTATCATTAACATAATCATTATCATCCAAGATATCAATCTTAAAAAAGGAGATGCAAGAAAAAAATAATTTCTAGATAACCATCTTAAGATTCCATATACGAGAGAGATTTAGACATGGTGAGAGGGATATCCTTACAATGGAGGAAAGAAAAGGTAGCAGGTATGTCCAACCATTAATCTCAGAATCGTTTACGTTTTGTTTTCCTCTCTGTTAATCACAAATGAAAGCAGTTAATAGTTTATGCATAATTAGACTAGCTTTGAAAAACGTTGTCTAATTGGTAGATTAATGTGTTCTTGACATGTCCAAGAAAATTGAACAAACTGGATGAGACTTGTTTGATCCATCTTCAACACTTTGATCCTTTCCTGAACTGTGAGGGCATGCATGTATTGGTTGAAAACTCACTGTTTCTGCAGTTTTCTTGTGTAAATCCTATTGGATTTACAGTGCTAACAGGGAGTAGTAGGCCAGGGCTATTGGCATGGCAATGAGCATGCCAAATATCACCCTGAAACACAGAACAAACATGTAGTATTCTCAGGAAAAAGGATAGAAGAAAAGGCGGATGTTGAATATATGAATGCAGTGAAGCATTAGTTACCCTGTGCTCAACGTATCTGGATGAACGTTGTACTCTTTTGCGAAGACGAACGGAACGATCCCTTGAGGAAGAGCTGCCTGCACTAAGAAACACACTGTTCAACGACCAGAATCCTAATAATTGACCAAATGAAACAAATCTTATGTACCTGCACAATTGCCACTCTAAGCACCGTGCCCTCCAGTCTAACGGCAAAGGAAGCGACTGCCATCAGGGCAGGCCCCACGATGAACTTCATTGCCATGGCGACCACAGCCATTCGGGTTCCACATGATATTATTCTGGGCCGCAATGCCATAAATAGACCTGTTGAGTGTTTGGATGGAATGAGAATTCTAGTGACGGGAACTCATGATGGGATGTTAATTTGTTGATGTTATATAGTCATACCTAAGCTGAACATTGCCATACCAAGCCCTCCTGTTGACAATATCGCTATGGATTTATCAACAATATCCGGCAATTTCACTCCCCACCTAAAACAGATAAACGTGGCCTCAACTCGAGTAATTAAAGGAAGAACAGCTATTTAATCATAATTCGTCAACAAGCTGTCATCTCATGTATGTCTCATCAATTGTAATGCCAAACTTTATGTGTCTGATGTTTTTGCAGATGTACCTGAAGTGTATACTTGCCCAAATAAGAGCCACCATGGTAGCATAAAAATTTGGGTTGATAATTAGCTTCTTCCCCACCGTCAAAAGAATGAGCATGGCTTTAACCTTCCTTCTTGTTCTGCTTTGCACTTCCTCTCCTTCTTTATATTGTGATTCTTGAAGAGTCTCTTGATCTCCTTAACATAGACACGAAACCACATGTGGAAGACATTAAAACACGCGCGCGCGCGCGCGCGCACACACACACATATATAGAAACAATAAGGCACCGGCACATGATGTATGTATGACCACCAATCAGACAGCTTACAAGTAATTACCACCGTATTAATTAACAGGCGGTAGCACACCTTAGCCAACCATATATTATGAGCTATTCCAGGCAAATGTTGATGAGCTTCACATTTGTGCAATTGGACAGAAGGAACGTTCATAAACAAAAGAAATGGGCAGAGAGGAGGAACGTTTACGGGACCCACTTGGGCTATCTCCTACTCCTATATATTTAATTAAATTAAGTTGACAGAACAGGATTGGAATTGAAATACGTACTATTCATTATCTTAGAGTTCAAATAAGAGTCTAGTAGTGATCCATGTGCATCTGGTGCTGCTCATGCTTTGGATTAGTATTGGTATCATTGTTATTTATGAAGGAAACACAAATACCTGTAGTTTCTGAAGATGGTGCTACAGTGGCTTCCTTGGTGGCATTGAGCTCAAACAGAAACAGCAACAAATTGTACCAAATCAGGCTTTGCAAGCCAACTATCTGCGAAAGAAGTGGCTCTGCCTCAGATCCGTACATAGCCCTCAGAAGGGGAAGGCCCAGGATCAAAGTGTTGGGCAATGTTGACAGGGAGAGACCAGTGATGATCCAATTCAACTGCCCGCGAGAGCTGATTTTGGCGAGTGCTGTCAGTACTAAAAGGGCAAGAAGTTTTTGAAGAAAGTCGGCAAATATAACTTTCAGGTTCATTTTGTAGGGATTGATACTAGAGATGACTTGGAATGATAATAACGGGATTGAGAATTTAGCAACAAACTTGTTTATGCCTGCACACTGATCTGGTGTAAAGAGCTTCCACCATCTCATAGAGATGTAGGCCAATATCATGGCAAAATATAATGGGACTGTGGCTGCCACCACATGATAGACATCAGCTGTGGAAATCATGACAACCAGTGGTTCAAGGATTGTGATATGTACTGCTTTATGTTTTCTTCTCGGTGAGAATCCTTTGTAACTAATCTCTTTTTATATGCTCTCTCATGGTTGCTTTGCCAGATCATGAAAAGTTGTGTTGGCATCAACTGTTCTGATAGAAGCCTCATTAGAAAGTATTTCCCAATTCCCATAATGACCTTAGCTTAACATGGTGTCTGCACTTTTACATTCCTGATTATTATACCCTTCAGCTAAGTGCCTCAGTTTTAATAATTACTTGCACCTCTACAGTGTGTATTTGATGGAATTCCCTGTAATACATGTATACTTTGTTCTTCCTGTTGTGCTGGTTAAGTGTCATATGTAGAAGGATCATCATACAATTACGGGAATCTTTCTTGTTAGTGAAAGCTCAGGGTACTTGTGTCTTAAGAGTCAAAAGATAGATTCCTACTTCCATCTTGTTATGTCTTTAGGCCCTTTGGTTCTTTAGGCAAATAAGGGCTTTGTAGAGGCTGACACAAACTCTAAATCTTGCTCATTAAGCTTTAATTCCCAAAACTTGATCTCAAAGAACAAAAAGAAGATTCATTTCCTTTGTTTTTTCTTAATTACTCCATCTTGACCCTGATCGCCTCTAATCCTCAACAAAGCTCATTTACGATTTCTTTTGTTTTTTTTGTTTTTTCCAGTGTATTGAGGATTTTCATCTTGGCCACATAATCTAGAAAGTAGATGGAATTTGCCTAGCTATTCTTGGCTTATGATAGCTGTTTCCATGTTCAGGCTTAGGGGAGGAGAGGAATAAAGAAGTGAATTGCAAGGGAAGTAATTGAAGCACTGTGTTTATGACAGTGGTGAGGAAGGATTTGCTAAATACTGTCAAAAGCGAGAGAATAAGTGTTGCGGGGATTTCTCTTTTATGAATTTGAAATCCTGCCAGCAAAGACCTATGCATCGTCCCTCTTTCTCCATGTTGTCTTTTTTACCAGAAATTTTGCCAATTCTTCTCATGCATCCTTGTGCCATCCATCCATGGCTTCTTGGCACAAAACTGACACACGCACGCATGCCTGCTGGTGACTTGCTAAGAATTCCGTACATTGTTATACTTTGGCTTAAATGATAGGCAAAAAGGATCTTATGCGGCTTTTGCTAAATACCAAGAATTTTATGCTCTGAAATATTTCTTTTCCTTTATCGGACTTTCAATTTCTTCATATTATATATACTATCAAGTTGTAATATTTATTGATAATTTCCTGCATATAATTATATATTTGCCTGAAAATATCTTAAATTCAGGCAGTTCTTTTTATATAACTTGTTAAATGTTATGGTCTAAATATCAGGAAAGGCTAATTATTGCTTCACCTTCTTCGTCACAACAGCATAACAGCAACTGCATGCTTAATTCGGACCCAAATTAGGCAAATTATTTTATTTTTATTTTTTTAACAAATAAAATAAGATGGAAATGTTTGAATTCATAATTACTTGATTAAGAAGGCTCCAATACTTTATTAAAAAAATCATCTTCATGCCAAATATCAATCTACTAAATAAAGCTTTAAAATATAATTTATATAGTTGTGCATCACGTTTCTACATTTAGTTATCATACACGCCGATGCCCGGCAAGAGTCGTGCAAGCTTTGGCCAGACATCTCTCCTTCCCTAAGTAAAGTCTAGGTACGTTAAGATTATGCTGTTTGCTAGCTAGCTTTTTCACCTTTCGGCCTACGAACGATTATGGAGTTTTTTTTTTTTTTTTTGATTTCTATAGCAAAGTGCGTGCGTGTGTGTTCCCACCAATCAGAGCATGCAATTTAGGAGATAACATTCGCAATATTCTTGAGATTCTGTGTGATATTAGGAATGCGCCTTGATGTAATTTTGCATTTGCGTTGTTTTCCTATTAAAAAAGAAAAGGCCTTCAAGGAGCATGTGGAAGAATCATTAGTTGCTGCACTGTTATGCAAGCTGAAATAAGGAAAGTACGTTTTCAGACTTGGTAAAAAATATATTATATGTATTTAGAAATAATTAAGGCAGATTAACACTAATTATATTGTATAAATTACTACGCAAACTGAATTGAAAAATCTCTCAAGACGTGTATGTTTATTGCCCAGTGCTGTCCTTGTTTTGTGGACTGGTGTAGCTTTATCGAAAGGGCTGCGTTAACCTTTTCCTAAAGCAATCATCAGAGAAACTAACTGAGGTAAAGATTAGTACGTTTGCTTTCTTTTCCAGAAGTGCCAATGCAGCTTATGCTGTGCTTAGTTTAGTTTCTGCTAAAGCTGGGCTGTTACATCTCCTATATAGATTCTATATGCTGAACCTTTCTAATGCTTTTACTTCTCTTAGACCTCGAGTCAATAATTTAATTGGCTTAATTGACCAAGTCCCTTTCCTTTTGCAACCATGCTATACTCTGAATGGACCTCCATGTTTCTGAATTGTCTTCTGGGTCGCTACTGAGACTTTCATATTTGACGCAGAATTGCATGTGTATATATATTAGCTAGCTGATAAATAACATGATTTCTTAAAGGCTATTGATGCATGCATGGCGAATATGTTAGCTAGAATTCTTATGGTCGTAGTTCATAACAAATGCTACGGCTATATATAGCTAGAGAATGCTGTCGTATAACTAATTAATCGATCCGTGCTCAATGTGTGTGTAATTAAGACGTGTTTACAGGATGGATGTGTTACGGAGCCGGGGATGCAGATTGCTTCTCTATTAACTCGAGCAACTTACAAGGAGATTGTAATATATATATCTGATCAAAATATACTAATAAAGGGGAAAAAAGGAGTCAAAAAAGAAGAAGAAAAGAAGATGGTTTGCATGGTGGCATTAATTAGGGGTTTGATTTTAGACCATTAATTCTCCTTGGTGGTTGATTTTTGTTGTTCTGTCAACCGTTATTAGAATGTGGTTTCCCATTCTCTACGCTTCTAATTTTAGATGGCCAACGTCTTTTGGGGTAGTATTTTAGCATGCCCACAACCTCAAACTTAAGTGTTCTATTCGTAAAGCCAAAACCAAGACATGCAGATGGCTTAAAGATTCACCTAGGTTCAATTTTTTTGTGGTCTAGTTCGGTCTGAACCCATACAAGAACTTGCGAGCCCACCGCGCCATCCGGTTCAACCGTAGACCTTGACCTATTACGTACGGACCTAGGTCCAATAACACTTTCGGTCATAACCTGCTAAATTTCAATTATACATACAAAGCAAAATGGCAGTGGGTAAGGCCAAGCTGATCTTTGCTATTACTCTTGCGACATTGATTCCTGCTCTGTTGGCAGACATCGCCTTCTTCGACGAAGTGTGGCAAAAACGAGCGGAGGAAGCAAAGAAGGTGACCTTGAACTCCTACGTACCCAACCCGGAAGATGCAACCGATGATTTTAACTTTGAAGTTAACAAGTGATAAATATTCCTCAACGTCCCTTTCTCCATTTCATTGATAATATCACACAATGCCATGACATTTCTCTCTTTCTATGTTTTTTTTGGGGACACGCGCACACCATATATATATAGGAACTTGATCGATATGATGTCATAGAAAGCTTATTATTACAATTTTTTTCACTGGGGCATGCAGGTACGCTCTTGCAAGAAACAGCAGTTTAAAATCGGACATTGTTGATGATTTTGGGAGCGCGAACAGCACTCTTGTGGACTTCGATGATGATGGTAATGATGCTGGCTTTGAACTGCTCGCAAATAGCACTAGAAGGAACCTGAAGCAAGGAAAGAAAAAATACCTTGGTCCATGCAAGGTGACGAACCCAATTGACAAGTGCTGGAGGTGCAGGAGGAACTGGGCTAGAAACCGCAAGCGTCTGGCAAAATGTGCACTTGGTTTTGGGCGTAGGGCAACTGGAGGATTGAAAGGAAGGGTATATGTGGTTACCGAAAATTCGGACGACGATGTCATGAACCCAAAACCAGGGACTTTGCGACATGCTGTGATCCAAAAGGAGCCATTGTGGATCATATTTTCAAAGAACATGAACATTAGGTTGTCGAAAGAGCTGATTATGACTAGCCATAAGACGATTGATGGGCGTGGACACCATATACACATTGCTTATGGTGCTGGAATCACAATACAATTCATCCAGAACGTAATCATTCATGGAATTCGGATCCATCACATTGTTGCTACTAACGGTGGCAATATTAGGGATTCTGTGGGGCACTATGGGATCAGGACCAACAGTGATGGAGATGGAATTTCCATCTTCGGATCCAGCAATATTTGGATCGATCACGTTTCCATGTCTCGCTGCACCGATGGTCTCATTGATGCGATTATGGGATCCACAGCAATAACCATTTCAAATTCCCACTTCACCCACCACAATGATGTAAGCTAGCTATCGATGATGATCATTTTAATTAATCAATCAATGTCGATCATGTGATGATTTCGCGATATTGAAATTGATGCGCGAGTGCATGCATGCAGGCCATCTTGTTGGGTGCAAGTGACAGCTTCTCAGGCGATGAGCTTATGCAAGTCACGGTTGCGTTCAACCATTTTGGTCAGGGACTGGTACAGAGAATGCCAAGATGCCGATGGGGTTTCTTCCACGTTGTTAACAATGACTACACTCACTGGCGCATGTATGCTATTGGTGGTAGCAAACACCCTACCATTGTCAGCCAGGGTAACCGCTTCATCGCACCACCTGAACTTCATCTGAAAGAGGTAAATGTTAACTAATTATACAGTTTCGATTTTTAATATTGATATCATGTAACCTCACGGCATGCAATATGCGCAGGTGACGAAGAGGGACTATGCGCCGGAGTCTGAATGGAAAACATGGACATGGAGATCAGAGAATGATCTAATGATGAATGGAGCCTTCTTCATTGAATCAGGCAAACCTAGAACCAAGAGACCTCATAAGAAGTTCATGATCACAGCCAAACCCGGTTCCCTTGCTACAAGGATGACACTCTTTGCTGGGGCACTTGATTGCAAATCGGGTAGAAAATGTTAAGAAAATAATTTCATACCACCTGTGGAACCTTCAACTTAACCACCAAGGATATGTGAATGAGAACAATTTTAACGTTGCTTTTCTTGTTGTTTTTTAATTTATTTATTTATCTTTCAATGCTGCTGCTTGTTCGTGCCTTTTAGATCTGTCTGGAATTGAAAAATGGATGGATTTAATTAATTCCCTTCTGTTTAATTTCTGGCTGATTTTATTTTTTTCTTGATAATTATATAAGCGCGACGCGGCGTTGTCTATGCCTGTCGTCTAGATGTTGTTTGGGGGCGGGACCGTGACCATCAATGAAATTACAAGGCACGGATTTTTCACATGAAATCATGAATTATGCAAAAAAAAATTATTATTTTTTTAATTTTTGATTTAGTATTAATTAAATACTAATTAATTTTAATTTCTTATAAAATAGTAGGATTAAAAAAAACCTAAATATAAATAAAAAAAATCAAATATGAATGATATGCAATAAGTTTTGAAAAAGATATACTTTGGTATCCTTAAGCTTAAAAATAATACAAATTATATAATTTTAGTATCTTAATATTTTTCAAAATCATTTTGGTATAAAAATTTATTTTTATTACTTTTTAGTCTCTAGTTGAGAAAAAAAAGAGAAAAATCACACATATTCTAGTGATAAAGAGAAAAATATGTCATTAGTATTTATTTAAATCACGAAAACAGACAATATTTATATCAGAAGATTCTTTTTAATGAAAAAATTCATATTAGGTGTTTTTTACCCTTAAATTTCATGAAAAAAATCAAATTTAATCTCGAGTTGATTTTTTATTTTAGGTTGATTTTTGTTTTTAAAACAGTTTTTCAATTTTTTTAGATCATGAATAGATTTATCATTATTCTTAAGGTGTTTTATAGGTATTTTGAGTCAAAATAAGTTGAAAACAGGTTTTTCAATAAAAACAACTTATGCCTTAATTTTTTGAGTTAGATCAGATGACGCATTATCTAATTTAATTTCAAAAAAATCAAGATGGATAATATATCATCCACCCTAAGTGCAGAATAAATAAGGGCTTAGTCATGAAGTTTCTATCAAAGAATTCATAACTAGTTACCTATAATCTAAAACATACGAGCATTTCATTGTGAAGCCCACATTGTGTATTTTTTGAAAAATTTATTTTGATTTTCAAAGTTTTATTTTGTAAAATTTCATCTTAATTCAAGATTAATTGCTACTGATTTATTAGTCGATGATGAAAATGAAAGAAAGGGGACTAGAATGAAAAAAACATCAAACATGGATGGTATGCGAAAAGTTTCAAAAAATATATATTTTAGTTCTTAAACTTTAATCATTACAAAAATTATATAATTTCAATATCTCAATACCTTTTCAATTCAATTTTGATACAAAAATTTATTTATTTTTATTTTTAATTCCTTGTTAAGAGAGGAAAGAGAAAGGTTACTAGATTTTGGTATAATAAAAAGAAAAACATCATTAACATTGATTTAGATCATCAAAATAGTTAATGTTCATGTCAAATAGTTTTATTTAATGAGGAGAGTTCATATTATGTGTTTTTTCACTTTTAAAGTTCGTAAAAAAAAAAATCTAAGTTTGGTTTGATTTTTTGTTTAGGCTTGATTTTAGTTTCTAAAATGGTTTTTTAAGACTATAGGTGGGTTTATCATGGTTTATAAAGTGTTTTATATATGTTTTGGGTAAAAAAAAATCATCCTGCATGTAGCAAAAAACAAATAAAAACTTGATAACATAGCCCTTAACCAAACTGAACTAGATAGGTTGATCTTGGTAGCTAAGGCTAGCAGTTCCTAGTTTTTTTTTAATTAAATTTTATTTTTATGTGTTTTTTTCAATATATGTAACTTAATATTATTTTTCTTTTTATTTTATTTAAAAAGGCTCTTTTTAATTATTGTTATATTTTGGTAATGCATTTAATTTTTTAGAAGGTTTTTCTTATTCATTTATAATTTTTTTTTCTTCTGTATAGATAAACTTTATTTTTTAAAAACAAAAATCTTACTTTCATATAATATTTTTAATATGTGTAGCTATGTATAATATTTTTTTCTTTTTATTTTATTAAATCAATTTAATGTGTGTTTATTTCTATTATTGTTTGATTAAATAAAAAAATTATTTTCATAAACAAATTTAGCAAAAATAACCAATAAATATCTACTCTTACAATATTAGATATCCTTGTTTTATTTCAAAAATGAGAATATCAAACTTTATAAAATAAATTGGTATGAATTGCTTAAGGTTTCCTTGAAATATGTCTAACACATGTATGTATCATTACCTATTTTTACCCTCTATTTAACTCATATTTCAAAAAAAAAATCAAAATGAAATAAAAAAGAGGAGTGAAATGATGATTAAAAAAAGAACAAAATCAAACATAGGAGTTTAAGTGCTGTACAATTGTGAGAGGGGATCAGGATAAAGGGGGATAAAATACAGCACCAAAAAAGATTAATATAAGGAGAAGCAAATTGAGTTAAAAAGATTAGCAAATGTGAGTTATAAATAGACTACATGAGAGACGCGCGCGCGGGGGAATCACATCACATAGGAAAAGAGAGATATCAAAGTGAAGTCTTAATTTTTGGAAATTTGTTTTTATTAAATAAATTAGATAAACTAATATTAAATAATTCTTGATTTTTAATTTATTTTATATCAATTGTGAGTTTTAATATATATTTATTATACATTGTTAGTATTTTATTATTATTTTTGTGTTGAAAGTATATTTACAATTAATTATGTTTTTATGTGCTTAGATTAAAATTTATATAAATTCTAGGTTTTCTTTAAGAACTTTTTTATATTTAAAATGTCTTGTTAAGATAAATTAAACATTAATATTCATTGGTTTAATATTTATATAACTAGAAACTTTGATTTTTTATATAGTTTCTTTTATATTAGACTTTGTATAACTTATCTTGCCAGGAGAAATAATAAAAATAATAATGTAAAACTGTTTAAAAGATATTTATTTGAGGATTAAAAGTGGTTTTGGGGTTTTTTTAGGTGGATGAGTGTTATTTATTATTATTTTTTTCTATGTATTATTAGGTGTGTTTTCCTTATTTTGTATAATTGATGAATTTTTAGGAAAACTTTTACGGCAACGCCGTACTTTGGGTGTTTGGGCTTGATTTAAGAAAAATTCTAAGTGTATAATTAAATTAAGACAAAATGGGGTCAAGAATATCCAAGTCTCCTACATTATATATTTTCTCTCATTTTCTTTCTAATATTTTTCTCTTCATCATATTTTTCTTGATTGAAACTAAAAAAAAATATGCAAATATCCTAAAAGTATTAAAAAGTTCACGGAATAATTTAATTATAAAAATTTAATAATTTTTTAAAAAAATGCATTTTTGAGTTTTTTGTATTTTCTTAAAAGAGTTTGAAAACATGCATGAGGGTAAAAAAAAAAAAAAGTTACGACACGCTACATCAAATCTCAGAAAGTTGCATCGGACAATTTTAGATGACAAAAGGAGACCAATACAATCATGACAACTTTAAGGAATTTTTTAATTAAAAAAACAAACAATATAATTTTGAACAAAACAATTAACCCGAGTTAATGAAATTACTTGTGAAAGACTAACCGAGTCAGATCTGAGGTCAGGTTTCAAAACTATAATCTCAATCATTGCTTTCATTCTCCCCTCCATGTGAAAGACTGATATTTGTTCTCCTTGTGAAAACAAAATAATTCTCACTTTGAGCATTTCATTTCTTTCAATCAAAAACTTTAAAAAGCATGAACAAGACATTCGATCCCGAGTAACAATCAACAAGAGAATGACTAGCAAGGATGACTTGAATTTCAAATGTCATCCAAGATGATCAAATCAATTCTCTCCAACTCCCGCCAAGTTTCTTTTTTAACCTATTTTTCTTTCTTTCTTTTTTATTTTTTAATTTTGTGGAGTTCTAATTTTATTTTCCAATATAATTTATGAACTTCGATCTCATAATTCATAGAGGAATTTTATAGTTTTACACATGAATTCGAAGTTTAAACACTATTTATAATTTTATAATTTTACAAGTGAAAATAGATTTTATTGTCTAAGTTTAGATTTTAGTTTTTCAAGGAAAAAAAAAACAAACAAACAAACATAAGGTACGGATATACCTGCCGGGTGGAGAAACAACTCTTGAAACCCCATCCAACTTGGCTGAACTAGAAGCGAGAAATGGATTTAGATATTTATGGAGCAAAATCCAGCTCCTACAATCTCTAATGAGTAGCTCCGCAACATACCACTATTTGCTTTAATGCAAAGAGCTGCAACAAACAAGGCACCTTGGAGACATAGAATTGAGTGTTAGACTTCACTAAAATTGTATAAAGACGGGTGAAGTGCCGACCAAGCCCTAATACATATGACAAGTCTTAGAACATAGGGCTTCTATCTATTCAACTGTCAGACTCGTTTCCAGAGTCTACCATCATTGGTTGTGGGTTCTTGTAGTCATTGACTTGTAATTTGTACCGCTTTTTATCATTTCGTGCCATTTCTTCGTACGGTTCCTTCTCCTCCGCTGCATTCAAGCAGGTTAAAAACCAAATGGTGAAATATGCTTGTAGTAAATGATAACGGAATCGCCACAAATTAGTGAACTGAAAAGAATGCAGACCTGACATGGCATTCCACTTTTCAGCAAGTGCTTTTGTAATCTCCCCAAACACAATTCCTGGGTTACTCTTCCTCACATTCTTTTGTGAATCATAATAATGTAGTTAGCATACCCAAAACAGCGATGAACAAATCCTGATCAGAAATCACAATGGAACAGCAATTAACCCACCTCCCTTTCCACTTGCGAGAAGAACACGTAAGCAGATTTTGACCTCTTTGGTGCATTAGGATCCTTCTTCTTTTTGGGTTTCCTCTTCTTTTGGCTTTCCTCTCCATCTCTGCTTTTCCTCTTCGTAGTTGCCTTAGAAGATGAAGCCTCCCTTTTAAAATCCTTTTTTGTTGGGTTCTGCAATTGGGCCATTCAATGGATATATGCATTCAAACAGATGACCATATATCAAATTCTCTTCAATAGAGCATGCAGGTAGAGTGAATTGAAAGGCTTGCCTCTTTCTCATCACCACTTTCACTGGCATCAGATTCTCCATCTCCAGAGTCATCTGTAGGAGAACCTCCATCATCCTTCCCAGCAACAAAATCTTCATCCTGCAACATCACCATGCTTAGATTTTGTTGCATAAATGCAAAATGACTATTAGATCTCAAACAGGATGGAGACACAAAAAACTGTGGGAAATATAATGGAAACAAGAGGGGTGCAGAAAATGCTATCTATATACATGAAATTAACCCCACCAATTAAAAATCAGCAGCCATAAGCTTGTGGGAAATGCAGCACAAAATTATAAGAAAATAAAAGAACTTGCCTCGTCATCACTCTCATCATCACCAGCTTCATTCCTAATGCGTGCAAGATGCGGATCGACAGCATCATCGTCATCATTCTGAAGAACAGCGGCCACTCCTTTTGCGGTTTGCATATCTCCCAGGTTCATAATTTTCAAGCCCTTCCCACTGCATGGTTAAATGAAACGTAAAGCTATTGAAAATGGAAAGTAGACTCAAACTGTTAGATGATAATGAACCAACCTTATGAAGTCAAAAAGATTATGATATTCATTCCTCTGGATGTTCCGAAAAAGATGCTCTTGTTCTGTTTTAAGTCTTATAAGAAGATCAAAGTAATGCATATTTGAGCCACCAGCAGCATGCCTCTCAAATTCCACATAGTCAATCTAGTAAGAAGAAACAGGAAGAAGAATTAAAATAATCATGTCAAAATCCAATTGAAGTATATCAAATGCATTTTAATGAACAAATCAGGAACACGTTATAGTTTGCTGAACTATACCTCCTCATGAAGAATGAGTGTTGGAGGTTTGGGTAAGAAGAAGAAGCTCTTTTCGAGTGGGTACAGGACTCCATCTTCAGCTTTCAATGATGATTTCACAGCATAACCATCTTGACAACTACGGAATTTTCCTGGTCTAGTAACTTTGGCAGCAGACAATCCACGCATTATAGTGGTGAACACTTCATGAATAAGCCCCTATTTATCCACAACAATAACAAATTTTATATAACTTCCATCCTAAGATTAATTTATCAACTATGTCCCAACAGATGCTATTACCTTCAGAAAAAAGAAAAAAAGAAAAGAAAAGAAAATGAATAACACGTGAATCATAATCACATCAGAATGTAACTAGGTTACTACCTTATAGGATGGTTCCAACTTGTCCTTGTACTTTGTGTACAAAAGATCTTCACTCATTGACAAGTTGCTTTGTACTACAAAGTCAGTGTCGAACTGTACAAAATAGAATAATGAATGGTAGCCAAATCATATGAAAAAAAAAAAAAACACTGATGTTCAAATGTAATCGAATCAACAATACCTGCAACACGATATGTGGATACAGAGTTTGCCCTTTGCGGATAGGTGGATCAAGAGTCACAACAACAAAGGTGTGTGGCTGGTTATACTGCACACACAAAAAATATATATATATCAAGATTGCATGAGATTCCATTAGTCATCAGTTTGCCATGAAAAGGATTGAAATCACACCAACACACTAAAGAAATCATTCTGTGAATAGCATAGAGAGAAGAGGATAAATGTACATATATACATGCATATATAAGTGGAGAGGTAATAAAAGCAAACCTTTGGAAGCAAAAAGAGGCGGACAACGCTGCTGTACTGAATTTTGAAATCATTAGCCTGTCCTTGGAGCCGCAAGAAAGACAAATGCAGTTCAACACTGTACCGACCCCTAAATTGAAAAATGGTTTTACAAGTTATAAATTCATTGAAAAGAGTCACATTAAAGAACCAGCATGTGACATGGATGAGTTATGTTTGTGCATGGAAGTACATGAGTGAGCATGCATGTGTCTGTGTGGGTTGGGGTCTAAAATTTCTACCTTGGTGTGAGGATTGCAATACCCTCAAATGTAACAACAGCTTCTTCACCTCCAGCACCAACATCTGCCCTTTGCACAATTTGGTCACGGAAAACCTAACACAAAATCAATTGACAAGAAATCAGCAGACACAAGGCAGACACAAGTAGACAGTGGTAAAAAGGAAGAAACTCACCTGAGCAGGAGGATGATTTTCATCACCAATATATTGCGTATTGTTATTAGGTATGTGAAAACTTAGCTCCATCAATGAATCTTTCTGTAAACATAACATAATATGATTACAAATTGATCTCATCACTCCTAAACAAGAAAATATGAATGCAGAACCATTATTTCCTACTGGCTACTTAATGCAATTCAGAAACGAACAAAACAAGAACATAATACAGGTGCCCCTGCAGATAACTCTGGATTGTTGACCAATGTTCCCTAGATGCAGTACATTAGGGTGCATGAGTTGGGCATTCAGTTCCCTACCGCTCCCGAAACACAGTATGAGGCGGGGTAGGCTTACTTGGTTTGCTAGTTCAGGTCAAGATTCATTTTTAGAAGTAATATTTTGCATTATATTCTAACATGTTGAAGGCTGCATGAAAATTTAGAAATTTATAAATATTCCTTCAGTTATTGACCATTAGATTGGTTTGCTAAGATAATCATGCCGTGTGTTGCTTTCTAATTCAATCAGAGTATAGAAGTAATTGAAAATAGCATTCAAATTATCTCTTCCCAAAAAAACCCTTGATCTTCTCCAGGCACAAAGCTGTACAAAATTATCTTCATTTCTTTTGTTTTAGCTAAAAAAATATGCAAACTAAATATGCTACCTTTTTTATTCCAATTAGCAAATATATATTTAAATGTATTTCCAATTTTATTAAGGTTTTACATGTTTACTCCTATATTTAAATGTAAAATGGTAAATATATAGTCAAGTGTAACAAAAGCAAATATTCAGTATTTGCATTATATTCTACCATGTTTAAAATTGGTTGTTATTGCCAATTTTCATGATCTGGATCACGAACACATCATGATTGGGATCACTGCAATCCAGATTGTAATTCCAGTGGGGTAAGCAAAATAGATAACTCTGTAGTCGATCCAGATGCAAGAAATGTAGCCATATGGCTTGTACTACAGAAAGGATAAACAACATCAATAGACCCACCTCATTTGCTCCCGTAGTATCATCCACATGGAACTCCAAGATGACATCATTTTTCCCTTGCATTTGTGTTTGTGAAACATCCGCCAAAGACACCTCGAATGCTTGCTTCGATCCAACCAAAAATGTAAGCATATTTCCTACAAACATTAGGAAGGTGTGAGTTAACAGCATGACAAGGAGACAATAAAAGAATGAGTTGTACAACTAAAGAAACACCTCTCTATCATAAACAACAAAGGTAATAATAATAAAGAAAGAAAAAAAAACTAATGGGTCCAGCAACCAGGCAAGTCAAAAAAAGTCACCCACCATTTAAGTCCACTTCTCCCCAGTTACGGCCACTTACTGAAAGCTGCTTCTCTTCTGGTGTTATTCCATGGCTTTGGAAAAAATTGGTCAAGGTAGATAGGTCCTACATGGCCAGCAATGGATGGAACAAAGTAAGAAAATGCATCGCAAACTGTAAACATCAAACTTATAAGAAGAAGAAATAAAGAATGAAAACTTCAGTACAGTGGAGACTAATGAACTCTCACTAACAAGCACTGGACTATTGTGATCATTTAAGAGACCCACGAACTATATACAAAGAAGTTCAAGAAGCCATGCAGTTACGGATATTCTAAGTTATAAAAGGAATCAAAATATTCAAAGCTAGAAAGTATAGGCATAAATTACATTGACTTCATTAAAATAGAATACACGAACTCTAACATGAAGACAAATGCACAAACAAGTTCCAACTTTTAAATAAGATAACATGGAGATTGGAGAAAAACCTGATCACGAAATCCAGTAAACTTGTACCAGGGCCCACCTTTGATTAGAACACTGAGTTGATTTGTCCTTGGGACCTTCATCCATGTCACTCCAACAATATCAGTTCTATCAACTTCAACAGCCTTACCACCCCCTTGTTTCTTCCATAGGATTCCCCCTGAAGATATCTTAAGTTGTCCAGGGTTCTGCATTTGACGATGAGAATCTCATATATTTCTGTTTCTTTATCTTGCATCTCCATTCCCAAAAAAGGAAAAAACAATAGACTCCAAAATTCACAAGACATTTCAAAAAGTTAAGGCATCAATGCGATGAACTCAACAAGAAACCACAAATGTCTAAACAACCATGCATCCGGTATTAACAATCAAAAAACCTGATTAGAAACTGAACAACATATCGAGGTAGCCAATGTATCATCTTGACTAAATTATGGTATAAATTTAATAAATAGCTATTATAAAACTACTATTTGATGCCTCCCTCCTGACTTTACTCAGCAACCAATCCAACCTAAACCGTAAACCTTTTTTTTTTAATTTTTGTCACTTGTTACAATTATTCATACGTAGTTCATTTACTGAAAAAAAATAAGAATTAGGCAACTAATTGGGGATTCAAGAACCACAATCTAAACACCTGATTTTCAAACCTAAAACAGAAGCAAAGTAGGCATTAGAATAAAAATTAGGGTTTCAAAAAGCAGAATCGAAAGAAAGAAAAATCAAAAGAAAAAAGACCGGGTTCGAACAAGCTAGGGTTTCAAAATGGTTTCGATTATTAGTTAAGAGAGAGATGGTAAGAGAACTTACGGTGCCTCCACGTCCTCCGAGAGAGATATTATTAAAGAGATGAGCGTCCGCCATACCTCTGCCCAAACTTTGATTCTTCGAAAAACCACACTTTCTCTTCTATGTATGCATGTGGATATATATCGGGAAGGAATGATCGGTGCGTCTCACGCGCTCTCGGATTTGAGCGCCAAAATGACCATCAGTGTTCACTTTATTGCGCTCAGTACTGTGCAGCCCGTTGGGCTGTTTGTAATTCTAGGTCATGTTGTTTTATAGAAAGTAACGTGGAGAAATCATTTTTAAAATTATTAAGGGATTGTTTTTTATTAGAAAAATTAGTTAATAAAAAAATATTTTTTTATTATTAAAAAAATATTTTTTATTTAAAAAAATTATTTAGTTTTTAGAAAAGTATTTTTTATTTAGTTGTGTTTATTTTTTTAAAAATAATTTCTGAAAAATTACTTTTTAAACTTTTATATATTTATTTGTTATTAGAAAAGTTAATTAATGAAAAACACTTTTCAGTTAAAAAAATTTGATTTTATTTTCAGGAAAGTGTTTTTCTAAATATTTAAGAGGAAAACACTTTTCAACAGTTATGAAAAATTTAGAAATATCATTATTTATTGATTATATCAAATTTAATTCTCAAAATTTTGATTTCTATATATATTTTATTTTGAATATTTATTTTTTAATTTCATCTCTTAAAATTTAATTTTTATATTAACTTTGATCCTTATTTTTATAATTGTTATTTGCTTTTTCCTTATTATTTTTTTATTAAAATTTTTTATCTATCAAATTTGATCCTTATTTTTTTATTTTTACTTATTTTATTTGAAATAATTTATGAAATGTTAATTATTATCATTTTAATTTTTTAATTTTTTTATTTTTTATTTGATATCTATTATTTTAATTCTTATTTATTTTATCTAAGATAATTTATGAAATTATTTTTTTTTTCAATTTCTTTCCCATTTGAATTTTTAATTTATAAGATTTGTTCCTCATTATTTTAATAAACTTGAAAAAAACAAAACATTAATAAGTTATTTTCCAGTTGATTTTCCATAACATAACAAAACACTAAAAATTATTTTCCAATTTATTTTCTATTACATTACCAAATATCAGAAAATATTTTCCCTCAATTCACTTTCCCTATAATTTACTTTTAAAAAGAAACTACTTTCCAGCAAACAAAAGCAACACAATGTGTTTTA